>VNJN01001671.1:3069-22793 GCA_008042485.1 Drosophila mayri
TATGATTGTATCCCAGCTGGATATATCAATGCCTAGTCCCTTTAACGATGCTAGAGACTCAATTGTTGTTATGTTCAACTCTTTTAATGACTTTGGATCGTCATTCTTTGAATGATGTTGCAGGAAACGATTGAGAATCGTATCTGCCACATGGCGGGGAATGTTGTATGCGTCAACTAATATTTCATGCGCTCATGTAATTTTCTTTTTAAAGATCAATAAGCATTATTAATCTTTCTGCCTCTCCAGCTACGCTGGTTTTGAGGTACCACATTTTCCTGACTGTGGGCATGTTGGTATCATGAACCATGCAGTTGAACAGATCGAAAAACTGAGTCCACTTGAGTAGATCCCCATCGAACTTTGGGATGCTGACTCTGGGCAAATGCACATCTGTATTGTTTGATGCATTTGATTGAGCTCCCAAGACTCTTTGAACATCCCCTTCTAGTCGGAGGAACGACTGCATGTCGTATCCTTCTGACATTCTGATTTTGGGACCATAATGAGTTTATTGAATCCCTTGTTATGACCCTTCCGGTTTCGGAAAATTCTTTTAGGGCCCGTCTGATTTCGGCAATCGCCCTTTGTCGATGCAATGCTGATTTTAGCTTGCTTGCAGGTTGCGGTGAGCTTGCAACGTCTGCATTTTCCAAAGCATTGATCGAGGTTGCCTTTCCGGGGGCATTGCTCAAGGTTTGAACCATTGCATCGGTTATTATTGTTCTGTATCTGTCGTATGACTCACGACAGTCTACGAAGAACTTTAAATAGCCAGCGGTTCAATATTCCGCTGGAATATTTTTGTCATTATCCGCAAATCGGTTCCAAATTTCAGCGATTGCGGCCAACTTTGATTCATAATATGTTGGATTTTGCTTTCTTTCCGCAGTCTTTTTTAAAGTTGCGGATGAACTTCGAGATGTCTTGACTGATCTTTTCCTGCAAGTCTAACGCCTCTGTGACTGCTTGCTCCTCCTTATTAGACATATTGAAAATTGTTTTTTAATTCCTGACCGATGGGAGTGTTTTATTCGCTTTGACAGCTGGATACGCTCCTATTCGCAACAGTGATGTGGTCGAAGGAATCAACAACTGTTCACTTGACTTGGGGGATTTCTAGAATTTAGAGTTCTTAAAACGGATTTTGATCAACGTGTAGTGTGCTGACACTTTTCCGGTAGGTTCCAAAGAGTTACGGAACTTTATCGGTTGATCTCACCAAGCTTAGGAAGATTCCAGAGTTACAAATTCTTTCCTATTGATTAGGATTTAGGAAGATCCCAAGAGTTACGGATTCTTCCTTTTAATTGGAAATTAGGAAGATCCCAAGAGTTACGGATTCTTCTTAATGACTAAACGTCAGGTTGACGTGTTCGTCGGGGTCACCAAAATGCTTATACGGAGGTTTAGATGCCTGGCAGATAGTGCATAAACTATTGCCTTTGCTTGTCGCAATTAGCACTTGGAACTAGGTTTGGTTGGTTTGGGTGAAGGGATGAGGGTCTGAAGACACGGCGACAGCCTCTGATGCATGAATAAAAGCTCTTGGTTGAGGTAGAACTCGTACTGACTTTATTAATGAAACTTAACAGTATATATAGGTAAAAAATACCTATGCTAACAAAATGTCGTATAACAAATAAAGTGGGTTACTGTAACTATGGCTATTACCAGCTATAAGCGACTTGACACTTATTGCCCATTTCATTTTCCTCATGTCCGCATGCTATGCATATTCGCTTGACCTGGTAATTGATACTTTATTGACGATAAATGCATGTCGCTACGACTGAAGAATTATTATGTATTATTCTAAATATTATTGCTTATGAATAAACGGTGCCGTGACTGAACAGATACTTTGATGACATTATCATATTCTCCTCTTCGCTACAGAACCATATTTTAGACGTTAGGGCAGTATTCATTAAACTACAGATGACAAATTTGAAAAAAAACCCGCCAAGTGCAATTTTCTAAGAAAGGAAGTTGATTTTTTGGGACACATAGTTACACAAGAAGGAGTTAAACCCAACCCAGATAAAATCGAGGCAAATCGAAAACCGTTCGAGAAATTAAGTCATTTATGGGCTTACTAGGTTATTACAGGAAGTTTATAAAGGACTTCGCGAGAATAACCAAATCCTTAACTGGACAACTGAAAGGGAAGAAATCAATAATGAGTCACGACGAATTTAAGGAAGCAATAGCTTATTCAAAGAACCTTTTGTGTAATGACCCAATACTAGCGTACCCCGATTTCAATAAACCATTCACATTGACACCAGATGCAAGCAATTACGCCATAGGTGCAGTTTTATCTCAGGGCCACAACGATAGACCTATTGATTTTGCCAGTAGAACATTCTCTGACACAGAGGTAAAATATTCAAGGATAGAGAAAGAGATGCTTGCGATTGCTTGGTCTGCAGGGCATTTTAGACCCTGCCTCTTTGACCGCAGGTTTAAAATAGTAACAGACCATAAGCCATTAATTTGGTTGGAAAACTTAAAAGGTCAAAGCCTAAAATTACTTTGGTGGAAAATCACCCTCGCCGCTTACGACTACGAAGTAGTCTATAAAAAAGGTTACCAGAATATTTTTGTTGATGCACTCAGCAGAATAGAATAAAATTTGAATATAAATGAAGATCCATCGAGAATAACAGTATTTCAAATACAAATAAACCACTTTAATATTCAAACAATCTTCCAAATCGGACCATCAGTCTCAGTACAGTTAATAACACCATTCCCCCATAAGAAAAGACGTACCTTCTCTGAACCAGAATACACGTTCGATTCAATCACCAATATACTTCAGACCATTCTCAAACCAAACAATACACATGTAATCTTAGCACCAGACAACATCTTTTGTATAATTGAAGAAGAAGATAATCCAATATACCACCTTAATATCAACCACAGAGGAATCGACGAGACCTTAAGCCATCTCAAAAGAGACATTTATTTCCCACGCATGAAAAAATTATCACACAAATAATCAAGGATTGTGACGTTTGTCTAACACTTAAATATGGCGGACAACCACACAGACCTTTCATGCAAGCCCCACCGGCACCATCAGGGCCTTTAGATGTGGTCCATATTCACATTTATACAATCAACAATACAAATATTTTGACTATCATTGACAAATTTTCAAAATTAGCACAGGCATACCCGCTATCAAATAGGAATTCAATTAAAGTCATTTCAGCACTTTCGCAATTCTTTAGTACCTTTGGCCTACCGAAGAAATTGGTCTTCGATCAAGGCCCAGAATTTTCAGGAAACTTGTTCACCGATTTCTTGACTCAATACAACATAGCTATCCACATTACCTCTTTTTAACAGTCAGCGGGAAATGCACCTGAAGACTTAATTCAACTTTCAAAGAGCTCTATAGAATAATAGAAGCGCGCAGAAAAGAAATCCAATTAGAATACACTCTAGTACTTCGCATACACCATTCGAACTTTTTCATGGCAGAACACATATATTCCAGAAAGCCATAAAATTCGATAACCACCATCACTACTTATCAAAATTAAATGATTTCAGGAGGGAACTATACCCTAAAATCCAGAAACAACTAAACAACAAAACAGAGCAGAGATTGACTAAACTAAATGAAGACAGAGAACCCCAATGCAAGTCGAAACTGATGATGGTATTTTTAGAAAGATTCTTCCTACATAAAGTCAGAGCCGACACTACTAACCACCAGACAACAAAAATTACACAAACAAAAAATATGAAAGATAATTCGGAAAAATAATAACACTTAGCATACCCAATTCATTCCAGAACAACCCATTCCCCCGCACAGTCCTTCTCTTTGGAAAGACTCAACGGATCCTTGCACTCATCCATCTGGGAAACGCTCATATAACACAAAACCATAAAATCCTAACCCATATTGTAGATGTCCAGGACTTAGAGTATGCCTTTCCGGAATGAGGGCTACATTAAAAGCTCTTAGGCTAGATGAAACGTTCGAAATCTCGCTAGAAATCATAAAAGGAAAACTACAGCAATTAGAAAATAGGACGCTTTACTCCCACACGTGAGAAGGAAAAGGTTTTATTAGGCTTAGGTACGATCCCTAAATCAATTTCGGGTAATTTAGACGATCACGACGGCAAGAACATCATCGCAGAAATCAAGACCTTAAGGGACACCTCCGACTTCTTAAAGTTAGAGCAGGAAAACCAAGAAAATTTCGACAAACAAGTTATCATTAGGTTCAGCAATATAACTGACCATATCAATAAGGAACAAACTAAACTACAATCCTTTTTAGACTCAAAACTCTGTCCTTTGCGTATGCTACCACTTTTAATCCATCGCTATTGAGTTCTTTCAAAATAACGTTTCGACGGGAAACAAAATCGAGCGCCTCCTTTGGTCATTTTTAAAAATTTGAAGTATATTAATCCTAGAGTTGATGGAATCCTTGTGGTGATTCGGATTCCAACTCATTGGCGGCAGCAGCTGCAGACGTAGACGCCTGAGACGAGGTCGGCCAGTGAAAAACTAGACCCACGTTCAATGGTGGACCTGACGCAGGAACCTCATCAGCAGAGAAATCGGCTAAGGCCGATGTATAGTCGTTGGGTACGTTACGTGGACTGATGAGCATAAGGGGTCACCGGTTCTGCAACATGCAAAAAGCTGTGAAAAAGACTGTCAATATTATTATTCGGAGAGTCACTTATCAGTTTCATTATCTTAAAGTGGGACTATACGAGGGCCGTTATAACCAAGTTCGGCGCATCCAGGGTGAGCGATATTGTCTCAGGGCCAACAATAGACTGTGGCGCGAAGTTAGTTTACGGCCGTTCAAACAATCAAACAATTATAATGTAAATAATTTTCGACAATACGTTTTCGAGAATTTCTTGATACCGCAAAGCCTTTTTTCAAAACAGTGTGTTACATAAAAAGTTGCTAATTGCATACTTCTTAGTAGTTTATATTATACTTTTGGCAAAAAATAATAGAAACTATAGCTATTTAGATAAACTTTACTGCCTAATGTGCCTTATCGCAAAGCTGAGAAAAAAATCGTATTATTTTGGCCAAAAACCCACATAAACCCTTAAGTTGATGGTTATTATAGGTTTGGCTTACGTCCAATAAGGATCTATGTCTTACCGTATCCTTTAAAGGATTCCTTGGGTTGTTCTCTGTGCTTCTTTATATTATTCCGTTTCCTGGGTTACTGCTTATTTAAGTATACAATTTTCCGTTTCCTTCCTTTCCTATTAAATGGACTTTGTCAGGGTCATTTATTATTGCTATCGACGAGAGTCCACAGGCTATGAAAAGAATATTATGTGGAACCCACATTAAATGCAAATTCATCCTATAAGCCTGTGAACATTCCTACAATTTTTGTAAGCACTTATATATTTAGAATCTACCTCACAATACTCTGTAATTGTAAACAACACACATCCATACATAACCAGATCATACTAGAAAGCAATTGAAATCTCTAGGCTAAAAGAAAATAAAATGGAACTATGTCACCTTTCCAAGACTAAAAAAAAAATCAAAGCTGATTAATAATAGTTCAATACTCTCACAACATTTTCCTTAAAAATTAACGTAGGTAGCTATGAGTGGTATGTATCTTTTTAGAGCCCCAACGTCTCCCAATGTTTCGAATGGTTTGTTGTGGCTTGCAACCTTGGTTATTTTGACAGAGTTTTTTCTGCGTAGTTCATTTAGGGTTCGCTTGTCACCCTGCAACTTATAGAGACTCCTTTAGCTTTGAAAGCCGCTTTGGCACCTCCTCAGTTTGGTACTCCATAGGAATCGCCATAGTGAGTGTTTAGCAACCGCCCTTGGCGCTTCTATTCTACAGCTGTCAGTAAAAATCGCAGACCTCACACACGAGCTTATCCTAGATCCATTGCTTTATTTTGATACCTCACCTTGTTCGGTAACTTTGCTTCTATTCCCTCGTTGCGTAAGAGGTCATATAGCCATTTATGAATCTAATTTTGATGATCATATAGTGTTTATGGTATCGCGCGATGCCCTATGCTGTGCTCCCTCTAGCAATTGCTTGCTTCCTTGCTGATAAGTACAATCCGCAAATTCCCGTTCACAAATGTCTCCGATCATTCCGAACGCTGAAATTTTGCTAGTTTTGTGATTTTATACGGTCTAGTGAGTGTCGACCACGATTTCAGTACAACTGTTGTGTAGAGTCATACTATTTGTCTGAAATCTTGCTAATTTTGTGATTTTATAGATTATGTTAATATTCTAAAGCTCTTAGCTTTGGGTTCAGAATTAATCCAAGGTACTTCCCCTGCTGATTTTTGAGCATGTGGCATATTGGGATAAAACAAAAAAAATATGTATATCTTTTTCTAAATAGCGAATGCTCCATCAATTATGGTCGATGTTGCAGGGTAGACGCTATTTTGGCCATCCTAATACTGTACCGAATTGTGTCAGGCATTGCTTGGCCTTCGCCTCTTGTCCTTCATGTTTCTGTGAACCATATTCAGGGATTCGTGCAAAACATGTGCCGCACGAATTGGGAGTCAGATGAAGGCCGAATTTATAACACTTTTCAATCGACCCAAAGATTATTTATTGCTATAACATTCGTTTGGATCTTTATAAGGAGATGAGGCAATAAAGGGATTTAGATTGACTAAGTTGTAGCCGTTTGCCATAAAGAAGCCCCGCTTCTTCTCCTCCGTAATCCGATTTTAAAGGCCAACCTGGCTTTTCCATATTTTTATGATTGTAGCGATAATGACAATAATTAGAATAATTTCTAAAAAAATGTTAAAGTGTTGCCACTTTTGCAAATTTTGCAAATCAATAGATTTTTTGTAAATTTAAAACCTGATTTTGATGTGTAAGAAAAGTACTTTAGAATTGTAGTTACTACACCTCAAACGTGCTCAATAACTTATTTATTTAAAATATATCGCAATTTTTGAGGCCTGATTCGAAATCAATCTTCAGAAAACTTGCGGCTCTAACCCATTTGATTATTTAACGTTTGAGCCTGTAGGATGATTTATTTATTTCATAGTCATGTAATGGATTAAATTTAAATGTGTTTAATTGATGTGTTTAAAATTCGGAAAACTTTGATTTTTCAGATCTGCAATGTAGTTTTGCAAGACTCCTTGTTCGCGTTATTGAGGATGCTTGTGAGATCCTCAACATTTTTGTCGATTTTGCTTGGGTTAGATGTAACCTTTGCTCGTCCTGTTTTTTGTCTTTTTCAAAATTTGCTCCAGTCTGTGTTGCGTGGGTTGCATTTCGGCTGATCTAATCATCCAACAGCCTATTGGTATCATCAACGTCGTATTCGAGGGATTCGTCCGGTTCGGCAAAAACTTTAATCTTGGCCTTTCTTTTCCCGTACCGAACCTTGTGGAACCTTTTAGGTTGGCCTCGCACAGTTTTCAGCACCCTATCGTGGCAAGTCTCCTGGGCCTGGGCCTCCTCGGGATATCTTTGGCGGGGACTAGCTTAATGCTCATCATTTTCCGTGACTTGCTTATGCTAGCAGGAGATCCTCCACAGACTTATCGTCGCACCTGATTACCCGGTGACCTCTAACCATGTCTGAGGTGTCAAAGGAGGGTGTCGCACCAGATGGCTCTAATAGTAACTTGTCCGTTACCATCTCAGAATGTCTGGTTTTCGCCGACCTGAAAATCGATGTTGCTGTTGGTGTCCCCTTGGCATCCTTTGTTCTCTTCGGAGCGCTCTCGTTCACTTCTTTGGACCGATTCCGGTTCGAATGAGGAGGAAGGAATGCTTCTCGATCATTACCTAGAATCGGCCCTTGACCTGTTGGTCCCGCTGGTCAGTTGACCGTGGTTTCGCCCCTAAGCCACGGCAAGGCCGTTTCCGACCCAGGGTTACCCGGCCCTGGGAAGGCTCCGTTCGAGTTACCGTTTCGAGTCTTGCCCGGGTCATGGAGTGGGATAAAAGTCAGAGGATTCTTAGGTACGGGAGTCACAGGAGATTGGCGCTCGCATTAGCCGTACCGTACCGTAGTACGTTTCCAGGGGGAACCACGCGGAGGCCCTTCTCCAAGAAGAATCCAACATACTGACACTCGACCTACGCGCCGACTTCATGTTTCAGTTCGTCAAAGAATATACATCAGCAGAGACTCTGCTGAGCTCGCCTTTGTCTGATGCACCCTTACTACTCGACTAAATAAATATAAATGCTTGAATTTTGTCTTTATATATTCTATTATTTCGAAACTGTATATGGTATGTAAAACATATATACTTCGAAATATTCATAAATGTTTTACATACTCTACCTACATCTTAGGGCCTCGAGACAACGTTCTCTTACCTCACAAAAACTGTCACATATTATTTGGATCAGGTTTAAACGATAATCTTATTTAAAACATATCGCAATTCGTAGTCTTTATGTAATGTTCTTTACATAACTTGGATGCGGCCTTTCTTCCAGTGACAACATGCTATGTGTTGTCAATCGATACCAAATGCTCTTCACTTCAGCAGAAACTTCTTTCGAGAAAGATAAGGGTTTTTTGGCTGAGTTGAATAGTTAGGATTGTCTTATTTTACCAACGGCTTGTAAATCAAAAAATCCCACAGGTTGACAAGAAAAAGTACGGTGAATAAAACCTTCAGATTGTGAAAGATCTTGGTCTGTATATTACTAGTGTAAAACCCAAAAGTTTCCATCACGTCCCAATTTTGAGGAAATCGCCCTCAAAGTGTAAGGATGCAATGTGGCCGAGATAAACCTCAGCGGCCCAGAGTTCCCTTCCAGAAATTATTTATATTTTTGAAACGCCAGAACATGGAGGGGCCGAGGTTGATGAGAATTTTTTGGGGGAGGTTCGGGGCTCGGGATCAACCCAGCAGCCTGCTCCCGCGCCCGAAACCCAAAGCTAAAACCACGGCTGGCTTGCCCAAACAGCAGCGGCTCCGCCGGGGTGTCCCAACGGCGGGCCGTCGCCCTCCCAATGGGCTAATCCCTTCGGTGCACCCTGAGATTGGATAAGCGGCTTGGCGCGATCCAATAGCTGCCGCCCGCGCCCACCACCGGAATTAATCCCAGCAGCGTGGCGCTCCTGTTCCCGTCCTGCCCAAGTCGGTGCCTGGAGTTGTTGTCTTTTATTTCATGTTATTTCTGGTGGTTGTTTTCTAAGTTGCTTAAAGTGTAATCGTGTTCTCTTGTCCCTCTCTTTCTTCTAGCGCACACCAATATGTATTTGAATATAATAATAATTGTGGCGGCATCGCCTCGCTCACCCGTAAATAAGTGTCAGAAGAAATAAATCCGTAGATTCGTTTCCTTGAGTTAGCGGGGTCCTCGAAGTCCTTTTCTCGGGTGTCCTGGTCGTTGGTAATTATATTGGTCGTCGTTGGTAACTTTGGCTTTCACTGGGGTTCACTTCTTAATTTTCCATTTTTCTGAACTGCTTTTTTACCCCTTTTTTTTGATACTTTGTAGCCCTGGAACTTAGTACAAAATGTGGTGGCTCAGATCTAACTCCTACACATTTTCTACTAAGCGATATAGCTCCTGAACCTGACGTCCCACATCCATGATCCATTTGAAATCTAAAAGGGTAAAGATTGACCTTTCATTCCAGCCCAACTTTGGTATGAAATCTGCAAGGGAAAAGATTGACCTTTCATTCGAGCCCGCTTTCAACTTTAGTATACGCGCGGTTTCTGTGTTATTAGCGTTTGTGCCAAAATAGGTAATTTTTGATACTTTAAAGGCGATTTCCTCAAAATTGGGAAGTGATGGAATCTTTTGGGTTTCGGACTAGTAATATACAGACTGAGATCTTCCACAATCTGAAGGTTTTATTTACCGTACGTTTTTAAGGTCCATTTTTGTCGACCTGTTTTATTTTTATCCTAATATGATGAAATGATAACCGGAGATCGAATTCAAACGTGAACTCGCTACCATTAATTCGCAACTTCCCCGTTTCTCAACTAGGGACTGCTTTAAGCAGCAAAGCTATATTCAACAGCTGGAGGCTTTTGGAATCCAGGAGCCTGTCGACTTCTGGAGCTTGCGACCGTACTGTGCTCTAATTGCCGTGAAGTGGGTGTTCCATATGAGACAGTGATCTTAGTGTCCACCGAAGTAGCAGTGAGATTTGTCGTTTCGAATGGTATCGCCGTTGAAGGTATGTTCTGATCGACCAGCTTGACAGCTTTAAGGCGAAGTTGTCAAGTTTCGGCTGCAGTTCAGGACTGGCTGCGTGTGATGGAGTGCTAGAGACGTGTGGGACGGAAGCAGGGCCGTGTTGTCCGTGTAAGTTGCAAGAAGCATACGGGCGTCAGTAGTGGGCAACGGAACTGGTATATCACTTGTGTACAAGGAGTATATACTGCGTAAATGCGCGCCAAGCTGGATCGTGAGTCCCTTACTGTCCCTTAATAGAGTCCCTTAATAAAGAAATTCAGGATGGCGAAGTAGGGTGCAGGGAGAAGTTCCTTGATTTTTTATAGGAGGCCCTCGTGCCACACTTTATCAAAGGCTTGTTTTACGACCAAAAAAACGCCTACAGTGTGCAATTTATGCTCGAGTCCGTAGGTGATGTGGTTGACCAGGTGATGGACTTGTTCTGGGATGGGATTTTGTAAAGCCGAATTGATGTTGAGGTATATGGCCTTCTACTTCTGGGAGTTCAAACACTCGACCAAAAAGAATCTGATCGAACACTCCCGACAAAGTGGACAGCATGCTGATTGGGCGGTATGAGTCGATTTGAGTCGGTGACTATTTTGGTTTTGGGATCACGTTGATCCGGGCTTGCTTCCACTTGCTTAAGAAATTTGCAACTGATGTGAGGCGTCTGGAAGTCCAAAAGGGGTGAAGGAAGCAAACGGAAGTTCAGCAAAAGCTCTTGCTTTGTCGAAGTCGGTCTTAAGCCAGTGGCCATTGTGACTCTGAATTGGGGATCGGACAAGCGGCTGTCTTTTAATTTCTCTCCATAGCTCCCATATCGAAAAATCGCTGTATTTGTTTGGCTAGCTAACCTCCAGCGGGGTGTCGATGTTCTTTTAGCGGGTTTTAGCTAGCAATGCGAAATCTGTTAGTAACGTTAGAAGCAGCTGCTAAGTTGCGGGATCGCCTGACACGATAAACTGTGGTGAAGTGCTCTTGCCTCTAGAGTTAGTATAGGCGTCTTCCCAGTATGTGGGAGAGTAGATTGGCGCTGAAGTGGTGTAGCTCACTAGGCGGCTTCGGTTATTGAGGAAGTGAAGCTATCAACGTATGCATCCAGATCACTGAAGGTTGCTAGTAGCACGTTAAGCACGGTTTGTGCACCGATGAATTACTTAAAAGTGGCATTGTTTGCAAGCGCCGGCAGTATTAAGGGGACTTCTTTAAAGTATTGAGCTTCTTTATCTATCAGGAAGAGCCACGGGAGGTGGTCAGAAGATAGCTCGGTGAGTACTCTAACGGAGACTTGTTGTTGTCTAAAGCCTTTTAAGATCCCAAAATCAATTGCACTGGGGGTGGAGCTTTCACGATAACCCTTATCGTGGGTGGACTACCCCACCAGCTGTGTTTGGCATTCCAATCGCCTGCAGAAACAAATTTAACTCCAAGTTGGGAGGGGAGCGTCGTGAAGTCAACTTCTGTCCATCTGACAGCAGAAGGGTAGTGCACTAAAGCAACGTTAAACCTCCCTTATGCTAAGGATAGCTCAATGGGGACGGCTTGAACGTGCTCTTCCGAGATGGTGAAGGAGAGTTGATGTGAAATGCCCGACATGACGAGGATGGCTGCGGCCCATGTCTCTGGTCATCCGGATGATCGGCTTTGTGCAAGGTGAAGCCGGGGATCCTGAAGGTAGAGCGCGAGGCTTCTGACACCAGAAGGATGTAAATTTCGTGTAGCTCAAAGAAAGCAATGACCGCATTTGCTTTCGAGTTTAGCCCATTGCGGTTCCAGCTGGCTATTTTAAGCACACCCATTGTGGAGGGAAGAGGGGGAGGACGCATCTGCAGGATTGCATGCATTAGTGTCTCTAACAGATACATTATCCTGTCCTGATAACTATTATAGGTTAGCATTCAGAGAGGCATTTGCGGTGGAATCAGATGAAGGGGGAATATTTTCTATTTCTTTGTGAGGGTGGCTGTTGAAAGATGAGTTGGAGGATTTCTGTTCGATTTTGCGGCTGCTATGTCTGCATACTGAATATATGTTTTTAAGAAGCTTGTTGCTGTCGGCCTTCTTAACGTCCACAAACCTCAGGTTGAGTGGAGGCTGTGTTGCCTTGTTACGATGGGTATAGAAGTGCATAATGTAGTGACCCTTTCCCTGCAGGCACTCAATAATGTCCGAGCTTATAGGCATCGGAGGAGTTACACTGAATGGCGCAATCATCTAAGTTCAGCGCTTTGATAGAGTAAATGTTTCCAATAAGGGCATCCATCTCGCTTCAGAAATCAGAGTAGCTGACAACACCGGAAACCATAATCCTTGGGACCTTGGGAGATCGTGAGGCTTGCGGCGCAGCTGTTTGGACTTGTACTGGACCTAGACTGTGGGATGTTGCGGCGAGGTTTGCCGCGGCCAGCGAAGCGGAAGGCTCGGCGTCCATTTCTTCCTCGTATCTTGCTGCCATTCTGGGGTGGAGTTGAGTGATGATGTACTGATAGGAGCAGGAACATGCCTCGTACTGGATGCCGCAGAACACAATGCCATTCAAGCTTGTTGCAAACGTTAATGGAGAGGAGATCGAGAATGTTACGGTACAAGTTTTGATGCAGCTTGTGTGAGTCCATCTAGTTGTACTGCCAGCATTTGAACCGTCCATAGAACTAGCTCGCAGTTCGTGCTGGTCCTTATCCCGATCCAATCCCTTCTCCTCCTTCTCTACTTTTCAGTAATTATGCGTGTTGACTTTTAGAAATTATAATGATTTTTGTAGCGCGTACAAATAGTATACAACAAAAACAAAAATGCTATTCGTGTTATTGATCTGTAAAGAAATATTGAAAAATAAAAACGACTTGTTTTTTATTTTTGGCCTATCAAATACACCACTGTGCGTGGAGTCAACTTTGTTCAATACCAAAGAATTAAACCTTACATTTGAAACTTATGCAGACTGTAAAAAGGGTCGTCTGTGCCGCAAAATCCAGTAGAAAAATCCCACGTCGCGGAAGAAAATAATTAGATGGCTCAAAACGAGGAGTTGGGGGCGTCGCACAGTGGCGCCTTTTTGTCATTTAGCGTTCCGAAAATCATAACTTTTGAACCAAATATGATAATCGAATAATTTAAACAACATTTAACAGTGAATTGTTGTAAAATTTATATATTTAGTGACCAATGTGCCACGCCCACCCATTCGCCCATTTATAGAGTATCGAAGTACGAAAAACGAATTTTCTCATCGAAAACGATTTAAAAAAATGTATTTATTTTTGGCTTTATTTTAACTGATTTGCTCAAATAAAAATTTTTTTAAATTTTTTTACAAATTTTTTTATTTTTCATTTTAGATTTTTCTTAATTTTTGACATTTTTTTTTTACATTTTGAGTAACAATAAACCTATATTTGACTCCTCATCCGTTCGCGTTCTAAAACCATTCAAAACAAAATAAACTAAAATTGCTGCCAAAGGTGGAGTCGCAGCTCAACGCAGACTTTCTAAACTGGTTCTGGTTCAGGAAAAATACACGGAACTTACCTATATAGTGTAGTTGAGTGCTCTGTAGTGCCTTAAAAGTTCTAGACTATTTTAGGCAGAAAAAAGTGTTAAAAATGGACACCTGGCAAGTAACGATTTACCTGTGCAAGCCAAACTCAAACTGGCGTTCTTTTTTATTTAATTTACAGTTTATGAATGTACTTGTCTATAATTTAAATTTAAATAATTTATACAATCATAGTAGAACATTGTTACTATTAGCTTTCTTATACTATTGTATCTAAAAATAAGAAAGAAAGGTAACTTTTGACCACCGAAGTTTGTATCCCTTGCAGATTACAATCAAAAAATAAAATAAAAATTTTTGAATAATAATGAGTTGCCAAATCTCAAATTTGATGAAAATGGTTTGAAAAACGGCTAAGTTATAGCTAATTTTATTCTTTTACTTCCCTGATAGTTCCTATGGCAGCTATATGATATAGTGTCTGATTTTCATGAAATTAAAACCGAAATTCTGAAATATTATTTAGTGACCAACTGACATAGTTATAATTTCTTTTCAACAATGATATGATATATATGATATAGTCTTCCGATCCGTTCCGACATATGTACGAGTGAGAGTATATGATAAAGAAGACTAACAGCAAAGTTTCATTCAGAAAGCTTTAAAACTGAGGGACTAGTTTGCATAGAAACGGACAGACGGATAGACGGACAGAAGGACAGACGGAAATGACTAGATCGACTCGGCTGTTGATCCCGATCAAGGAAATATATACTTTATAGGGTCAGAAATGTGTCCTTCACTGCGTTGCAAACTTCTGACTGAAATTATAATACCCTGCAAGGGTATAATACAAAATAAAATAGAATAAATTTTGTGGATTTGACTTTAAAATACCCGGTACCCAATACTTTTTAAGTTACATTTGGAAACTCTTTATACATAGCAAATATGGTATGGACTAAATAAAACTGCGAATGGAGCTAATTTTGTTGTTAGCTATATAATAAATATCTTGTTTTAGGATAACGAATGATGCGAGAGAAGATGAGATGGAAGAAAATATGGGACAGGTAAACACAATGATTGGAAACCTCCGAAATATGGCACTGGATATGGGTTCTGAGCTGGAAAATCAAAACCGCCAAATCGACAGAATTAATCGCAAGGTAATTTTATTGTTGGACGTTTGTATGGACGTTTGTTTGTATATTACCTAAATATTATTCAGGACCACTAAAGGAGTCGATATAACTATGTCCGTCTGTCTGTATGAACGCCTAGATCTCAGAGACTATAAGAGCTAGAAATACCAAACTTGGGATTTTGACTTCTTTGTTTTAAATTTTTGCTGCTCCTCTTTTTGGAGGAGCTATTTGAACAAAAACGTGCATCTTCTAAATTTTATAAAATTATGTAAACCATATTCAAAACCTGTACGTATTTTATCAAATGACAAAGATTCTCTACATTGCGATTCTTTACGATCGTTTCATATATAGCGGAGATATAGATTTTTTACTTTATACATATTATGTAGACAAGAGGCAGCACAGGCGGCGGGCTCCAAATAAATAAAAACGTTCAATGTACATTTCAGTTATGTTCACATTTTTATAAAAATAATATAACTTTTTTCGAATTGGTTAGTGGTGCAGCTGTCCAAGCTGCAGTCTACCCGAAATGGTTTATTTAAAAAATTAATTGCCACAAGTTCGATTCCCGTCTGCAAATCAAAGTTTTTGTATTCTTAGCAAATTATTTTTTGTATTTTTCACTGTAAATCATAAATTCAAGCAAAGAACTACACTTAATTTTTAAAAACTAAAAAAAAAATAATCTTATGCCTTGCTGCAGAATCCAACTCAGGCCAATTGCTTACAAAAATACATGTACAGCTATACACACTGAGCTATTGACTTACCTCTCGAATTGAAATTATATATTTGTCTACGTTTTATAGTTTCTTGCCTTCTTATTCATGTTCCTTCATATGATTTTGGCATGCACCTTGTAATGGTACAGGGTATTCTACTGTCGAGACACCCGACTGTATGTCTATCTGTCTATCTATGATTTAAGAAGTTGTGTTTAGTATAAGGCAATTTTCCTAGTTTCAAATGTATCTAGTAGGCAGTTTTTAAATTTCATATATGTATTTACCTTAAACTTACTTATAAATTTGCTTAGGTCAATGGCTTTCCTTACTTTACTTTGTTCTTTGGAATGCCCACGCTGGGCGGGATAGCGCTACCGGCCCGGGAATTTCCCTGCGGCCGAACCCTTTACTAGAGACTGGAGCCGAGGCGCGGGGTCGACCCAGCAGCCCGCTGCCGCTCCCGCGACCGCAACCCAAACCTAAAACCACAGCGCTGGCGTGCCCAAGCCGCCGCGGTCCAGCGATGCCACCCTGGTGTCCCAACGGCGGGACGTCGCCATCCCAAATTATACCCCGTGATCGCCAGCGATGGCGCCCGGGCTAATCCCTGGATAGGCGGCTGGTCCCACAGCCGCCGCCCGCGCCCCGCCAGCGTGGCGCTTCTGTTCCCGTCCTGCCCAAATCGGTGCCAGGAGTTACCCAATGGCCGCCGAGGTGGAGAGGAGGGGCACAGTGGGTGATATAACTTGCTAAGTGGGATAGGAAAATAATGAGGTCGATATTCAGTGTATTCATGGCTTGTCTTTTATTTCATATTGTTGTTGGCGTTTGTTCTAGGGTTTTATTAAGTGTATTCGTGTTTATTCCTATCCCTCTCTCTTCTACTAGCGCACACACACACCCAAATGTAATTCAATGCAAATAATAATTTGTGGCGAACTCACCTCGCTCACCAAAAATGAATATCAAAGAAATGAAAATTTGTCCGCAACTGCGTTGTCCTTTAATCTCGGGGTCCTCGTAGTCCTGTTCTCGGGTGTCCTGGTCGTTGGCAATGATGTGGTTCGTCGTCGATATAGTTGTGCTTTTTACTCAATTGAACTAGGGCTTTCACTGGTTTAATCGCGAGTGTTCTAAATCTCGTTTCCCATTTCTGCCGTGACCTGATTCTGCCGGCTTTCCACGGTCCATGGCACGCGCCGTTCCGCTTTCCATGCATTATTTGCATTCTCCCCTCTCACTCCCTCCTGAGCGTGCAGGTGGCCGATACGAATTGTGTTTCGCATTCCTGTGCGCGACTGGCGCCTGCGCAATGGGCAACTGCCCTGATCGTTTGCTCCGGCCTTCTCTACCGGTCGCTGATTGGCAGATCTCGCATTCCGGTCCTTGGGATGCGGTACTGCCGTTCCGTCCCGTTCCCTGGCCGGTGTTTCCCGAAGATGTTGCGGACGATGTTGCCGGCGATGTTGCTGGTGACGTCAGCCGTGGTGTGGCCGGTGTGTGTGTCTGGCCCTATGATCCTAACGCCTATTTCCCTTATCCCTAACTAATATTTACACCTTATTTCTACACTTAACCTAATATTTACATAATTATATACATATATTTACATAGTGGCGGCGGCCATATCATGACCGTCGTCACACCCTCCTCCTACTTCATGGTGGGGCGGAAGAAGACCGTCACCTTCCCGTTACCATGGGTCACCACGTGACCTTTACCGGTTGGCGTCTGGGGCCTCTCCACCAGTGGTGGATGCCTGGTATCTTCCTCCGAGATGTCCTCGTACTCGGCTCCCAATGGTCCGGCGACCGGTACCAGGGCCTCCAGAGTCTCTCGCCAAATGTCGCCAAAGCAAGCTGCGAGCTCCGCCGCCTGCTCTGCTGTGACCCTTACGGTCTTCTCTCCCTGGTCTGGAGCTTCCCAAGGTAGGAGGATGGAGGAGTCGGGTGATGGCGGCGGCGACATCACAAATGGTGGCATGGCTTCCGGGCGCGTCGACCCAAAGCGCTCGGCCGGCTCTACCTCGCCGTCTTCGTCGCTGCTATCCAGCACGACGGTTTCTAACGTCCCCTCCGGCGGCGGTGGTCGTAGCACTCCTGTGACGGGCAGGGGCATCAGGAGTGGGGGTCGACGGCGCCGTCGTGGGTCCCCTGTGCGGGCTTGGCCCACATCCACGACGAGTGGCCGCATCGATCCTGCAGGTGCGGCCACTTCCAACGGATCATCCCCGGGGACGGGGCGTCTCCGCTCGTCCAGGTAAAAATCCCGGAAGCTCTCTTCCACGTTTGCCGTCAGCCAGAAGTAATCCTTCTGGATCGGGGGGTCTCCGGCCCGTTGAGCATGGACTGGGGATGTTAGTGGGGGTGGTCCCATTAACTCCGCTACCACGGCCACGCGCGTGAGCGGGCGTCCAGCCGGCCACAAAAACAAGGGCAGTCCACGTCCAGTCATTGTCTTATTCGTTTAGCTGTGGGAGGAAAATATGATTAATATTTGGTCAATCCTGAACCCCTACATAGCGGTGTGTTTAATCTTGCCCCTACGTACAACCTGTTTTCCCCGCGATGGAAAAATATGACCTATTAAGCTGACTGGCTTTTTTGTGTTTACTATTTTCCGGCGGAGTGTTTTGGACGGGCGCGCCCGTCATCAAGTTACTCCATGATCTCTGATCATTATATCAGTGTATCAGACGGTGCTACCGTCTAGTCTGGTCCTCCGAGCGTGGAGCTGTTTCCACCGGTCGGGGCGGCCTCCATGTTCTCGTCTTGTATTTTGCTGCCAATTTTTCGTACAAGCACTAGCGATCCCACCGGCGGTTTCCATTCCCGTCGGCGGAGATTGTAATGGCGTCGCTGATCGGCCGAGGTTTGGTCGGCGTTGTTCCTAGCGACCTCGAAAATGTTGTGCAGCTGTCTACTGCGTTCCGTTTGGGTTACCTCGGGGGTTCCGCGTCCCGGTGTAATTTCATCGTAGAGGGCGTGAGGCAGCCTCGGTTCTCTTTCTTGTACAAGAACGGCTGGGCTGAATCCCGTTGTGTCGGAAATACTGCTGTTGATCGCCAGCGATATCTCCGGGAGCAGTCTATCCCACTCGTTTTTTTCGTTCCCATCCAGATATTGGGCGATCATTGTTTTAATCGTCCGGTTTGCTCTCTCTGTCGGATTTTGCCTCCATTCCCAGAGACTTGCAGAAATTTCGGAACGATCGACCCGTGAACTGTGTGCCGTTGTCGCAGACAAACGTTCGACGCACTCCGAAACGACTCAGGATTCGTTCCCGAAATGCTCGTTCCAGATAAGTTCCCGTGGCCTTGCGTATTGGAATTGGATTTTTTTTTTTTTTTTTTTTCGCGAGTCCCACGCCCACCTCCCGCCCAACCGAGCGAGGGGCGCAGCCGTGTGACGTACGGCACGAAACGCGTACTAGAAAGACGCGAGAGAAGGAAATAAATAGAAAAGGACGAGGAAAAATTAGGATACACTACGGGCTAGTACTACAAGCAATACAGTTTTTAATTTTTGAAGGCTTTTAATGCCTTCAATACTACTAAAGAGACGATTGTAATCAGTACATAAAACCCTAAAGGGTTCATGCACTTCAAACTCACGCCTACAGTGGTTAACTACTAATGGTATAAAAGTTCTAGATGAAAGACGGGGAACATGGAAATTGAGCTGGCCTAGCAGGTAGGGGCTCTTCCCATCACCGTTAATAAGTTTATGTAAAAAGACGACGCCAAGCATCATCCTACGGTTAGCTAAAGAAGGTAGATTAAGTAGGAGAAGTCTACTAGAGTAAGACGGTAATCTAAGGTTGGCATCCCAGGGTAGGCCACGGAGAGCGAAAAGCAAAAAGTTATTTTGGACAAATTCAATGCGGCTACTATGGAGTCCGAATTGAGGACTCCAGACGCACGAACCATACTCCAATATAGGGCGAACCAACGAAGTAAAGAGAGTCTTCGTTACATAAGGAGAATCGAATTCCTTCGCCCACCTTTTAATGAATCCCAGTATGCCTCTGGCTTTGTTAACCATATAAGAAATATGTTCAGTGAACGAAAGTTTAGGATCCAGGCGGACACCCAGATCATCAACAATAGTAATTCTTTCCAATGAGCAGTCGTTAAGCATATAGGTT
>VNJN01001674.1:0-17321 GCA_008042485.1 Drosophila mayri
CAGATAGTGCATAAACTATTGCCTTTGATTGTCGCAACTAGCACTTGGAACTAGGTGGACGGTTCGGTTGGTTTGGTTGGAGTTGAGTTGGGTGCATAAAGACACGGCGATGATGGTGTCGGGCATAAAGACACGGCGATGGTGTCGGGCATGAATAAAAGCTCTTGGTTGAGGTAGAACTCTTACTGACTTTATTAATGAAAACTTAACAGTATATATAGGTACAAAATGCTTATGGTAACAAATATCGTATAACAAATAATGTGGGTTACTGTGAATGTGGGTTACTGTGTATGTGGGTTATTGCCAGATATATGACCTGACACTTATTGCTACAGTGCTCTATTTTGTTGTCCGCCAGTTATGCATATTCGCTTGACCTGGTAACTGATACTTTATTAACGACAAATGCATGTGGCTGCGACTGAAGAATTATTATGTCTAATTATAAATGATATTGCTTATGAGTAATGCTGCCGTGACTGAACAGGTAGTCTCCTGGTAGCGAGACTGCATGGTGCAGTCGAGTGTTGGTTGTCTCTGAGAGAGAGAGAGAGAGAGAGAAAGAAAACAAAAGGAATGGACAATTGAATGTAGCGAGACTGTATGTCATCTGTCATGAACGAAAAATAAAAATTCAATTAGCTCTGAGACTGCAAACGAGGAAGACAAAGCAGACCGCGACTCACTGCGCATCGGAATCAAACGAAAATGCAAGAAGAGCAGCAAACCACCTAGCCCCTGACATCAGAAGTGGGATCGACTCAGGCCCAGCGTGATAGTGAATGGCGAGCTCTGCTAGAAGCACAAAATCTGCGATTCATTGAATTATTAAAAACGATGCAGCAGCCTACTTCAACTAAAACGAGTGAAAAATCGGTCAAACTGCCAAAATTCAATCCAGATGCACCTGAAGCTGACGCCAGCGCGTGGCGCAAGACAGCAGACATGATTTTCGCGGAGCATCCCCTGGAGAGCAGTGCGCTAGCTATGTCGCTGAGCGGAGCACTAGAAGGAAGCGCTTCCCAATGGCTGGCACAAATCAGCTATGCTGGCATGACCTGGCCAAAGTTTCAGGAGTTATTTGCTCTCCGCTACGATGACTCTGAGACCCTGGCCGCAGTCTTGTTAAACATTCTCAACGGACGGCCAAAAACGGGTGAGTGCTTGTCAGCGTATGGTAGCCAATTGGTGACGTCTCTTTTGACAAAATGGAAGGCGATGGACATCGAGGAGATAGCTGTTTCTTTTGTACTGGCACACACGTCGCAAATCGACACTAGATTGCAGCGTCTACTATTCACCACCAGTATAACGAACAGAAATTAACTACAGCAGCAGTTGAAGGCGTATGCATACAGCCAGCGAAGTGAGCATCTGGATTCGGATCATTCCATTGGCCTCGACAGGAAGAGATTCAAGACACAAACATCAATGAAGTGCCACTACTGTGGGCTTTCCGGACACAAGATGCTAGAATGCCGCAAGAACAATCAAAACCAAGTCAACCGTTTAGAAAACCACTGGCGGGACGAGACAGGACTGGAGTAACTTGCTTCAAATGTGGAGTCGTCGGTCATATTGCATCCGCATGTATGAAGGGGACAGCACCATTGAATAGTAGCAGTACGAACGAGAAGCGAGTACACGTCTGTGCAGTGCTAGAGCCCAAGGGATCAATTTGGTGAGGCCTTTCCATTTTTCTTCGACTCGGGTGCCGATTGCTCCTTGATAAAGCCAAAGTTAGCAGACAAATTTGCCGGAAAGAGAATCAATAATTTAGTCGTTCTAAAAGGAATTGGTGCAACCACTGTACAATGTAATTTACAAATACTCTCCACCATACAAGTTTGTCAATTTAATTTGGAAGTCAAGTCTAATGTAGTTGAGGACGAGTATTTGAAACATGACATAATGATTGGTCGTGAAATCTTAGCACTTGGCTATGGTATAACGATGGATGCTGATGAATTTAAGATTTTCAAAACTAAACATGTTAATTCGATATCTTATGAAACTATTGTAAATTATTATAAGCTTATTGATGATAATTATGATTTAACTGATAATGATAAGTTTAGATTGAAGAACATTCTTGAACATTCTTGGCGTGTCACGACTGGAGAGTTAAAAATTCGTTTATTGGATGCCAATAAGACTGTGCAGAGACGCCCATATCGACTTGGCGTAGATGATAAAGAATTAGTTAGTGATAAAATCAAAGAGATGTTGACGGCAAATGCAATACGTCCAAGTAATTCTCCTTTCGCGAGCCCAATTTCGTTAGTAAAAAAGAAAGATGGCAGTGATCGGTTGTGCATCGATTATAGAGAGCTTGTGACGACGGTCACGATGTGGCCGCCGCCACAACCTTGTAAATAATAAGTTAGGATAGGTAAATAGGGATAAGCAGTAGGTTAAGTTAGTTAGGGCAAAACCGATGTAAATATGAAGTCATGTAGAATAAGATTAGGGTTAATAGGCGTTAGGGAAATCATAGGGCTGGGCCCACACCTTGGCCACACCAAGTCTGACGTCACGGGCAACACGACCCGCACCGTTAGCAACATCCTCCAGGTACGGGAGGAAACGGTGACGAAACGGCTGAAACATGGAGTCCGCCAATCAGCGATCGGCAGAGGAAGCCGGAGACCGCGATCGGGGCAGAGGCCCGCGACGCCGGCGCCGACAGAGCCACAATTGCAAAATTGGAATTGGGCCACCTGCCGCGTGGAATGCGGAACAGCGCGTGCCATCGATCGCGGCAGCGCAGCCGCCAGGAATGGGCAGAATTAGGCCATACATGGATTTTGATGGACACTCGTAATTAGGCCAGCAGCGAAGCAAGTTTTATAATCGTGAACAGATAAATCAAGTGACGACGACCCCGCAACCATCGCAACTGAAACCAGGACACGCACACAAGACAAACAGGACCCCCATAACGACCAGGAAGAATACGCCAACTACGGAGCGCTCTCGATCAAGAGCATCAGCAATTTTGTACGGGTGAGCCACCGCGCCCGGCGCTTCATACATTGTTTCTCTTATTAAAAATGGTGTGAGGGAGTTGAGAAAAGCTGGGGAAGAGCTAGGAATTAAAGGAATTTAAGGAAACCTAGCATAGGAGAAAACAACAAACAACTAGCATAAGAATAAATGAATGAAAAAACATGAACAATTAAAAGTATAGTTTTTCTCCTCGGCAACCAGCCACCCCTTGCACACCCCGCTGTGCCCCTCCTCCCCATCTCAGCCACCGTCGGGTATCTCCAGGCGCGGATTTGGGCAGGACGGGACAGGAGCACCCCGCTGCTGAAATTAATTCCGGGCGTGGGTGCGGGCGGCGACTTTGGGATTCACCAAGTCGCCAGCCCGATCTTAGGATGCGCCCCAGGGATTAGCCCGGGCGCCTCAGCTGGCCAATTGCGAGTCATAGGGCATTTTAGGGGAGGGCGTCGGCCGCCGTTGGGATACCACGGCGGAGCCGACGGGCCGCGGCAGCTCGGGCACGCCGGCACCGCGGTCATAGGTCAGGGTTGCGGGCGCGGGAGCAGGCTGCCGGGATCACGCCAGCCACGGCTCCAGTCTCTAGAGGAAGGGTCCGGCCGCTGGGAAATTCCAGGGCCGGTAGTGGAGTCCCGCCCAGCGTGGGCAAGCAAAATCTGGCAGTTAGAGTCGGAGAAAACCCACCCTTAAAAATACTCAAAACCTCGGCCTCCTCCATTTCCTGGCGTTTCCAATAAATAAATTTAGCTGGAAGGGACTCTGGGCCGCTGAGTTCATATCTCGGCCGTAATGCATCCTTACAATTTATATTTGTATTGTTTTGTGTAGGGGGGCGCTTCTGCCGCCAAAGATAGCCAGGAATTGAAGTTGGAGAACGGTAGGTGGCACCCAGGAAAATCCCACTGCGCAAACAAAAGTAGAGTCGGGGGCGTCGTGGTACTTTCAATGGGCACAATCGCAAGTATTTTCGTCGACTTCATACATTGAACTAACTTAGCTTAACATAAGGGTCGCACTCCCGACCGATAAGCTCAGCTTAACAGTACGGGAGCGGGCCCGAGCGGCGGAAGGCCAAGCGCGAGAGAGGGAGCAGCGACGGCGGACCCGAGGGCCTGAGCACAAAAAACGGGCGAGCGGGGGTGCGCTCTTAAGTTTTGGTGAGCCAAGGCGGCACAGAGTGTCCTTCACCGAAACATGTTTATTAATTTTAATTATTTAATTATCAATTTAATTTTTCTTATTTATTTAAATTTGTGCTATTAAATGCTACAATATATTTTTGTTTTGTCTAATAAAATTGAAATAACATATTTTATTTGTAGCAAAATTACATAACATAAAAGTATGTAATTGAATTTATGTAAAAAAATATAAATTCTTGTATTTTCGTTCTTTAACGTATGGTTTTTGTCTTTATGTTTTAATTTTTTTTGTGTTATTGGGTCTATAAAGGAGCTTAGCAATTTTCAAATCTATATTCCAACTGGAAGTATTTTTGGCCGCTCAACCCATACTAGATCAACCAGTGTGCACGGGTGCAAATAATCCTAGCGGATCGAATATTTGCGATGATTTAGAGGGTACGTATGTTCAATGTGTCCAAGACGTTCATATTCTTCCACGAATTCTATATATCCTTTCCAGACTTCTGGTGCCGTTCGTTGCTCTCATGCTAAAAATCTGTTTGTTGCTGTTTTCTGAGATGCCCCCAGGGCTGAAGTTCCTTCAGAAAATGGAAGTTTTACAATAAATTTTCCATCTATTGCAACCTGTAGATTTGCTACGAAATGAGATTCTCAGTGAGCTTCAATTGGGGATCGAGCCTTTTTTTGTGTCGTATCAACTTCCTCTTCTGTGGTTGTCGCTGCACAAATTGCCGCTGAGTCTTGCTCAGCAGGAATTCTCCCGGCCACAATCAATGCAAGCTTCGTATTTTGGAGAATTGGGCCGTCCGGCTCTGATTTGGCAAAGAATAATAATGCTCTGCGTCGATAAGCAAGTCAATTATTCCTGGTTTGTCAAAGTTTGGATCGCCCAGGGTGGCGTTGTTTGGGACTTTGAATTGTGAGGTAATTAATTCATGTGCTGCTTATGGCGCTATGACACAGTAATGAAGTTTTAATTCATTACAGACTGCATTAGAACCTTGAAAGAGACAATTATATGTTTTATTTGGCTCATTATGGTGCTATGACACAGTAATGAAGTTTTCATTCATTTCTATTTGGCTCGAATTTTTTTGTAATGCCACTTGGGTTACACCGATTTTGAAACTTTTTTGGGTGACCATTTTGACTTATGACGTTGAATGACCTGGCTACTTTTTTTAAATTACAATTTCGCTTAATTTTAACAGTATATTGTCATCGGTTTAATATCGTATCTTGTATATTTTATGGAGATTTATAGATAGTTGCCTCTTATGTATTGTCAATACATTAGCCAATGTATTAGGAGTGACATATAGTCATCTCGCTCGCACTTGTGTAAAGCCTTATAGAGAAGTCAAATCTCTAATGAAGTCTCTAATTAATGCTGTAGTATCATAACAGTATGATCAGCTATGATATTAGGTAGCGCAAAGGCTTCTTCTTGTTGAGCAAAGTCATTATGCATCGATTTCATGAGAACGTTTACTCTAGCTCGACTGGTTTTTGCCACTAATGCCCTAAATGCGCAATGATGCACCGTGGAGCTTTAATGATAGCTTGGAGGCCATTCGTTCAGAGATCAGATTAAATTGTGATCCTGAGTCTAGCAAGGCTCGAAATGTGTCCATCTGACCATTGCTTGCTTTGACCAATACTTTGACTGTGGCCAGCAAATTGTAACTTCTGTTACTTGCTGCACCTACATAAGGTGATTGTGGCTCCCGCTCCTGACGTAGCCTCCAGGTGCAGCCATTTATGGTGTTTTTTATCGCATTTAAAACACGTACGGTCTAAGAAATTTTTTGTCATGTGGTCATTGCTGAAATAGTTAACACACAATTTTTGTTTTTGTACCCAATTGACTCGTTCGGGTATGGGTTTGCTGCCGAAATCATCGCATTTGTATAGCCAATGAGTCCGTTTGCAGAAAGAACAATTTGGTTGATGGCCCATGATGGGCTCTTCTGTTCCTTTCTTTGTTGTTGACTGCGTTTTCCTGTTCCCAGTACTCGGCATCGCTGGTCCAAAAAGCTTAGAATTGTGTCGAGATCTTGAAGTTCCCTTGACCAATAGAGGGCTCTATTTGAAAAATCCTATTTTTGCTTGATGATGGCAATCATGGTTGTATCCCAGATGGATATATCAATGCCTAGTCCCTTTAATGTTGCTAGAGACTCAATTGTTCTGATATACAACTCCTTTAATGACTTTGGATAGACACTGTTTGTATGATGTTGCAGGAGACGATTGAGAATCGTATCTCCTACATGGCGGGGATTGTTGAATGCGTCAACCAATATTTGGCACGCGCTCATGTAATTTTTCTTTTTAAGATCAATATGCCTTATGAATCTTTCTGCCTCTCCAGTTACGGTTGTTTTGAGGTACCACATCTTCCTGACTGTGGGCATGTAGGTATCATGAACCATGCATTTGAATAAATCGTATAATTGAGTTCATTTGAGTAGATCCCCATCGAACTTTGGGATGCTGACTCTGGGCAAATGCACATC
Source organism: Drosophila mayri (assembly GCA_008042485.1). Taxonomy (NCBI): domain Eukaryota; kingdom Metazoa; phylum Arthropoda; class Insecta; order Diptera; family Drosophilidae; genus Drosophila; species Drosophila mayri. The sequence goes on from VNJN01001674.1 coordinate 6,674, forward strand.
TTCATTATTTGATGCATTTGTTTGAGCTCCGAAGACTCTTTGCACATCCGCTTCTAGTCGGAGGAAGAATTGTATGTCGTATCCTTCCTTAACCAGGTTTTCGTATTCTTCATGAACTGATATTGGGACCATAATGAGTTTATTGAATCTTTTGCTATGGCCCTTTAGAACACTTAGTTGGTTTTTATTTTTCTGTACACACTTTTGCAAATTTTTTTTAAAGCCGCTATGTTTTGAAAAAAAAACGTGTCTCTTCAGGTTGTGTCTTTTGCACGAGGTATGTATGTATGGCATTACATACAAGCACAAATTCGCTCAATACTGCACTTAAGTGGTTATCATAGTGGTCAACATAATTCTATTAACATTTAATTAGATAAAAATAGATAATATTGTTTATTTAACTGTATGTTGCTGCTTATCTTACGTCTAACTTAGTTCTGTCTTCCTTAAAGTCTCACTTTTTTCGTGAGCCAAGCTTTAAGTCGGTTGTGTTTTCCATCGGTCTCCCTTCTTTTAAAGTTTTTCTTATCTTATCTGATCCTCAAAGTCTAAATATTGGGCAACTGATCCGTGTTTTGGTGCTCTTTATTTACCCAAAACATATGAATCATTTCGTATAAAGACAGTTGCTTTAATCTACGAAAACAAACTCGGTTTTACTTTATTTTTCTATTTTTACTTTATTTTTCCATTCTTATCCTTTTGTTTTTCGTGTGCTGTGCGTTTACCGCTTACCGCTGCATTCCATTCAACTTTGTTGTTGGTGCAAGCGTTTCTACATACCGCAAACTAACAAACAAACTAATGTTTTTGTGATGCGTAGATTACTTTGATTACTCTTGCTCGATCTCTGTTTTGATCGTTTCCTTTGTCGCGCAGATTAAATAACTCTCCTTTAATTTTTAATTCGAATTAATATTATTAATTTCTTACTAAATTAAACAAGGCTTCCTGTTGTGCAACTTATTGCTCTAACGGCCGCAAAATCACCCAGCGGCAGGTCACTGTTTATTGTGGGCTTTGCGACAATATCATCCACCCTGGCTGCGCTGATCTTGGGCATATCGGCCCGCGTACCGCAAATCGCCTTTGCGATCATGCCGGATTGGATTGGACATGTCCAAACTGTCTATATATCTAATCCGATATGAGGACATTCATGAGGCAAACTCATCTCGAGTTTCAGTCTCTGGCAGGTGGTTTGAAGAACGTTTCCAGACGGCGGATTCCCACTTTAAAAGTCTGAAACTGCTAAGTTATTTACCTAATATTAATTTGAGCACTCTCCCTAATATTTCTTTACAAGTTACAGACCCTGCGAGCCCTGCAGCAACAGAGACGCTCACCCTGTGATACAGGCGGTCTCTGTTTCTTCGTTTCCTTTTACCACGCCTGGATTACAGCACTTTGCAATCTCGGGAGGTGCTCAGCGAAAGCCGGCGTTGCTTAACTCTTCTGTCTGTGATACTGAATTGTTTGCAGGTAATTATGTTGTCGATAGGCGCGATTGTCCGTCACGCATCGGCGGCGGTTTTCTTATCGCCTTTAAATCTAATCTTGTTTCTAATTTGGCTCCAATATTTGACTAGGACTGTACTTTGGAATTTGTTGCTGTTCGCATTCATGTTTTCTATTATGTTGTTTTTGTGCCTGGCTCTTATATTCCACCTAGGTCTGACTTCGATATATACACTCAGCACCTGTCCTTAATTTAGCGCATCCACTCCACTTTGGGTGCTATTGACCACCTCATTGTTCTAGGTGACTTTAACCTCCCTTCGGACTTCGACAATGCATGTCTCTAGAATTGACCCTGTCTCTGGTCCTGAAGATGCTTACCATCCTACTATCGAGATAATACTCGAGGCTTCGGCTTCGTTACTGCCTTATGCTTCTGACGAGCCTGCAACTTTTCGCTGCTTCCGCAAAGCCAATTTCACTAACATGAATACTCACTTATCCTCAATCGATTGGACATGGTTGAACGTTTCTATGACACCTTATATTCTTTTTGTGATATGTTCGTTCCTTCATTTCCCTCTCCTGTTAGCTTACACAAACCCTCCTGATTTTCCCGTCGTCTTTCCTATCAAAAATTGTTAATGTCCAGACTCTTTAAAAAATTCGGGCGAACCGGACTACAAGCTGATCGTACTAGATACTTAGCAGCAGCTCGATTCGATTTCTTGACGCACAATTCCTCTGAGCTCGGTATTGCTAACTTATTTTTCAGTCTACGTATTCTACTACTACTTTTGATGTAACGTCGTTGTATAAATATTCTCTTTCGCACTCCAACTGCATTTTTATGCCCACAATCGGCGAGGACGATGTTCTTCGGAATTTAAAATCTCTCAAGCCATCCTTCTATTCTGGTCCCGATCTTATGCCTAATTGTGTGTTGAGAAATTGTACTAATGCGTTTTGTAGTCATTTGTCAAAGCTCTTTCAGTTATCTCTTAACATGTCGTTCTTTGCCGATAGTTGGAAGGTGTCTTTTATAATTCCGCTTCATAAAAAGGAAAGTCAAATTTTGAGAACTACAGAGGTATTGCTAAACTTAGTGCGATTTTGAAGCTTTTTGAATTCCTGATTACTGCTCAATTGCAGCACCAATGTGGCTCATTTTTGTTTCTCATCGCAGCATAGTTTTATGAAACAAAAATCTACCACAACAACTCTTCTGGAGTTCTGTGCTGTTATAAGAAACGCTTTTAAATACAGACGGACGTTATCTTTACAGATTTCTGCAAAGCGTTTGACTCATTGCTAAAAAAAACTTTTATTATTGGGCTTCTCTCCTTTGCTGACTGACTGGATTGCATGCCCAATGTTGCTCATTCGCAGGTAATGATGTACGCTGTTGATGTAACACTCTGCTTGCCTCTGATTAAATCTAAGTCTCATATGCTTTTACAAACTGACCTGAACAACATGCAATCTTGGTGCATCAACAATCTGTTGTTTTTTAATAACGCAAAATTCAAATCTATGTCTTTTTATCGGAAAAACTGTTTCCATGCCAATTATTCCTTAAACCTGGTGTTCTTGAACGCATCTATTTAAAATGCATGAGCCTTTCGTGTTTTATGTTCTTTGTATAATGAGAGTTACCATTTGTTACATGTTACAAATTATATTTTACGCTACCTTTCCATACCTCTGCCCACCTGATGTGAGTCGGAGCACATCTTTAAAAAACAATCCCTTTTGGTCAGAGGTCAGAGGCCTTTCTTGGCAATTATTTGCCATATTCTCAATAAATAAATAAATAAAAAATCAAACGCTCAAAGACACCGTCTACGTTAATCAAACACCCTCACTAATTGAAAACAAATAAGCGAGATAAAACAATCCAAAAATCCAATTGACAACACACAGCTAATCTTACTGAAGCAACATTAGCCCCACACACCAAGTTGGCAATTCTTAATGATCTCCACGGCAGCGACCATTTTCCGATATTTATCTTCCTATTCCTTCCAAACAAGATAAACAAATTCTTAAAACCCTTTTTAAACGCTGTACCAAAGGTACACAGGATTATAGTTTTGTGCGAGTTCGATTTTCTGTAACAGGCAGAAGGAGGCGGGGCAGACCCCCAAAAGTTACCTTAATATTGATCAGGACCACTAAAGGAGTCGATATAGCCATGTCCGTCTGTCCGTCCGTCTTTCTGTCCGTCTGTCTGTTTGTATGAACGCCTAGACCTCAGACTATAAGAGCTAGAGACACCAAACTTGGGATATAGACTTCTTATATCTGCACGGAGATCGAGTTTGTTTTAAATTTTTGCTGCTCCCCTTTTTGGAGGAGCTATTTGAAAAAAAAACTTATTTCTCCTACATTTATAAAGTTACGTAAACCATCAAATCCGGTATGTATTTGATCAAAATACACAGATTGTCGAAATTTCATTGCGATCGTGCTATAAATAGCGGAGATATAGGCTTTCTACTTTATACATATTATGTGTACAAGTGGCAGGCCAGGCAAAGGGCTCCAAATAAATCAAAACGTTCATTATACATTTTGGTTATGTTCACATTATTATGAAATTAAGATTACTCCTTTCGAATTGGTTAGTGCTGCAGCTGTCTAAGCTGTCATCCAGAAATGTTTTTATGTGTGTTTTTATAGTGGTCACGGGTTCGAATCCCGTCTGCGACGAAATCTAACTTATATATATATATATATATATTTTTTTTTTGCTATAAATCAAAATAAGTACAGTATTTAATACTACAAACTATATTAATTTGTTTTTAATTAAAAATTGTTTATGCCTGGCGGCGGAATTGAACCCAGGCCAATTGCTTACAAAAATATACGTGCATTTTTACCCTCCGAGATACCGGCTTTGCTACTGACTTAAATGACATTTGCATTATATGTAAATTTGTCTCCGTTTTTAAGTCTTTTTTTATTATCTTTCCTTCATATAATTTTGGCACGCACTTTATAACGGTACAGGGTATTTTATTGTCGGGACACCCGACTGTATTTCCATCTTCTTTAAATTAAAAACTGGGAGCAATATGAGACTCTCAAACACAAAAACATCGATACATTTCCCACTTCAGAAAACTTATTTAAATAAGCCGCACCAATTAACAAAATTATATTTCATATCGCAAAAACGAAGAAAAATGTACATATAATGCAATAGTCTTTCATTTTAAGCAAGGTCGATAGCTCAGTGGGTAAAGCGGCACATGTGGGTTCGGTTCCTGCCGCAAGGAACAGAACATTTTTTTAATTTTAAAAATTAAGAAAGTTCTTTGATTATATTTTTTACTTCTTAGTATAAAATACTGTATTTATTTATATTAAATTACAGGGAAAAATTAAAAAATCATTTCCTAAAAAGAATAAAAAAAAACTTACCCGTCGCAGACGGTATTCGAACTCAGGACAACTAATCTTTGTTAGGTAAAACCACTACGAGTAGACTGCAGCTTAGACAGCTTAATTTCAAATTAAAGTGAACATAACCAAATTGTATAACGAACGTTTTGGGTTATTTGGAGCCCTCTGCCTGCGCTGCCTCTTGTATACGTAAAATATAATATATATAAAATAAAAATCCTATATCTCCGCTATTTATGGCACGACCGCAATAAAATTTAGGCAATCTGTGTATTTTAATAAAATGCATAAACTTTTTGAATATGGTTTACATAAAATTATAAATTTGGGAGATGTTTTTTTTTTAAATAGCTCCACCAAAAAGAGTGTGACGCCCATTGGCGCACAGTAAATAATAAAATCAATAAATATGTAAAAATAATATAAATAATAATATATAAGAATATACATATGATGAGAACAGTCCTTTCAAATTCGAATCAAACGCGTGGGTGCGCCTAAGAAGGGTCACACCGAACTCTGGGGACGGCCACACCAAAGAGGATCGATAATGCTAAATAAGGAAGCCACACCCAACGGGCAAGGGTCGCTTTATAAGGCGAGCCAGATCCCTCGAAGGGGGCAATAGTGCGAGCAGCCAAAGCGAGCACCAACTACCTAGGACCAGGAGGATCACCGGGTAAGCGGAGGAAAAGGGCCTAAGATAGGCAAAGGTAACCTAGATACTAAACCTGAGTCGGAGAACCGACTGATCAGGGAAAACCTTCTCATAAATAGTAGACCTTTGTAGTATGAACATATATTGAATACCCATCGTACCAAGAGTACTTAACGGGTCCACACTGTAACACTTTGTTGCAGTGTTTACGCAATAAAATTGTGGTCATAAACTTCAAGAGGACGAAGTATGAATCGCCCACTTATACATTGGCCCGCACACAAGGAATGCAAGTGTCAGCATAATTGCTGCACGAGCGGACCAATGTATATATGTGTATATACCTCCGCGCTCAGCCTAAGCGAGCATAGCTATGTATTTAAGAATATTATATACACGTCTCTTCGCTGCCGCTGTTGGCAGCGCAGCTATAAGACTTAGACTTCTTTAATTCTAAATGTTGATCGATAAGCACAGATTATGTTATGAGCTCCGAGCAGCAACTACAGTTGCTCTGAAAGAAACAAAAATTTTATGAGAAATAAATAATATAAATTGAGATTATAAACTCAGTCAAAAGGTCTTATGAATGATTTCGGGGAACCAGTCTTGGTTGGATCTCTGTCCGCTACCACTCCGTAACATCGATGGACAATCTTATTACATGGCGACCGTGACAGCGATGGACAAAATGAACTAATACAAAGGAGCACATGCCAAAAAAAAGGCAATCGCAGTGAGTTAAGTGCGATGTGTGGGAAAAGAAGTGGAGTGGTAAAGAGACTAAAGGCCAGAAAGGCCGAACTGCTAAAACTATTGAACAGCGGAGACAATATAAATTGGAACTATTCGGTTAAAATACATGCCGAAGTAGAGCACATAAAAATATTATTAAACAAAAGAACCACGCAGAAAACCACAGAAACACCCACATCGACCTACTTCGCAATCAGAAACATTTCAAAAACTAAACATTTTTTTTAATTGCACTGTGATGCATATTTTTGTTTTTACAATATAAAATTAACTTTTGTAAATTAAGCAACATTAACGTTGCCCGATTAAAGCGTGGCCTAAAAACCATGAAAAAAAAAACTAGGCAGGTTTCCCTCTGTTAGAATACACCTTGCATCTAGATAGGACCAGACCTAATTAAAATATATATACATTTTTGGATATATGTCCAATGATTGGGTAATACATTACGAATCAAGAGCTACGCCATATGTTAATGGCATAAAATTAAGAGAGATAAATTCAAATATGGCAATTGTTGAAACAAAGTCGGTGGATTCCACTGCAAATGTAATCAACAAAATATAATCTAACAATATTGACTCAAAATTAACAAATATTTTATTATCAATTATTGTTTCCATAATTTGCGCTTATATTTTGTATAAAGCGTATATATACACAATAAATGCATATCAAAGAGGGCTATAAATAAAAGCCAGGCTAACGATCTGGACAAAATATAAAAAGCACCGGCAGCAATTGGAAATAAATTATTTTCACACATAATACATCTATTACACGAATTATTTATACCCTTGTGAAATATATTAAGAACTAAAACAAAAAAAAAAATATTCTACTATCCTTGAAATAAAATGAACTAAATAAATACGAATAATAAACCGAAATCAAGTATATATGTATATAGAATAAAAGCCATAAAAATGTCCAATAACGAGGTAGATATTCGGCATACTGACATGAGTCAGGAAATGCAGAAGAGCCCCATTGAATGTGCAACACTGGCTATCGAACGGTACGATATGGAAGTAGACATAGCAAAGCATATCAAGACCGAATTTGATTCGAAATTCAAGGGCAAATGGCATTGCATTGTAGGTACAGATTTCGGGTCATATGTGTCCCACCAGCCTGAATATTTCATATATTTTTATGCAGGAGAGTTAGCTATCCTGTTGTTCAAGAGAGGTTAGAAAAAACAGCCATTCATCCCGTTTAATCGAGGGAAAAATTCTACCAATGTTCAACGCGTAATGGATGGGGTTAGAATATACGCCGAATTAAATACGATAAAAACTGAGTTTGACAAATCGTATAAGGCACTTAACCAGAATAGGCAAATACAAGAAAATACGGTGAAAAAAACACGCATGTATATTAGTAAAGTGTTTTAATGAAGCACGAGTACTAATACATGGCCAGCGGGATAACCTTACAAAGGATCGTTGGTCTAAGGTATCCAAATTTTTAACGAGACTCCGAACCAATTTAATCTCGATTAAACAAAAATTTAATCTTGATATATCTATCCCCACTATCGTCAACACCCCAGTATCAGTTGTAACTGACGACGTACCGGAATCAACAGAACCGGCGGATGACAAAGAAGAGAAACTAAATTAGTCAGGAGAGACAGATCTCGATTTAGACTACGAGGAATCGGGGATTGAACTTAAAATCGAGGACCAGGATCTGAACAATCTTACCATACCTGCTGTGTTAACAATACCAGCAGCAAAGGAAGAGGAAGAAAGAAAAATCTGAGTTTTATCTTCCCCAGATATCCTGTTAAGTTCACTCGACACGATAATACACATGATGGCGGACCCAGCTTTACAGCGAGCCTACATCAAGGATATATCGAATTCAATTCCTGAATTTAATGGACAAAAACTCCATTTACAAAGATTTGTAACGGCTTTAAGACTGGTAGATTTAAGGAAAGGACATTTCGAAGAATTAGCCGTCGAAGTTGTTAAGTCGAAAATAGTAGGATCAACCTTATATAAGGTCATAAATGAGACTACGATAACCGGAATAATCAAAAAATTACAGGACACCATAGTCGGCGAAACATCCGACGTAATTAAAGCAAAAATGGCAAAGACCTTCCAGAAAGGCAAAACAGCCGACAAATTCACGACGGAAATGGACACTTACGAAAGCTCCTTGAAGCTTCGTATATTGATGAAGGCCTTTCAGCCGAACATGCTGATAAATTCAGCACAAAGGAAGCCATCACCACAATGGTTAAAAATTGTGAGCATGGCCGACTAAAGACAATATTGGAAGCTGGAAATTTCACCAACATGAATGAAGCCGTCACTAAGAACATACAATGTAGTACTGAAATGACTGGCAATGCTAATACAATATTGTACGCTAACAGAAGGAATAATTATCGCGGTAACAATTATAGAAATAATTATCGTGGTACAAGTAATGGCCGAGGTAACAACCGAAACAATGGCTATAACCAAAATAACGGTTACTACCGGAACAACTATAATAATCAGAACAACAACAATTATAGAGGAAATAACCGTGGTGGAAACAACCGTGGAGGAAACAACCGCGGGGCAAACACCAATAACAACAACAATAACTACAATGTCCGAGTAGCCCAAGGTAATTCGGGAAACCAACAGAACCCTTCAGATGTTTAGAGCCAACAACTAGCTCGATAAAAACAATCAACCTCAACCTAAGTATCTTTGTAAAAATTAACAATGAAAGGACAGGTAAACCATATTTTATTACTATTATTATTATTATTATTATTGTTATTATTATAATAGATAGAGTAGTTTATAAAACTAAACTATCTTAAATAGTATAGCGCTGGCTACAGGGCCTATGGCTATGTTACAGTGGTACTGTATCTTAATCTACTATTGAGTAATTGGCTAGTTGATTGTTGTGTTTGTTATGTACATTTGTATTTTTTTTTTATATTTTGTGGTATAATTCTGTTTTTTTAAGGTAAAGAAGGATTTTTTGTATGTTTTCTGGGTCCGGCTTGCTCAGGAGGTCAAGTGGGTTAGTATTGTTAAATATGGTTTGTTTGATTTGTAGGAGGGGTGGGCATAAGTTTAGCATATGATTTATTAAAATGTATCTTGGAAAAACGGGAAAATTGGTATTGAATTTTTATCTAAATAGTCTTGGTGAGTTATGTTTGTGTGTCCTAGTCGAAGTCGTGGCAGGCCAGGCAAAGGGCTCCAAATAAATCAAAACGTTTATTATACATTTTAGTTATGTTCACACTTTTATGTAATTAAGATTACTTATTTCGAATTGGTTCGTGGTGCAGTTGTCTAAGCTGCAGTCAACCCGCAATGTTTTTATGTCAAATGAAATAAATTGTCACGGGTTCAAGTCCCGTCTGCGATGAGTATTTTTTTTTTATAATTTTGTTTTTTTTTTTCGCGAGAGAAAGAAAAAAATAGAAAAGGACGAGGAAAAATTAGGATACACTACTGGCTAGTTCTACAAGCAATACTGTTTTTAATTTTTGAAGGCTTTCAATGCCTTTAATACTACTAAAGAGACGATTGTAATCCGTACATAAAAACCTAAAAGGTTTATGCACTTCAAACTCACGCCTAAAGTGGTGAACTACTAATGGTATAAAAGTTCTACATGAAAGACGGGAACATGGAAATTGAGCTGGCCTAGCAGGTAGGGGCTCTCCACATCACCGTTTATAAGTTTATGTAAAAAGACGACGCCAAGCATCGTCCTACGGTTAGCTAAAGAAGGTAGATTAAGTAGGAGAAGTCTACTGGAGTAAGCCGGTAATCTAAGGTTGGCATTCCAGGGTAGGCCACGGAGGGAGAAAAGCAAAAAGTTCTTTTGGACAGATTCAATGCGGCTACTATGGACTCCGAATTGAGGACTCCAGACGCACGAACCATACTCCGATATAGGGCGAACCAACGAAGTAAAGAGAGTCTTCGTTACATAAGGAGAATCGAATTCCTTCGCCCACCTTTTAATGAATCCCAGCATGCCTCTGGGTTTGTTAACCATACAAGAAATATGTTCAGTAAACGAAAGTTTAGGATCCAGGCGGACACCCAGATCATCAACGATAGTAATTCTTTCCAATGAGCAGTCGTTAAGCATATAGGTTGCAAGCAGGGGAGTAACACGTGAAAATGTCATCAGTTTGCATTTTGAGCTGTTGAGATGTAAATCGTTAGCATGACACCATGCTTGGAAGTTATCAAGATCCGATTGTAGGTCTGATTGACGAGAACTGTCCCAATACTGCAAGCGAAGTTTAACGTCATCAGCGTACATGAGTACTCTGGATTTGGTTAGAACCTGCGGCAAATCATTGATAAACAATGTGAA
>VNJN01001676.1:0-21092 GCA_008042485.1 Drosophila mayri
ACGCGGATCTGGTTGAGGTCGGAATACTCATGGAGAAACGCCTGCCACCTCTGACTCATTTCGCTGGGAACTTATCATCCCAGCTTAGATCTCCTACATGAAAATTTTGGAACGTATTAAAAACGGAGCGAGCCATCCGGATGGATCACACAACCTCGATATTTGGGATAACACCTCGCGCTTTGTGTAAGAGAGTTTCACCACTATTTCAGGTGGCGCAAAATAGAATTCGTAAGATTTAGCCCTCTACCGAATCCCTAGCGTCTTAGCAGTGCTTTCGGTTTCGAAAAAACTGAGATAACGCAGTAGACCTTGAATATCCGAAATGGGACCGAGAGTTTTCGGGGACGCAGAATGGGGCGTAGTCTGGAGTAAGTTCCTTTCGCTGTTGGAATCTTAGTATTGGAGGTCGGCCCTGTAAGTACCCACCCGAAAATGGGCTCTTGGCATAGGAGTGATCCACAAATGTTTCTAGTGCCCTGCATCATCACTGACGGTAAAGTATCAGCTCTGATCAGTACCTCGATTTGGGAACTTTCAAAGAAATTTGGGTCTGCCCATTGAAGATCGGGCAGGTCTTCTAAAGAATTCCTGGAAACTGGATGGGAGGGCAGCTTGGCCGCTAATTCCGGAAGGACGTAGGCTGCGGTAGCTAATTGTAGACACGGCTTAGCAGGGGAGCGGATTGCATATTGGCTGAACTTCGGTAACTCTGTCGAAACCGATTAGTTTAGCCCTAAGACCTGTGTCTATATTTCGGGGAATCCCGAGTCGAATAAAGCTCGGGCTCGGTAATACGTGCCCAAATGGCACACGTCAATATCTGCCGGGCTTAGAAGGACGGCTATAGTGCCTGAGGCGAAGTAATTTTGCACCGTTGAGGTACGCGCGGATGCATTGGAACTCGTGGCTCAGGAACTCGTGGTTCAGGAACTCGTGTTTAAGGAACTTGGGTAGCCGGAACGTGCGTCGATAGACATCTGGAGCAAGCCCGGGCACAATCTAATCGAATGATTTTGCTTAAAGCATAAGTCAAACCCTTTTTGTTTGCTGCTGACCTTTGTCTCGAAAGATTGCAGCCTTTTGAGAACTGACTGAGCCGGTTTTATGTCCTCGATAGCCTGCAGCTCAAAACTAACACAAATAAGGCTTGAATTAGAGGAATATATGTAATTTTTCAGTTGAGTATCTAAAAGGCAAAGATAACTATGTAGCCAATGCGCTATCACGAATTATAATCACGGACTTGAAAAATTTTCAATCAAATAATATAATTAATTAAAATAAATCATCAAAAATGATGAAGTACGTAAAGTAGTGATACGATAATAATACGTGTTTATTTAATCTCGGAAAGAATAATACAGCAAGATTTGATGTAAGCGGTTTGCATACTAATGAGACCATTGACTTAGATCAATTCTTTTAATGGCTTGAAAAGCAGGCCGTTATTAACAACATCAGCCAACTCAATGTGGCACCGTGGAAAAATATCCTTCAACAAGTTTCAATTGATAATTTTATCATTGAAAGTAGCGCTACTCAAACCGATGGTTCTAATAAAAAATAATAAAGGAAAAGAGCTGTATTATCTACATTCCATGATAATACAATACAAGGAGGTCATACAGGCATTACGAAAACTTTGGCCAAGGCCCAGAGACATTATTACTGGAAAAATATGTCTAAAGACATAAAAGAGTACAGAAGAAAATGTCCAAAAAGACAAAAGTTTAAAACGACTAAACGTACCAAGGCCCCATTAACCATAACCGAAACTCCACAAAAAGTTTTCGGTTAATTGGTCCACTACCAATATCAAACTATGGAATCGAGCTAAACATAGAAGATCAGGTTTTTTTGAAAAATGAAACACCACATAAGCTAGATTTTAAATACTTAGGTCCCTATAAGGTAGAACAGATTCGAGATAGAGATATCATAACGACATAAAAAAATAAAAATAAAAAACAACTAAAAAACACCATATATAAATTGGCCATACATATTATATGAGCGACAAAAAAAAACCTTAAAGTGTACTTGCTTTAAATAATATAATTTCTTAAATTCTATAAAATTCATAATTAACTTAGAAAATAATTTCGTTATAATAAGTTATTTGTCAAATGGAAGGGAGATGTAGTATTCACGTATATTAATATATATATATATATATCGACCACCCACTGTACCAAGAGTACTAAAAAGGGCACACACTTAAGAATACATAACCGTCTCTCCGCTGCCGCTGTTGGCAGCGCAGCGAAGTCATATGGTAAGACAAGAAAATCACACAAAAACTCGCAGCACTCATTTTTCGATCTATCTCTTCGTAGCGGACGGTCGTGTTTTTGTTTTGCGCTCCGGCTTTTGTGTTCATTTTGAATTTAAACCACCGGGGTTTCCTCTAATTTATCACCTTATATCAATAATAATATACCGTGTTGCTAACGCGCGTGTATGCACTTTTCTGTGTTATTCATTTGCATTAATAGTCACTTTTTAGTTTTGTGCTAAGACGGTAATCTTATTTTATTTTTTCTCCTCTTTGCCTTGTTTCGTTTTTATTTTCTCTCTCCCCTGCTTGAGTGCCGTTTGCTATAAGCTGCATCTAAGCTGTTCATAGCTCTCATCGCTCTTGTGATTTTTTGCGCTCTTTTGTTCTATGTCTTTCTCTTTACTTTTGTGGTATTGATAGTGTCCACAGTGGTCTAGGATTGATGAACATGTCCCAGAATATTGTCTGTGTTATAAAAAATTGCCAAAAAAATATTTTGGCAGAACAGCCCAGTTTCCATTGCTGGCTTCGCGAGGCAGTTGTGCACGCTAAGTGCATTGAGATGACAGGTCAAATGGCTGACGTAGTGTCCAGCAAAAAGGGCCTGCGTTATTGCTGTGAGGCCTGTCGACCGGTTGAGAAGGAAATATCATCCTTCATGCGTTCGACCAGGAGCGGATTTTCTGAGATAATGGCCACTTTTCGCAAAGCGAATGACCTGTTCTCCGCGCTAGACGCTCAATTTAATAGTATGAAGCTATTAAATGAGTCGCCGAAACGCAAAAAATACGCTGCTAGTCAGCTGCAACTGTGTGAGATACAGCAACCAATTTCCTGCCACTCCCCGTCGCCGCAGCCCCTGGTCTCCGTTCCAATGGTTCTGAGATCAGGAACGATCAAGGATTCGGTAACCGAATCGGTCGTTGTGGCATCGGAAGGCGCTCAGCCAACAATTTCCGTGTCCTCCGTTTTGTCTAATGCGGAGTCCAATTCTTTGGCTCTGCAAAACCCCTTAGAAAAAGCGACCCAGGGTCCAACATTGCCCGGAATACCGGCCGTGGTTGGTAACAATTCGTTACGCAAGCCCCTCACAGCAGTCCCACTTTCGAAAGCAATATTTGTTTCGAGGCTTGCTCCTGATCTCGCATCTGAAGATGTTCTAGCCTATATTCAAGGCAAAACCCAAGTTGGTAGTATCAAGGTGGAAAAATTCAAATTTTCGTATGCCAGAGACATTTCATCTTTCAAGATAAATGTCTCATCCGAACTCTTTGGCTCTATTTGCTCGGGTGACTTCTGGCCCGAGTACGTTGTAGTAAAGGAGTATGAGGCACGAAATAAAAGAAATTGGCCTGCCGGAATTCAACTGCCCAGGCCGTCTCAATCCTCAGTGCCCACCGCTGTACCTTCTGTCCCAAATAACTAACCACTTCCCTACAACTTTATCATCAGAATACTAGGGGCTTACGCAGAGAGCTTTCTAGATTATATTCGGATAGCCTTTGCTTTTCATCCCAGGTAATTGTACTTACTGAAACCTGGATGAAGCCGGAGATCCTCTGCTCCGAAATTCTTCCAAGTAAGTATACAATTTACAGATTAGATCGCCTTCTCTAGCGTGGTGGCGCAGTTTTAATTGCCATTGACTCTTGCCTCATCTCGGAACAGTTGGTATCTAATGACTTTTTGGACATCGAATTCATCTGTGTAAAACTATCTTTTACAGGTTGTTCCATTTATGTAACCTGCTCTTACATCCCTCCATCTTCGAAAGAGCTAATTTACTGGAATCACCTTGCGGCAATTCAGACCGTTTCCAATCGGCTTTCTGACAGGGACCAATTACTACCTAATTAGAGTTCCTTCAATGACGCAACCTGAAGATCCTTATCATCCAACTTTCGATGTGACTATCGACACTGGGGCAGCTTTAGCAACAACATCTGGTAGCAGATTAAACAGAGTCCGCTGTTTCCGAAAGGCTGACTATCAGAGGCTAAACACTTTAATAACAGAATTTGATTGGTCATTAAAAGGTGGGCGAAGGAATTCAATTCTCCTTATGTAACGAAGACTCTCCTTAATTCGTTTGTTCGCCCTATATGTATGGAGTATGGTTCGTGCGTCTGGAGTCCTCAATTTGGAATTCATAATAACCGCATTGAATCTGTCCAAAATAACTTTTTGCTTTTCGCCCTCCGTGGCCTACCCTGGGATGCCAACCTTAGATTACCGTTTTACTCTAGTAGACTTCTACTTAATCTACCTTCTTTAACTAACCATAGGACGATGCTTGGCGTCGTCTTTTTACATAAACTTATTAACGGTGATGTGGAGAGCCCCTACCTGCTAGGCCAGCTCAATTTCCATGTTCCCCGTCTTTCATCTAGAACTTTTATACCTTTGAAGTGCATGAACCTTTTAGGGTTTTATGTTCTGATTACAATCGTCTCTTTAGTAGTATTGAAGGCATTGAAAGCCTATAAAAATTAAAAACTGTATTGCTTGTAGTACTAGCCCGTATTGTATCCTAATTTTTCCCCGTCCTTTTCAATTTTTTCTTCTTTCGCGTCTTACTAGTATGCGTTTCGTGCCGTACGTCTCACGGCTGCGCCCCTCGGTCGGTTGGGCGTGGGGTGGGCGTGGGATTCGCGCGTGTAAAAAAAATATACGGCACCATAGGACTTCTGGCACTTATCTTGATCATCACCTGGTGGAAGAAGAACTCCAAAGTCATCATATGGACGCAACACCCAGCTGCTTCTCAAGTTGTCGCGCCGACCATTCCCTCCTTATGGCCGTCGTTCCAATACGTGAGAGGAGTTACCGGCAAATTATCCCACTCCACCGATATACATAAATCGCATTAGTTGGCAGAGGTACATCCGGCCTGACTTAGCTAGATTAAATTAAATATAACAATAACCGCAGCATACACCCATATATAAACCTTCATACATATACATATTTGGTATACATATACATTTCCGTACATACGTTGGGAATTCTGTACAGAAATGCTGACCTTTCATTTCTTAGGACGAGCCGAGCTCTGGTGAGGCCACTCAGAATTTTGACTCTCGAAAGAGCCACAACGAAGTTTTCTTTATTCCGACCAACTTAATATAAACTTAAACTATCATATAGGCCTCATTCGTTGCGAAGCTCCTAGTGGCAGAAACTAGAGCGCCCACCAGCCGTCTCACAGACACGCTCATCAACCGCCTCACAAATAAAACAAAAAGTCTCTCCACGATAGCAACGACGAACCGCTCCAAGAGCGTAGCAAGCTGCTCCGCAGGCGCATTCACAGCGTTCCAAACGCGCAGACACCTCCAACGACGCAACGGTAGCCCCGAGCCGGGCGGAATCCATTCCGCTCACCGACGAACAATTCCGATTCCAGGACTTGTAATCCGCAGATTCCGCCTGAGGAATAGCAGAGGCCGACTACGACTCAGATGAGGAGATACACTCCCGGAGCCACGAAAAAAACTATCCAGAACCCTAATCCAGGGTTCCTCGATCAGGAACTCCCACGGTTCGGCAGCATTGCCATGCGGAATGATATGCCGATCAAACAGCGCTATCATCCGCGGAATTCGCCATGAGAGCCGTCATAGACAAACAAATTGGAGAGCTGCTCCGTGACGGGAGGATTTAACCTTCCAAGCGACCCTATAGTCCGCCGATCGTTATCGCCGTTCAGAAAAACGGCGACGTAAGCATGTGCGTCGAATACCGTCAGCTGAATGACAATTCAACTCCTGAATCCTGGATCCTGCATCCTGGAACAATTCCGCAACGTAAGATTCATTCGCTGGACCTGAAAAACGAGTATTGGCAGATACCACTAGCCCCCGGCAGCCATAAGTGCACCGCATTCACCGTGCCCGGCCTATTCCATTGGAGGGTGATGCCTTTCGGCCTACATTCGGCCCTGGTGACATTGAGCCACACGCCTTCGATGAAATAATCGTGATTAGTTCCACGCTGCAGGAGCACGAGAGGAATCTACGCGAAGTATTTCGATCACTTAGAGAGGCCAATCTCCGCTTTAACAAGGAAAAATGCACATTTTTTCAAAAGAGCCTCACTTATTTCGGACACGTGATCAACGAAGCCGGTATTCATACCGACCCCGAGAAGATTTCCGACATAAGGGAGCTGACTGCACCGACGAATCTGAACAAACTTCGGCGATGCCTGGGCATTGCGTCTTGGTACCGACGCTTTGTACCAAATTTCGCCGACGTAGTGGAGCCCATGAAGTCCTTAAACAAGAAGGACAGAAAATGGGAGTGAACCGAAAAGCAGGAACAAGCGTTCCAATGCCTGAAGGAGCTACTCACACAAGCCCCGATCCTTTCTAGTCCCGATTTTGCCGAGAAACTTACCCTTCAAACCGACGCCAGTGACTATGGTATTGGGGCGGTACTTACGCAAACTATTGCGATGGAAAAAGGAGTCATCGCATACGCCAGTTAAAGACCGCCGAACGAGTGCCTTGCAATTATGTGGGATATTCGCAAGATGCGATGCTACCTGGAGGAGTATCGCTCCGAGGTGGTGACAGACCATCACTTGCTTAAATGACTAAATTCCATTGACAACCCCAAGGGCAGGATCGCCCGATGGGCACTGGAATTGCAGCAGTTCCAGTATCAGCCATCAACGTGGGACGCAGAACCTGGTCGCCGACGCATTGTCGAGCCAGCCATTAGCTACTCTACAGCAAGTGCAAGTGCAGGACTATTCCTGCAAATGGATCAGCAAGATACTTCGCCGGATTCGGCAGGAACCTGCCAAGTATCCCGATTACCGAGAAGAGAACGGACAGCTTTACCGTCGTGTAGGCCTGCCTGGAGGAAAAAAATCACACTCTCTGGATGCTCTGCGTCGGAGATTATTCCCGCAGGAGGGTACTTGAAGAATGCCACGATCATCCGACAGCTGGACACCTAGGCATACGCAAAACGTGTTCTTTGGTGGCCCTGAGATATTACTGTCCCGGAATATTTCTGGAGGTAGCTTTCTACGTGCGGCGATGCCAGAGCTGCTAACGATTCATAATCAGCCAGGTAAAGGCCGTTGGAAAGATGTTAACACGCCAGGTTGACGAACTTTTCCAAGTCCAAACAACACGGTCCAAACAAGGAAACACGGTACTGCTCCTGTTCTTGGACTCGTTTTCCAAATGGGTCGAGCTGATACCCTTGCGACGAGCCGTAGTAC
The DNA here is from genome assembly GCA_008042485.1 of Drosophila mayri. Taxonomy (NCBI): domain Eukaryota; kingdom Metazoa; phylum Arthropoda; class Insecta; order Diptera; family Drosophilidae; genus Drosophila; species Drosophila mayri. The sequence continues at coordinate 7,517 of VNJN01001676.1, forward strand.
CATATCTCGAACGCTTTGGTATCCCGAAAACTCTAGTTTGTAGCAAAGGGACTCAGTTCAATAAAAGAGGGTGGCAGTTCGCCGCGCCGTACACACCTCGCTAGAACCCTACCGAAAGGGTAAGGGAACAGTCAAGACGATCATTGCTCATTTTTTGGGAGAGAAACCGCAGTACACATGGGACCAGTTACTGATAGAAATCTCGCTGGGGGAACAAGTAGACGCCACGCGTTTCCTCAACAACAGCAGAGCCACTCGCTAAACCTTACCCAGCATTCCTACCGGCCGGTCCGCCACCAGGCCTACGCGAACAGCGCCGGAGGAACACGCCGACGCCACGCGTCCGTCTAGCGACGGCGGCGCCACGCGACTCGAATCACCCAGCAACCGACACCCGGCAGAGGACAACGAACGGCGCCGGCGGAGCAGACAGACAGCCACGTCCAACGGAGGAGGCCCTCAACAACACTCCCGCACCCCGGTTCGCCACGGATCCCAGAATCCAGCCCCGGGAGGCGCGCTCTGGAGACGTAGAGATAGCAAGGCCTATCCCTGCAGACACCCCTGCCGGCAGGCACGCCACCAGCCCAACGCGATCTTGCGCTGACGCCACGATCTCCTGATGCGCACGTGGCACCATGAGCAAGTGCAGTATTATTGCCTTGTCAGCGAAATTAACCTCCTCGCTCCCGTAATTTCGAAGGGCTATGAGAAGCCTCCGTGAAAATGGACAAGCATCACATATATCACCTATATTGACTCCTGGGTTGAAGGGCCAGATTTTTTAACAGGGTGAGGATGTTCAGGGTTGCAGCCAAGCTTACCGAAATTGAGTACTGTTTACTACTGTTTCTGCTATTTTGCAAACACTTTACACACGATTGGCTTCGCTCCCGCTGCTCAAACCCGTAATTGAGATTTGACCATTTTATACTATAATTTAGTTTTTAATTTTATGACTTATTTGCAAACTGCAAGGATATACGACAGCGAGCCAAAGACTTTGTTTAATTAAATTGTTATCGAAAAAACTCATCAGCTTCTAAGTGGGTCGAAAATTATTCCTGTACTGCGTTGCAAACTTCTGGTCACAATTGTAATATTCTGCAATGATATAAAAATGTATTACGATTTATTAGCGGCAATTGCTCCTGTTTCTTTGTCATTAAATTCTTTATTTCTATGTAAGCCCCTATGGGCTCGAAATTTTGAAATTCACATAGAATCAAATAAGTTTGGTTTTTTCTGAGCCCGTAATTTATTATTTCAGCCCTCCTAGTCAAGATGCCTTGTTCCACATCCTCAACTCAATTGTATCACAGCACTTGGAAAATCCATCGCAAAAATTCGATAAGTCTGTTACAAAACTATGCGAAGGCATGGTCACTACGGCTATTACGCTTCATATGAAAGTGGCTTCGTCTTTTTTACCAACTGCTATTAAGTTTCACTACAATTTTAATCTACGAGATATTGCAAACATATTTACGGTAAGTCAAAATTTGTTCCTAACAATATTCGATAAGATATTTATTTCAAGGGTGTTCTATATGCCAACAACGAGACCTGTTCAAACGCTAATCAAATGATTCGTCTCTGGATTCACGAATGCTACCGCGTCTATGGTGATAAGCTGGTTGACTATACAGATATTAATAGCTTTAAAAAAATCGTAACTGATGTTGTGCGCAAAGGGATTGAGGGTTTGAATGAAGAAGTGATTTACGCGCAACCGCACATTTACTGCCATTTTGCAAAAGGTTTGACTGATATCAAATACATGCCAATATCTGGCTGGGAACGACTAAAAAGTCTGTTGGACGAGGCACAAGATCGCTATAATGACTACGTAGGAGCCATTAACCTAGTTCTCTTTGATGATGCCATGTCACATGTGTGTCGTATAAGCCGCATCCTTGAGTCATCTCGGGGCTACGCGTTGTTAATTGGTGTTGGAGGATCAGGAAAGCAGTCCCTGACTCGTTTGGCCTCATTTATTTCCTCATTGGATGTTTTTCAGATTCAGTTGACAAAGGACTACAATGTTAATGATTTGAAGGGAAACATCGCCACATTGTATATGAAAGCAGGCGTTAAGACCACTGCCTGCTGCTTCCTCATGACCGACTCGGAGGTAGCTCGTGAACAGTTTCTAGTGCTAGTAAACGACTTACTTGCCTCTGGTGACATTCATGAACTGTTTGCTGATGACGAAGTGGAAAATATTGTGAACGCTGTACGTAATGAGGTTAAACAGCTTGGTATAATAGATAATCGGGAGAACTGTTGGAAGTACTTTATTGAAAAGGTTCGCAGCTTACTTAAAGTAGTACTCTGCTTTTCGCCTGTTGGTGCAACACTTCGCGTGCGTTCGCGAAAATTTCCAGCTCTAGTAAACTGTACCACTATTGATTGGTTTCACGAATGGCCACAACAAGCGTTGGAGTCTGTGTCACTGAGATTTTTATCTGAGATCGTTGTGTTGCCTAAAGAGCTGGCTTTTCCAGTATCAAATTTTATGGCATTCGTTCACAAAACTGTCAATGATATCTCAAAACTTTATTTAGCAAATGCCAAAAGATATAATTATACAACACCTAAGTCCTTCCTTGAGTTAATTGCACTCTATTCAAAGCTTTTAAATGAAAAAGTTAAAGCTAATCTTGATAGACGTCTGCGTTTGGAGAACGGTCTTATTAAATTGGCTAGTTGCACAAAGGAAGTAGATGCGTTGCAGGACGTTCTTAAGGTCCAAGAGGTCGAACTGAAGGTTAAAAATCAAGAAGCAGATAATTTAATTGTTGTTGTGGGTACCGAAAACGACAAAGTGTCAAAGGAAAGAGCTTTTGCCTCAAAAGAAGAAAAGAACGTTCGCCAAATAGAAGAAGATGTTACTGCAAAAGCAAAACTTTGCGAAGAAGATTTTCTTAAAGCACAACCAGCCTTGATTGCCGCTCAAGAGGCGCTTAACACTCTCAACAAAAACAATCTTACAGAACTTAAATCATTCGGATCACCACCTGATGCTGTAGTTAGTGTGTGCGGTGCAGTTTTAGTGCTTTTCGCAAGCAAAGGAAAAATTCCAAAGGATCGCAGCTGGAAGGCATGTCGTGTTCTAATGAGTAATGTAGACAAGTTTCTCGACAATTTAATTAACTATGACAAGAAGCACATTCACCCCGACGTTATAAAGGCTCTTCAACCCTATATTTTGGATCCAGAGTTTAGTCCTGAAAAGATTTTGTCTAAATCTTCAGCAGCTGCAGGATTATGTTCATGGGTCATTAACATCAATCGGTTTTATGATGTTTACCTTATTGTAGAGCCAAAGGAAAGAGCGCTTTTGGAGTCGGAGAAAGAACTAAAAGACGCTCGTGATAAGTTAATGGCACTAAACCAAAGGCTCACTGAGCTAGAGGAACAACTAAATGCCCTGCAAATGGAGTATGACGAAGCTCTGGGGAAAAAACAGAAATGCCAAGATGAAGCGGATAAGACTGCATTTACCATAGATATTGCAAACCGATTAATAGGTGGCTTGGCGAACGAAAAAGTACGATGGATGGAGTCAGTAAAAAGGTAAAAATGTAATTCTCAATTAAATTTTCGCTTAGCTTTCATAAATTTTGCTTAAGTTTAATTAAGCTTTAAAGTGTCCCAGCTGTTTTCATTTTAAGTGCTAAATAAAGACAACAGTAAGCTGCCTTGACATAGCTTAAAAACTTTAAAAATGTTTTAATGCGGTATATCAGATAATTTGCCTAACAAAATTTAATAATAAACATTTATTTTTAGCCTAACTTCAGGTATACAACAACTGCCTGGAGACATTTTAATTATATCCTGCTTTATTTCATATGTTGGATGCTTCACGCGAGCCTATCGCCAGGAGCTGCAGGACAAAATGTGGATGCCTGCTTTCAAAAGCAGCCAGGTAAACCAGGCTTATCGTATAGCGATAATTGTTATTTAAGTAAACTGTTATTTTTAAAAGCCTCCTATTCCTTCAACGGACGGTGTCGATCCTTTTGAAATGATTTGCGATGATGCCCAGATTGCTGAGTGGAATAATCAGGGATTGCCGAGCGATCGTATGTCAGCAGAGAACGCCGCTATCCTTGTGCAGTCTGAGAGATACCCGCTCATGATAGATCCTCAACTGTAAGTCAAATAACACAGGTCGACAAAAGTTAACTTTTTTTTATTGAGAATAAAACCTGCAGGTTGTGAAAGATCCCACAATTTGTTTTAAATTCCAGGGCTACAACATAGTTAAAAAAAAAAGTTGTCAAAAAGCAGATCAGAAAAAGCGATATAGCTGCTTAACCTAATGCATTCATTATTCATCTTCAATTTTAAAGGGGGAAGATTAGGCTGACATTCGCGCGCGGTTTCTGTTATATTAGCATTTGAAAATTTTTCATCTCGAACTAGCAATACACGGACCGATATCTTTCAAAATCTACAAGTTTTATTCTCCCTAATTTTTCTTGTCGGCCTGTGTAATTAATACAGCGAAGATTTTTCAGATAATTGTGAAGTTATTTCAGTCAGGGAATCAAATGGGTCAAAACGAAATATGGATCTGGCCTTGTTGTTTTGCGACTTTCGCAACGAAACTACCTCGATCAAGTTGAGCGGGCCGTAAGTAATGGTAATACTTTGCTGATTGAAAACATTGGTGAAAACGTCGATCCTGTGCTTAATCCGCTTTTGGGTCGCCAGTTGATTAAAAAAGGAACTATTCTGAAAATTGGTGATCGAGAGATAGATTTTAATCAAAAATTTCGACTCATTCTGCATACTAAGCTGGCGAACCCACATTATAAGCCTGAAATGCAGGCACAGACAACTTTGATAAATTTCACCGTGACGCGCGATGGACTAGAAGACCAGTTGTTAGCAGAAGTTGTTAAAGTCGAACGTCCTGACCTAGAGGCCATGCGGACTCGTCTAACGCAGCAACAGAACCATTTTAAAATAACACTAAAATTTCTGGAAGACGATCTGCTAGCACGTTTATCTTCTGCAGGCGATAATGTCCTTGAAGACGTCACTTTGGTAATGAACCTTGAAAAAACTAAGAAAACTGCTGATGAAATCGAAGTGAAGGTTGCAGAGGCAAAAATAACAGGTGTCCAGATCGATTCTGCTCGGGAAGCTTATCGCCCAGCTGCTGAAAGAGCATCTATAATTTACTTCATTTTAAATGACTTATTTAAGATTAATCCTATCTACCAGTTTTCTCTTAAGGCATTCACCGTAGTATTTAACAATGCCATGTTAAAGGCAGCAACAGCTGAGAAGCTTAAGGATCGGGTAGAGAGCCTTATTGACTCGATCACTTTCTGTAGTTACGTATACACATCCCGTGGATTATTTGAGCAAGACAAACTAATTTTCCTGACACAGATGTGTATTCAGATTCTAGTAAATGCTGGTGAGGTGGAGTCTAGTGAGTTAGACTTTTTGCTACGATTTCCATACATGCCAAATCAGACATCAAATTTTTCCTGGATTACCCATGTCGGTTGGGGTGGTATTAGGGCACTTAACAACCATTCTTCTTTTAAGGGACTGGAAAAGGATATTGAGGGATCGCACAAACGGTGGAAAAAGTTTGCAGATTCAGAAAGTCCTGAGAATGAAAAATTTCCAGGGGAATGGAAGGGTAAATCTCCTATCCAAAGACTATGCATAATGCGATGCATACGGCCCGATAGAATGTCATATGCGATGCGCTCCTTTATCGAAGAAAAGCTAGGATCAAAATATATTGATGCGCGCTCAATTGAATTCGCGAAAACTTTTGAAGAGTCTAGTCCCGAAACACATATGTTCTTTGTTCTCTCTGCTGGTGTTGATCCTCTAAAAGATGTTGAAAAGCTAGGAAAGTTTTTAGGATTTAGTTTTGACCATGAAAATTTTCATAGTGTATCGCTTGGCCAGGGACAAGAAATAGTGGCCGAAAACGCTATTGAGACAGCCTCGCAGCAAGGCCATTGGGTAATCTTGCAAAATATACACCTTGTCGCTCGTTGGTTATCCAGCCTAGAAAAGAAAATGGAGTCTTCACTTAGTAATGTCAATGCTAATTACCGGCTTTTTCTGAGTGCTGAACCCGCTGGCGATCCTGCGGCCCATATATTGCCCCAAGGAATTCTTGAATCAGCTATAAAGATAACGAATGAGCCGCCCACAGGTATGATGGCTAACATTCATAAAGCTCTAGACAATTTTAGCGATGAGACTCTTGAGATGTGCTCAAAAGAAACAGAATTTAAAGCGATTCTATTCTCTCTATGTTATTTTCATGCTGTGGTAGCTGAGCGACGCAAGTTTGGCCCTCAGGGCTGGAACCGCGGGTACCCCTTTAATGTGGGTGACCTAACGATATCAGTGTATGTTCTATACAACTATCTGGAAGCCAATACTCGCGTACCCTGGGAGGATCTACGTTACTTATTTGGCGAAATCATGTATGGAGGACACATAACTGACGACTGGGATAGACGCCTGTGCCGTACCTATCTGGAAGAGTTTATGCAGCCAGAGTTAATTGATGGAGAGTTGCAATACTGCCAGGGTTTTCCGGCTCCGGGGATCCTAAAGTATGCTGGGTATCACCAGTATGTAGATGAAAACCTTCCGTCTGAAAGTCCGTCACTATATGGTCTACATTCAAATGCTGAAATTGGATTTCTCACCACAGTTTCTGAACGCCTTTTTCGAATTGTTTTTGAATTACAGCCACGTATGGCAGGTGGTTCAAGTGGCGGAGGTGATTCCGTTTCCCAAGAGGACGTCATAAAGGGTATTATCGAAGATCTACTTGACAAAATTCCAACACCGTTTAACATTCTGGAGCTCATGGGTCGTGTTGAGGATCGCAATCCATACATAATTGTCGCTTTTCAAGAATGCGAACGAATGAACCTTCTTATGGCTGAGCTACGGCGCTCTCTGAATGAACTTGATTTGGGTCTTAAGGGAGAGCTAACAATCTCATCTATTATGGAGGACCTAATGCTTTGTCTTTATAAAGATCAAGTGCCTGAGCAGTGGACTAAATTAGCCTATCCAAGCATGCTAGGTCTTCAGTCGTGGTTCTCTGATTTAATGTTGCGATTGCGAGAGCTAGAAGGATGGGTGGCAGACTTTCGAATGCCTTCCTCAATTTGGCTTGCAGGATTCTTTAACCCCCAGTCACTACTCACTGCCATTATGCAACAGACTGCAAGAAAAAATGAGTGGCCGCTTGATCGAATGTGTCTTAACTGTGACGTAACAAAGAAGTGGAAGGAAGAGTTTACGTAGGATAACTTAAACTTATACGTTAAAGATTGGTCTAAATAATAATCTTTAATCTTTCTCAGGGCGGCACCTCGCGAAGGTGCCTATGTCAATGGGCTTTTCATGGAAGGTGCACGATGGGATATAAAGATGGGTACCATAGCAGATGCTTTTAATAAAGAACTCTTTCCTGCCATGCCTGTTATTTACATTAAAGCTGTAACCCAAGATAAGCAAGACACAAAAAATATATACGAATGCCCAGTCTATAAAATACGGTACGTACTCTAGGTCAAACCGGGCCACAGATACATTATGTAAAGATGTTACTATCTTCTTAGTTAGTTGATTATTCTTATATATATTATGATTCTGAAAAGTTAAGATTATAGATGTATAACTCAAGTTTATTTCATTTAAGGATTAAATGTAATATTTGATGTTAAATTTTACCCCACTTAAAACTATATTATAGATTATACAGGCCGACAAAAACTGAACTTTGTTTATACATTGATTAAAATCGACATATTCTAAAAGATTTTGGTCTGTAAATTGGTAGTTTGAAACCAAAAGATCCTATCGCGTTCCGATGAAGAGAAAATCGCATTCAAATCTTTAAAAGTGTACTGTTTTGGCACAATTTAAAGCTGAAATTGGGCTTGAGTGAAACCCCAATATTTCCACTCTAAAATATAAAATGAATCCCGAATGTGGGACCTCAGGTTCAGCATTTATATCGCTTTTTTCGAACTGTTTTTTACCCATATTTTTGCTACGTTAAAGCCCTGGAACTTAAAACAAGTTGTGAGTGAGTTACATCATACTAAAAAAATAAAGAAAAATAACGATATAAATTTAAAAACTGAATTTTTTATATTTTAAGTTGAAATATCTCGAAAAGGAGGAGTATATTTCAGTTTATGAATCACGGTTTTTTTTTTCAATTTTATCGGCTTGTGTTATTCTTTATATAGAGTTAGATCGAGACTATGCTACTGTGGCGTGAAAGCCTCTCACGCAGTAGATCTTTCTCGACATTTGTATCACTAGAGGTCGGAGGGCAACTCCAGCTAGATCCACAGTTGATTTCGATGGAGAATTAATCAACAGAGAATCAATCAATTGTTAGTTGATCTCAGAAATAATATAGCCAATTACCAACATGGTTTAACTGTTGGACAGTTGACGTCAGGATTGAGATGGTTGAGTTTAAATACAAGAAAAACTGCGATTCTTTTCGAAATTTAAAAGGTTATGTGAAGGGAGCTACAAATTTTATTAAACTGTTTTTTCAGTTGCATATTTTTTCTCTTAAACTTAAAACCTCATGAGACCACGATTTTATTCAAAAAGTTGCTGCAGTGTAAAGTTACGAAATTTTTCAAAATGCCCAATTATTCGGAATTTTTATTTTTGCAACGGTGTTTGTGCACCGGCAGCAATTTAAACATTATAAGTACAAGAACGGATTTAAATCCAAAATATGTATCCATAGCTAAATGTTGTAAATATTGACTTACTAGGTTTCGGACTTACGTTCTTAAATGGAATGATACCATTTTAAAGCCAGTAATTTTTAGCAGTACACTACCGCTTGTTGTAAATTGAATGCAATTATTATTTTCATGATTTATTTAAAGAAGAACATAATCTTAAAAGAGGGCGGTGTTAGGGTATGAGAATGCCCCAATAGGTTAGGTTAGGTAAGTCCAGGCGGCCCTCATGGGGCCACGCCCGGGGGACTTTTCCTTTAATGGACCTGGAGCGGTTTACGCGGTTTTGAGGATCGAGGTCCTTGAGGATCGAGGCGCATTTCGCGAGCAGTTCACCTGCCTTTCTCTTGGAGGCCTCTTGCCCGTGTTAAGGTTGCAGATGATATGCTCCAAAGTTTCGGTTGCCTTAGGTTCATCACACTTCCTGCACTTGTCGTTGTCGGTGATGCCCAGCTTGACTGCATGTGTCGCAGACAGGGAGTGTCCTGTGAGTATTCCTACTAGTAGTCTGTAGTCCTTCCTTGGGAGGTGCAGCACGTAGCGGCTGAGTTTTTCGTTGCGCTCTCTGCACATGATTTTCGATATTCTGCAGGTTCCAGAGTTTCTTCTCCATTTCCTTCTTGGGAGTGCGTCTACCTGACCCTCCAGCTCGCTTTGGGGCGTTCTTAAGGAGACGGGGACGTTTTCTGTTCTGTCGCTCATCAATGTACAAGTACATCCGCGGTCTCGTTACCATCGATGCCGTGGTGGTGGGAACCCAATAGATCCGCACTGACATTGTCGTGCCTAAGGTATCTAGTGCTTCCCTGTTTGCCAGTACATTTTTAGAGCAGACCTTCGATGATTGCATGGATTTTATCACCGCTTTACTATCTACGATCAAGTTTACCGCCTCATGTGGGCGGTTTTTTCTTGGCGCAAGCTCAGCCGCCTTCCTGATGGCGAAGACTTCCACCTGGAATTCCACCTGCATTGGATTGGAAGATTATACGACAGCATTGTCTCGGGGTCTGTGCAGTATATGCCCGCTGCTACTCCCCTTTCCATGTTGGAGTCTTCAGTGTATATGTTGAGGAATCGAGTGTGGTCATGAGCCGTTTTACAGTCTTCCGGTCCCATGATCCTGGAAAGTGTGTTGTTTCTCTTTCTCATTCTTCATACCGGGTATGATGTGTGGTATGCATTTAGTAATTTCTTGGAGAGAGTCTTTAGGGTCTTTTATATTTCCTCCACGAATATAACTGGATTCATCATCTCCTGTGCAGCATTGATGATAGAGTCGAGACCTAGGTTCTTCCAGGGTGGCGCTTTTTGAGGCTAAGGTAGATACTACTTATGCCCCACGCTATCTTCTCATACCTGGGGTACAGGATGTCCTCCGCCTCCTTGTTCTTGATCTGGAGGACTGCGCACTGACCCCCTCTTTGGATGCCGGGCTTGTCTGTGTTTTGACTATGTAGTAGCTTCAGCGCCCGGTCGCCTTGGATAGCGATGGGGAAGAGTTCCTTCGCCTTCGGGATGGATGGGATTAATTCCGTATCCACCACCTCGAGCTTGGCCCTTCCCACAGCGCCTCTAGTTGGCTAACCGTTTGCGTCTGTCAGTTTCGGGTCGGGTCGTCCATGCACTTCAGGATTTTGACCCCGTTTAGCCACCCTGCACCATCGAATGTCGGCATAGGCGCTGGGAAGTCATCCTCCATCCGTGCAAACAGCGCTTCGACGAGCCGTGCATCTTCTACCTTGCTTCTGACATCTTTCAGTTTTCGTCGCTTCGGTCAATGAGTGCCACCATCAAGTGTCCTTTGGTGACCTCACGGACCTTAGCTCTCCTCTTTGGAGGTTTCGTGGTACTGGGTGGGGGGCCTGCCTGCTTGGGCCCGCGTTTCCGCTTACTCGCTGGAGCTTCCATGGTGGCGCCATCAGCTTAGCGTTGTCGTTTGATGGCAAGCAACTGCTCCACCTTGTCGTCTTCTCCTCTTGGGAAGGACTCGCTTTGTCCCAGAGTTGGCCCTGGATAGCAAAGCCAGCCTTATACTGCGCCTTCGCCTTCCTTCCCTCATTTGACCGCTTCGGCCCGTCCCTGCGCGGGGAGCTGGTGCCTGGTGCCCCAGGTGCCCCCCTAATACACACTGCAAGAATCGTTAAATCTTGAAATAATAGGGAAATATAATAAAACAAGGTTTGTGATGACTAGCAAGAGGTCTTTCAGCCCGACAAGTAATACGAAAATAAATCCGGTTTTGTTGATGGTATTCTAATGGCCCGCCAACAAACGAGTATGTGTTATAAGTCAACACTTTAGCTTCAAATACCTCACCAAAGAAAGTAGCCTGCAGCACATGTCCAGCGGGTACGCAAGGTCAATTCGCTGCAGCTTTGCATATGGCGATGCCCCCTTATGGTACCCTCTTCTAATTCTTTTAATCAGTTCACGGCATTGCATCCATGAAGACAGCAGGTCTCTTTATTTTTATTCCTATATATAATTAATAAATGAGACAAACATATAGTAAAAATATTCGGTTTATTTAATTACTTAACTTGTTCTTCCTTTTCTTGCAGCCTACGGGGACCTACATTCGTTTGGACGTTTAATCTGAAAAGTAAGGAAAAAGCTAGTAAATGGACCCTTGCTGGAGTATGTCTTTTACTGCAGACTTAAATATAGCTAAAGAAGTGTATATTCGTATTATTATTATACCACTTGAAATTATAACAAAAAAATTTGTTTTATTGCGTGTGCTATCCATGACTATTTATATTTATATTAATTTAATACATTTCATTTATGTGTATTTAACTATATAACTTCGTATTTTCTATAAGCAAAAGATTTTTGAACAAAGGCATGACTGTGACACATTTCGATTTTCAACGTATAACGGACCGGCTGTATTAAAACACAGTGAATATTGAAAGGGAAACATTAACAACATAAAACTTATTTATATAGATCAGGGAGGACTTCTTACAACAGGTTATGGGCCCAGCTAAAGGCCTAGATATAATCCAAATTAAATAATTCAGCGAATTGTGAACTCTACGCAGATTTTTTTTGAATTCATTTATTAAGTCACTAACAAAAACTGTAACAATGTGTATGCGATTGCATTGCGCGAGCGGTAAGCCTTTTATTCCGCACGTGCACTTTTCGTCGTCTCCAGGGTCCCTAGAGATCTTTTGATGCTGGGCACGAATTTGGCCTTTGGTTAAACTATCCGACTTTGCTTCCCACCTTGTTATACTCCTGTGTCTAGCATCCCATCTAGCCTCGTGCTTCTTTATTCAGTTTTCCGACCGAGTAAGGAGGGCTTCTTTATCTGCTCGCCCTAGCTCGCTTAGCAGCATCAGCCAATGACCAGAGCCGCATCATCAGATATCAGATTGTCTTATCGTGCGCTGGGCGCGACTTTTCGCGTCATTTCATTTTTTAGGAACCAACCTTTTGGTCAGAAAGGCAGCCCAGCTGGAAAGGTGGTCAAGCAATAGGGTTTCTCGGAAAAGAAATGTGCTGTATTTAGGATTTTATGTTTTGTATAACATTGAAATTGTAAATGAAAGTAAAATTTGGTATAAAATTTTTAATTTTTTTAAAGAAAAAAATTTATTTTTTAATTAATTTTATTTTTTTTTTAAATAAACAATTTGGGGGCTGGGGTATTTACAGTTTTCTAACAAAATGATAATAATATAAATTAATATTATTTATAAATGAATTTATTTATTTTTTAAATACAAAAAAATATTTTAAAATTAAAATTATGGGGGTGGGGGTATTTTACACTTTCTAACAGGTGTGTAAAAATATTAAGAATACAATAAAAACCCTTACTAAAATATCTTAGATGGTTCGCGAGTTATTAATTTATTTCACAAAATCGGTCAAATTCCCCATAGTGCAGTGGGTGGACTCGGAAGTCTTCAGAGAGAGGCGGACTCGCAAGTCTACGGGTGGTGGACTCGAAACTCTTCAAAGAGAGGCGGACTCGCAAGTCTACAGTTTGCGGACTCGAAAGTCTTCAGAGAGAGGCGGACTCGCAAGTCTACAGTTTGCGGACTCGAAAGCCTTCAGAGGGATGAAGACGCGGCGGACTCGAAAGTCTTCAAAGGGAGAGAGATGCGGCGGACTCGAATGTTTTGGGTTTGCTGGACAGAGAGGGCGAGCGGATTGAAAGCCTTCAGAGAGAGACGCGGTGGACTCGAAAGTCTTCAGACAGAAAGAGAGAGAATTCGGCAAGCCGTATTAGATGCAGCGACTCGAAAGTCTTCGACAACTTATTGCAACCCAAATCCAAAGATTCGGTGCGCCCAAAAAGTGACTTTGGCTGCTGACTACTGCAAGTGACTTACCGCTTCCGATCGCTGTCGACTGCTAAGTGCCTTTCTACGGCCAGCGTTCCGCATTATATAGCCCCTGGCGTCTCCTAGTGTGCCCGCCGCGCTCGGCTTCTTCTTCTTCGCACAGTGTGCCCCTGGCCTTTAGTGTGGCCCTTTCTTGGCGCGCGCGAGTTACCGCACACATTGTTGCGGACACACCGCCGCCCCCAAACCGCAGCGACGTAGATGAACGGTCATCAACCCACACATGTGGGCACATAAACGCTGAGTTTGGAAACCAGCGGAAACAGAAACGATTGCCAAACTGGCAAAGCTAAACAAACCAATGACCAAGCAGATTCTCGCTCCCAACTCCAATCTGCTAACCTTGCAGTTTCCCCCCATTCCATTCCATTCCATTCCATGCATTCTCTTATATACATACTTTATTTCATAAGTCACTTCAGA
>VNJN01001678.1:5500-24350 GCA_008042485.1 Drosophila mayri
TGGATTTTTTTCAAGATAAGTACGACTATTTACCTATCCATTCGTCCGTGGTCACTATATTCCTTTTCCATCGGCGTTATATACTTTCCCTCCGATTCCAAATAGTTCCAAGGGAAAAGTGATATATGTATATATGTGCCTATATACAAGAATATATATGTATAAATAAATACGTCTAGCCGCAGTGAATTGTTTTTCTTGTTATAAAGAGCAAAAGTGCTTTGTCAATATTGGCCCCCAACATAGTTTTCATTGTGATATGCTAGAGTCCAACGTACATACATATATAGAGTTATATATGTGCATATATATTATATCCAAATAAATACACTTTCACATATCCACGTCCGGCACTAAACTGCATGTCCAAAAATTTCAAATACAAACATTAACCAAAAATATTCATCCGCACATATGTACAAATATATCCCCTTTTAATAAAGTTAGACACACATATTCGACAAATAAATAGAAATTTTACATCCGAAATTTGTACTATTTACCATTTGTTAAAAGATATACAAATTTTATATACGATAAAATATTTAATACACAAAATTTATAATTACTGGACAAATTTTAATAAAGAATAAAAGAAACAAAGAAAATATACATATACATACATATACATATACATATACATAAATATACATATATCCAAAACTTAATTGGTTTTTTATTTGTTATCGTGACATACATATATATCTACATACATAAGCTTTCCGATATTCTGCGTGCAGCCAAAATTATCCAGCAACTACATATACATACATGGGCAGAGCTTAGCGCTATTCTGTGCTAAGCATCGCACTCCATAACCTCACATACATACATACATATTGTTCCGTTTTGTTCCTCTACAAACACCTGCACTCATTCGATTCCTCAGTACCAAGCAATATACAGTGCAGGTCATACAAAGTCTTCCATCTGTACCTGAATATAAAATCAATCTCAGAAACAAAAATTTATATTTTTTCCAATAATTTTGAAATCATCGTCAAAAAATATTTTCAGATTCGACAGCTATTTAAGAGTCGTTTAAGCTAGTTTTTTTTGCTTCCTTGTTGTATCACACAAGTGCTTAAGTTTTGTGTTCCTAAATTACGAAAACTCGAGCGAGATAATTTCAAATCGAAATCAAAGAATTCAGCGAGACTCCAAGGCTATCGTTTCAAGCCGTTTATTTTCTTCTGGCTAATTAATATTTTTTGACATTGACATTCTTATTTCTGGCAGTTGATTTGTCGTTCCTTCTTTTTTGTTTCATCGGTTCAGCGATTTGGCGTATTCCTAAACAAGAAATAATCGGGTCGATTACCGGAACCTTGAGCTATAGTTAGTTTTTTTTTTCCAGGGAGCATTCAGCTATTTTTTTTTGAACTTTTAGCTATATTTAGCTGTTGTTTAAAAGGAGCATTCAGCTATTTTCTCCATAATTATCGGCTATAATTAGCTATTTTTTCTAGCTATTTTTTTAGCTTCATAAGCTAATTTGCTCTAAACCGAGTCTACGGTTCAGTTTTTCGTTTCCTCCAATTTTTGATTGGCGGCGGGCAGGCCATCCGATTAGTAGGGCGTAGCTGAGTATGCCCGTCGAGGGTGACAAGAAGCCAACACCTACACCAAAAAAGGAAACAAAAACCACATTTTCCTCTCCGCTACCTTGTTCCGTCAAACTAGTGCCCAAGACCGTTGGCTCGAGACCCAGAAGCTCGAGTGTCACGCCAAAAGGGGGAGATCTTCCATCGACAAGCCAAAGACAAACCCATGAATTGTCCTCTCCCAACCGGTGGCGAGAGCTTCAAGCGAGTCTTCACTTGTGGAACAGCCAGAGAGTCCCTCTGTATCCGGGAGTAGATTCCTGAGGGTCACACGCGCTAGTAGCAGAATGTCGGCAACAGATCAGGCATCAAATCAGCCAACTGCCGCAGCCGCTGCGTTGCATAAATTCGTAAGCGATCGCGTCAGCGTTTTCGAAGACAAAATAAATACGCCTGGTCAGGCTCCTCCGTCTTCCCAAACAATGCAAGTCTGTCTGCACCAAGTGCGAGCCTTATGGGAGAAGGTCGAAAAGGAGTATGAAATATGCTCTGATCTAAGGAAGGATACCTCAGCAACTTACCTCTATTACAGGCCAAGTACGACTATTGCTATTTCTTATACGAGACCTGTGCAGCACAGATTAGCGAAACGCTGGAAAGAGCGACGCCTCAAGCCGTTCAAGCTCCTCCGTCTCAACTGCAAATATCATCCGGTTGCCGGCTACCGCCCTGCGATACAGAAGTTTTCGATGGGAACTACCTCCGATGGCCCACTTTCCGGGACCTGTTTTTCGTAAGTTTATGTTAACAACTCCAGGCTGACACCGGTCGAGAAGCTGTTCCATCTCCTCACCAAAACTACTGGCGAGGCCAAGGCCATAGTGTCCAAATCCCAACTTACAAATGACGAATTCGCGTCAGCGTAGAAAGCGCTTCAATACCGTTTCCAAAACTTTAGTTCGTTTCTTTAGTTCTTGCGAATCTGCACATGCTCTGAAGGAGCTGCAGTCGACGATTCAGGGATGTTTGACAGCGCTAGCACATTCCAATATCTCCACCGACAACTAGGATTGTCTGCTGGTCTTCCTTTACACAAGCAAACTGCCAAAGTTAACCCTTTCCTTATGGGAACAGTCCCTAACATCGAAGTCCGAAATTCCGGCTTGGGAGGAGATGAACACCTTCCTGAGCGAAAGGTATCGGACCTTGGAGGCTATTGAGGATATGAAGCCGACTCAGTCAGCTCCTAAAAGACTGCAATCCTTCGAGACAAAGGTCAGCACGAAACAAAAAGGGTTTCTCTTATGCTCTAAGGAAAATCATCCGATTAGATTGTGCCCGCGTTTTCTTCAAATGTCTGTCGACGCGCGTTCCAGCTACATCAAGAAGAAGCAGCTAGCCTGAATTGTTACAGTTACGTGTTTGCACGAGCACACACAGCTGTTTTACGTGTAGGGGGAGGCATCATACTCTGCTGCATAGTGGCTCCCCAAGTTCCTTAAACTCTAGTTCCTCAAACGCTCGACCCACGAGTTCCTTAAGCTCGGCGCCCTCTACACAACCGTCCTCGAGACCCTCCAGCCGAAAGGTATCCGCAAAAACCTCAACGGTTCAGAATTACTTCGCCTCAGGCACTACAGCCGTCCTGCTGAGCACGGCAATTATTGACGTGTGCCATTTGGGCACGATTTACCGAGCCGAAGCTTTATTCGACTCGGGATTTGAGGCGACGTTCATTTCCGAGCGAATGTTCCATCTCTTCATGTTGCCATTCCGAAAAATACAGACACAAGTCTCAGGGCTAAGCCAATCGGTTTCGGCACGACCTGCCTGATCTCCAATGGGCAGGCCCAAATTTCTTTGGAAGTTCCCAAATCGATGTACTAATCGGAGCTGATATTTTACCGTCGGTGATGATGCAGAGCACTAGGTGAAACATTTGTGGATAACTCCTAGGCCAAGAGACCATATTCGGGTGTGTACATACTGGGCAATACTAAGGCAAACAGAGTCGCAGCCTTCACGACTCAAGTACACCACCGAAGGGAAGATTCCTTAGACTTTGCTTCTCAGCAAGTTTTGGGAGGTGGAAAATCTACCAGTTCAAATGGTAAAAGGGTCCGATTCCTTCTGCGAAAAGAACTTTCTCCAGATTACGAAGAGAGACGCAAGCGGGAGATACGTGGTTACGCTCCCATTCTGCGACCCCGAAAACTCTGGGTCCAATTTAGGATATTCAAGGTCCTTTGCGTTAGCTCAGTTTTTTCGAAACGAGAATCGTTTAAAGAGAGAATTCCCATTAAAAGACCAATATGACAGTGTGATTCAGAAGTATCTGGGTCTGGGTCGCCTCATAGTTTCCCAACTTACTATCTTCCGTATCACGCGGTAATCAAGCCCGAAAATACTACGACGAAGCTTCGCGTTGTATTTAACGCCTCCAGTCCATCGACAAATGGAACCAGTTTAAATGATATTCTTCATGCTGGTCCAGTACTGCAGTCCGATCTGACCATTCAGATTCTAAAATGGCGGTATTTTCAATACGTGTTCAGCGCGGACATTACATATATGTTCCGTCAGATCTGGGTCGATCCCAAGCATACACCCATCAAAAGGAAGCAGCTATGTCTCAACTGTTTTGCCCGAGGGCACAATCAGTGGGACTGCACGAATGCCTATAGCTGTTTTACCCTCCTGCACCGCGGCAATCCATCCGCCTACGGCATCAGGGGCTCGACCCACACAGACTTCCAGAAGAACGACCGGCGCAGGGGACCAGTCGGATGTGCAGGTGTGTTTCGCTTCCGGGTCGGGAGCCGTCCTACTGGGCACGGTCCTTATTGTATGTGCCATTTGGGGTGCAGCTTCCAGGCACGAGCGCGATTTAGATTCAGAATCCGAAGCGACTTTCATAACTGTACGACTGTTCAACCTGATCAAGCTTCCCTTCAAGACGATTCAAGCTCAAGTTTCCGGTCTTAATCAGACGATTTCCGCACAGTCTACTAAATTGTGCCATTTCTCCATCCGATCGCCGTCTAGACCGGGGTTACAACTATAGACTGCGGCTTACGTTCTTCCCCAGTTGGCAGGAAATCTGCCCTCATATCCGATTCCGCGGAATCTTCTCAAGGGGTTGTCCGACATTCCCCTGGCGGACCCCAAGTTCTTTAAGAGCTCCCAGGTCGATGTGCTAATAGGAGCTGACATTCTTCCGTCCATTCTACTCGGGAATTCCAAGGCTAACGTCTGTGGGTCGCTTCTCGGTCAGGAGACCATTTTTGGATGGGTGCTCAAAGGCCCGTTAGCTCCGGCCAGCCCCCGAAGCGTGACCGTTTTTTCCACTCGAATTGCCCGCAGCCTCGATGACTCATTGGACCAGCTCCTCACCAAATTCTGGGAGGTGGAATCGGAATCGGATTTAATCTGCGAGCACAATTTTGTCCAGACGACGAGAAGAGACGATTGTGACGTTGTGACGTTGTGACGCTCCCCCTTCGCGACCACGAGCAGAAGGGTTCCGAGCTAGCGTCTTCACGGTTCTTTGCTCTTGCTCAGTTCCTGCGTAATGAGCAGAGCCTGAAGAGGGAATCGCCCCTTAAGGCTCGCTATGACTCGGTAATCC
The DNA here is from genome assembly GCA_008042485.1 of Drosophila mayri. Taxonomy (NCBI): domain Eukaryota; kingdom Metazoa; phylum Arthropoda; class Insecta; order Diptera; family Drosophilidae; genus Drosophila; species Drosophila mayri. Next base: position 10,673 of record VNJN01001678.1, read on the forward strand.
AGAAGTACATCGACTTAGGCCACATGAACAAGGTCTCTCCCGCAAGCGCTACCTACTACCTTCCACATCATGCCGTTGTCAAGCCCGAAAGCACGACTACTAAGGTGCAGGTAGTCTTCAATGCTTCTAGGCCGTCCACGAACGGGATCAGTCAAAACGACATTTTTTTCGCCGGCCCGGTCTTGCAATACGACCTCACGATTCAAATCCTAAAGTGGCGATACTTTAGGTTCGTCTTTAACGCCGACATCGAGAAGATGTATCGGCAAATTTGGGTAGACCCCAAGCAAACTTCGTTCCAACGTATTTTGTTTCGCAATCTCGATGGGAATATCCGCGACTACGAATTAAAAACGGTCACCTTCGGAGTCAATTGTGCTCCGTTCGTGGCAATCCGCGTCCTGCACCAGCTAGCGGACGACGAAAAGTCGAGGTATCCTCAGCAAGCCGAATTATCCGGAATTTTATGTACGTGGATGACGTTCTCGCGGGGGCAGACTCCAAAACCGATGCCCAAGTTGCGATTCGGGAGTTGAAGGGGGCTCTAGAGTCGGCAGGGTTCCCACTTAGGAAGTGGACGTTTAATAAGCAAGGCGATTCTAGCCGACATTCCGAGCGACCACCTCCTTCGTGATTTTCTCGAAATCGATGCAGAGAGCACGGCCAAGACGCTCGGCGTGCGGTGGAAGGCGACGACTAACGAGTTCTTTTTCACTTCGCCAAAATTGGTTTCCGGCTCGTCTTTCACGAAGCGCCAAGTCCTGTCCCAAATTGCTAAATTGTTCGATCCGGCCGGCTGACTCGCTCCTTTTATCCTCCGTGCAAAGATGTTCATGCAGGACATCTGGCTCTTGGATCTAGGGTGGGACGACGCCCTCCCTCAAGATTTCTGTCAGCGATGGGTTGACTTTCTGAAAAACTATTCCGTGCTCGATCAGATCCGTATTCCTCGATGGGTCGGGTTCCGACCGCACCTGAAGGTAGAGCACCACGGGTTTTGCGACGCTTTACAGAAGGCGTACGGCGCCGCCATTTACGTCCGGGTCGAGGTTGGGTCGACGGTAATAGTGAACCTGCTAACCGCAAAGACGCGAGTGGCCCCGGTAAAAACGGTGTCGCTCCTGCGGCTAGAGTTGTGCGGGGCCTTGTTGTTGTCTGAAATGGCCACCGCCGTTCTTCCAAAGCTGCCAGGGCCGCAGCCGCTCTATACTGTTGGACGGACTCGACTATTATCCTCGCTTGGCTGTAGAAGCCAGCGTGTCAGTGGACAACCTTCGTGGCCAACCGGGTGACCAAGATTATCCAGTTCACCGACGTGCAGAAGTGGGCACATGTCCGCTCCGAGCAGAACCCTGCGGATCTCGCTAGCCGGGGGGTGGCTCTTCAAGACCTGGCAGATAGCCAGCTGTGGTGGCACGATCCGGCTTGGTTGCAAGGGCCTCGCGGCGATTGGCCACTCAGGGCAATGACGCTCTCGTGACTGAACTCGAGAAGCAACGTTGCAAGTCCTTGCTTATGTTTATCACTTCATCCAGCGCGCGCGGAAGTTTCAATCTCCGTTCGAAGAGCATCCTAGTTTCCGTCACTTGGCGGAGATGGGCTGCTTAAGCCAAAAGCGGCCAGTTCCGGCATCCAGTCCGATTCAAAATCTGAACCCATTCATCGATTCGCAAGGCCTTATGAGAGCCTGCGGCCGGGTTACGGCCTCTGAACTTCTCCAATATGACGAACGGCATCCTATAATTCTTCCGTACGACTGCCATCTGTCTCGACTCCTCGTCCAGTTTACGCATCGCATCACGCTGCACGGTGGTAATCAGCTGATGATCCGCCTAATCCGGGCCAAATTCCGGATTCCAAGGGTGAGGAACTTGGTGAAGTCCGTCATCTATTCATGCAAGGTATGCGTCATCCACAAGAGGAAGTTGCAGACGCAACTCATGGGGGAGCTACCGAAGGAGCGGACGTCCTCGCGCCCGTTCACGCATACTGGTGTGGATTATGCCGGTCCTTTCGAAATTAAAAACTATACGGGACGAGCCTGTCTCATCACGAAGGGATATGTTTTGATGTTTGTGTGCTTTTCTACGAAGGCCATCCATTTAGAGCGGCTTTCGCTCGTTTCGTGTCCAGGAGAGGGTGCCCCCGTCAAGTGCAGTAGGACAACGGTAAGAACTTTGTGGGGGCAGCTGCCCTGCAATCCCGCGATTTTCTCCAAAGCCTAAAAGGGACGGTGACGGGTGCCTATAACCACCAGCAGCTGCTCTGGCATTTCATTCCTCCGGGAGCCCCCCACATGGGGGGTCTGTGGGAGGCAGGCGTCAAGAACTTCAAGACCTTGTTTTACAAGTCCACCGCCACGCTGAAATACACGTTTGAGGAGCTTTCTACTCTCCTGGCGAAGATCGAGGCGTGCCTAAATTCGCGGCCGCTCGCGCCAATGTCCGAAGACCGCGCGGATCTGTTGGCGCTTACACCCGGGCACTTTCTTGTGGGAGGCCCACTTCTGGCCACGGTTGAACCCGAGATGAAAGATGATTAACCGCTGGCAAATCCTAAAGGCTCTTCGGCAGCAATTTCTGCTGCGATGGAAGGAAGAGTACCTTAAGGAGCTCCACAAACGGAATAAGTGGCGGGCCCCTACAAGAGATCTCCGCGTTGGTCCTCCAAGGAGGACAACCTTTCGTCCAATGAGTAGCAATTAGGCAGGGTTGACGCGGTGTTTCCAGGATCCGATGGCCATGTCCGCGTGGTCGACCTGCCCACAATAACAATGCGTTCTTCCGCTCCAATGTTCCTGTCCACTGTGCCGTATCGTAGCTCTGACCGTGATCCTATTCGTAGTTCACACCATTATTAATAACGTTGTTTTGTTTCTCCGTCAGGTTTCCGCCAGTCGTATTCTGCACGATGACGCCACGTCAATGCAACGACCAATCACTGGAGAGCAGATGTACTCGAGGTACCAGTCCTAGCGATGCTGAGTCTGCAGTGGGATCCACCCACTGAAGAAGTGCCGCCGCTTTCTGCGTTGAAGAGCCGAGAGGCGGCTCCGGCTGCTTGGCCCACGAGCACTCCGACGGATCGTGTCGGCGAGGGGACTGCTGCAAGACGGTCAGGATCACCACTCACTGCTGCACATCGTGGAGGAGCCACGGGTTCGGCGCCAGCCTCGTCAGGAGGAGCACCGGTCACGGCCTTCGTCCGCCACTTTCCGGCACTGACGAGCACGTTCGTACACCGTCCCGAGAGCTGAGCGATGCGGTGGGTGCCCACTTCCGAGGCATCACCCTGGCTGATGAGCGGTTCTATTTGCCAGCCACGATTAACGTTGTCCTGGGCGCAGACATGTATCCGCGCATTATTCAGCCGGGCTTCTTGAAGATTCAGGACGGGCTACCAGTGGCCCAAAGCACCGTTTTTGGATGGGTCGTGTCCGGAGCCTGTCACCAGCCATAACGACGTGGGACCTATTGCAACCCGAGTTATTGCAAGGGGGGCGGGATGTTTAAGTGAGGGGCCCACTGTGCCGCCTTGGCTCACCAGAACTTAAGAGCGCACCCGCGCGCGCCCCTTTTACGCTCAGGTCCTCGGGTCTGCCGTCGCTGCTCCCGCTCTCGCGCTATGCTTTCCGCTACTCGGGCCCGCTCCCGTACTGTTAAGCTGAGCTTATCGGTCGGGAGCGCAGCCCTTATGTTAAGTTAAGTTTAGTTCGATGTATGAAGCGAACCTAAATACATGCGATTGCACCCTGGAATTTGTACCATCGACTCCCCCGACTTCTTCTATATTTCGATTCCGATCCTGTGCTACCAGCGGCCCGTTTTCATCTGCATCACCCGTCTGTGGAAATCTTTTTGCGGCACTAGCGCCCCTCTTTACACTGTCCAAATTTTCAGGAATCACACAGACTATAATTCTTAATGTCCATACCAAAATTCTAGCTTAAAATTAGATGATTTGATTTCGATTTTGATGATTTGCGGGGGCGGAAGTGGGCGAAGTAAAAAATCTAAAAAAAATTAGAGCTCTATCTCTTATAGAGAGATCCAGTGTTTCATACGGACAGACTGTCAGACACAAAGACACACAGATGAACATGGCTAGATCGTCTCGGCTGTTGATGCTGATCAAGAATATATATATATTTATAGGGTCGGAGATGCCTCCTTCTACCTGTTACATACATTTCGTGCCGGCATTAAGTTATAATACCCTTCTACCCTATGGGTAGCGGGTATAAACATTCCAGCCGAGCACCTCCTTCATAGCGAGATCCTCGAGATCAATACCGAAAGCACTGCCAAAACGCTCGGGATTCGATGGAGGGTTAGTGGTGGAACCCTCTTACACAAAGCGTGAGGTGTTATCCCAAATCGCGAGGTTGTTTTGATCCAACCGGATGGCTCGCTCCGTTTATAATACGTTCAAAAATTTTCATGCATGAGATTTGACTGCAAGATCTAAGCTGGGATGAAAAGCTTCCCAGCGAAGTGAGTCAGAGGTGGCAGGCGTTTCTCCATGAGTATTCCGACCTCCGCGTTCAGAGATGGGTCTGTTTTCGGCCTGAAATCAAGGTGGCGTATCATGGATTCAGCGATGGATCCCAAAAAGCTTTTGGACATACGCTGCTAGACCGATCGACAATCGTTCTGCCCTGGTTAAGGAAACCTGCGTGCAACTGGACCACGTTTGTGGCCAACAGAGTGAACAAAATCACGCAGGCAGTACCAGTCGACTGCAGTCGAGGCGTGTCCCTACTCGAGTTAGCGGATAGTCAGCTTTGGTGGCACGGGCCAGAATGGCTTCAAGGGCCACAACGGTTCTCTAGGCTGGACAAAGCACTGCGAGTCCGGTTGTATGTTCGACGGTTCCTTAGTCGCTGCCGCAAGGGCTCAATCTCCTCGACCTCACGACCCACGGATGAGGAAATCAGAGAGGCAGAGCGAGCACTGGTTTCTATTGCGCAGCGTAGAGCATACGGCCAAGAGCTGAATACTGGGCAGAGCAGAAGCCCCTTCCGGGAGCAAGTCCAATTTAAAATTTGCTTTCGTTCACGGATCAACTCGGCCTCCTAAGGGCGTGGTCGCACTACGGCTGCAGACTGTCTCGCCTTCTCATCCAATTCACCTACCAGATTACTCTTCATGGCGGTAGTCAGTTGATCGTACGCCTGATCAGATCGAAGTATTGAATTCCTAAAATCTAGAATCCGTGTAAAATCTGCACGATTTACAAGAAGAGACTCAGCTCAAACTCAGCTGATGGGCGATCTTCCACAGGATAGAGTCTCCTTCTCGAGGGCCTTTACATATACGGGCATTGATTATGCCGGGCCGTTCGAGATTAAAAACTATACGGGGAGAGCGTGTCTCATTACCAAGGGATATGTATGTGTATTTGTGTGTTTTTCCACAAAGGAAATCCATTTAGAGCCGACATCCGATCTCACCGCCGAAAAGTTCATAGCAGCCCTTGCTCGATTCGTAGCTAGGCGTGGGTGCCCTCAGCGGATTTATTCTGATAATGGCAAGACATTTGGGCGGACTTCCTTCAATCCGTCAAAAAGTCCGTGAGTGATGTATACAGCCATCACGGACTTGAATGGCGTTTCATCCCGCCCGGGGATCCAAATATGGGGGGTCTAAGGGAAGCAGGGGTGAAAAGTTTCAAAACTCTTTTCTACAAAGCTACGGCTACATGTCGGTATACCTTTGAGGAACTTGCGACGCTTTTAGCCAAGATCGAAGCTTGCGTCAACTCCAGACCCCTATTCCCGATGTCTGAAGAACCCTCCGATCTGCTAGCCCTCACGCCTGGCCATTTCCTGATTGGAGGGCCGTTGCTTTCCACGGCTGAGCCTGAGATAAAAGCCGAAGCCAAGTCGATACTCAATCGATGGCAACATTTGAAGGCCCAACACGAGCAGTTTTGTGCGCGGTGGATAGAAGAGTATCTCAAAGAACTCCACAACAAATGGCAATTTCCGAACCGAAATATCCAACTCGACAATATGGTGCTAGTCAAAGAGGACAATCTGCCTTCGAACGAATTGCGGCTCGGCAGAATTGTTTCTGTTTTCCCCGGAGCCGATGTCCGAGTTCGAGTGGTCGAGGTCCGTACGGCGCGCGGGACAATAAAACGGCCCGTGCATAAGGTTATCCATCTCACTGTGGACATCCAGGAGCCATCTGATCCCAGCATTAATATATTTCCGTCTGCGAGGACCAATACTAAGCCAATTTTTGTTTTTTCTTTTCTCTTCCTCACAAAACAACTCTAACATAATGGTGCCGCGTTCTCGTTCCGCACAAAATTTGGATACTCGAGGTATTCAATCCTACCGCTGCCGAGTCTTCCGGGGCATCCATCCTCTTCAGAAGTGCAAGAGTTCCATAAACTGAGCGCTGTAAAGCGCCTTCGGGCAGTACTTATTAATAAGTACTGCTCGAACTGCCTCGCTCATGAGCACTCTGGAGGGACCTGCCGCAGCACCGAGGGCTGCAAGTCGTGTGGAGGAGACCACCACACCTTGCTGCACATGCACGAGGAGCGGCCACCTCGTCGGTCAACTTCGACTCGCCCACGGCCCGTCTCGCCCACAGCCCGTCTCACGGACTCCAGGACCTCTACCGTCTCTACCGTCCGACGGGCCCCACTCCATCGCCGACCGTGACTGCGTACCTGCAGCGGAAGGTCGTGCACATCCTCCCGACAGCCTGTGTGTTGCTCGACACCGGGAGAGCGACCGTTAAGATGGAGGCCATGATCGACCCGTGCATGGCGGTGAGCAGTATTGACCGGTCGGTGACGGCGGCATATCGGCTGCCCATTACGCAAGCCGGAGAGGACGAGGTCTGCACGGCGAGGTCGTGCTACGGCTTGATCCCAGCCAAAAGATTCGGACACCTGTACGGGCTCTGAGCGACTCCATCCGGGCCCAATTCAATGACATCCGGCTCGCGGATGAGCTATTCCATCACCCATCGACCATTTCCCTCGCGTTGGGATCAGACTTGTTCCCCAAGCTGATTCAACCGGGGTTCCTAAAATTGGATGATGGGCTGCCGGTCGCGCAGAGCACCGTATTCGGATGGACCGTCTCCGGAGTATGCAGGGAGGAGTAGACCTGTTTTTTTCTGCCGCAAGGGGGAAAAAATGGTCGCGCCACAAGGGCGCTTAGTTTTGAGCGGCAGTGTGGGAGAGAGCTTGCACTCCCGCTCTCTTGTGCTCTCCCACTCCCGGAAAAACCCACCACTCCGCGGTCCCGGGCTCTTTAGCTCTTAGTTTATAAGTTAGTTTTAATAATTACCAGCGTGTGCAAATAAAGTGAAATATTGTGTGAAACCGAGTCAGTTGTCAAAATCGGCTACAGAGACTGTAGTGAGTCATACGACAAGTCGGAACTACTTGAAATTTTGAAAACATACTCTTATAAATGTTTTTCTATCAATTAAAAAATAAAAAAATGTTGACAATTTTGTTGTGTCTAGAATATTATTGATTATAACTATTGACGCTACTTAACAAGATTTATACAGTTATTGACCTCAAAAAAGAATTCTTTTCATACAAAAATAAAAGGAATTGAATTCATAAGAAAATAGCTCTAAAGCTACACTCGACTCTGACTACTGAAACCAAACCATATTTCGAAAATAGACTCGTCTCCTAGCGTCCCAAAACCTATAATTAAAATTAAAAAAAAGAGGAAATCCATAAGCTCAGATCGGTATCTCAAGATCAATAATTCCTCCACAACGAAGAATACACAAAAAATCGTAAGGTAAAAATTGTTTAAGAAATATGCCCAGCCCAGCGATAAAACTTGTGACGACGGTCACGATGTGGCCGCCGCCACAACTTTGTAAATAGTATAAATATTCAAATGTAAATAGTAGATTAAGTTAGGATAGGTAAATAGGGATAGGCAGTAGGTTAAGTTAGTTAGGGTACAACCACGGTGTAAATATGGAGTCATGTAAAATAAGATTAGGAAGTAGGCGTTAGGGAATCTCAGGGCCGGGCCCACACCTCGGCCACACCAAGCCTGACGTCACGGGCAACACGACCCGCACCGTTAGCAACATCCTCCAGGAACGAGAGGAAACGGTGACGAAAACGGCTGAAACATGGAGTCCGCCAATCAGCGATCGTCAGAGGAGGCCGGAGAGCGCGACCGGGGCAGAGACCCGCGGCGCCGGCGCCGACAGAGCCACAATTGCAAAATCGGAATTTGCATGGGCCACCTGCCGCCCAGGAGAAAGAGCGAGACGGAAAGCTCGCCGGGCGAAAGAATGCATGGAATGCGGAACAGCGAGTGCCATCGATCGCGGCAGCGCAGCCGCCGGGGAATGGGCAGAATTAGGCCATGCAGAAATATTGATCGACACTCGTAATTAGGCCAGCAGTGAAGCCAGTTGACAATACGAAAAGCCCAGTGCCAACTAACCTCGCTACTACGCATACCAGTACCAGGATAAAACAGGACAACGAAGGACCCCCCCACGATCAGGAACAAGAAGACACGGAAACTTTAGGCAAACTCCTAAGACACATCGGGTGAGCCAACCGCGCCCGGCGCATTAAACTTATAACAGAGGGCACATTTAACAAGGGGCGTTTAACAAAGATTAGCACAGGCAGCTTTCCATTATGAAATAAAGAACACAGAATGAGCATACGACGCGAAATTGTATTTAATTATTACATCAAACAGCCCCTCACACCCCGCTGTACCCCCTCCTCCCCGCGTCAGCCGCCGTTGGGTAATTCCAGGCGCGGATTTGGGCAGGACGGGGACAAGAGCGACACGTTGCTGGGTTAAAATCCGGACGTGGACGCGGGCGGCGGCTGCGGGACCCATCCCAGCCGTCTTGCCTAGTCTCAGGATGCGCCACAGGGATTAGCCCGCGCGCCGCCGCTGGCAAATTGCGAGTCAAAGGGGGCATATTTAGGGGAGGGCGACGGCCCGCCGTTGGGATACCACGGTGGAGCCGACGGGCCGCGGCAGCTTGGGCACGCCAGCGCCGTGTTCATAGGTTTGGGTTGCGGGCGCGGGAGCAGGCTGCTGGGTCACCCCGAGCCACGACTCCAGTCTCTAGAGGGGGAATCCGACTGCTGGGAGACCCCGAGCCGGTAGCTTTCTGACCCGCCCAGCGTGGGCAACGTAATCTGGCAGTTGAGAGCCAAGAAATCCTCGAAAACCACGGCCCCTCCATTTCCCTCCATTTAACTGGAAGGGACTCTGGGCCGCTGAGTTCATATCTCGGCCGTAGTGCATCCTTACAAACTGTTGAAATAAAGAAGTTAGAAAGTCGGGGAGACTTATCTGCCTTTTTTAACTAATTTGTCTGGAACTAAGTACTGTAGTTCAACTAGTAATACCAACACCGATAAGTAGTAAATCAAAGGTCGCCGTCTCCTATCAGTGCAAGCAAATGTAAACACGCCTACACGTAAGTTGGCCCCTGTTGCCTGGCAGAAAGTCTCTCGGCGAAGAAGAGAAGGTTACCAAACTTTCCTAAGTGTTCATTCAAAAAGTATGCGATTACTAGAAGTAGTAGCTCTCTTGCTGAACATCAGTTTGCTTTAGCAGACTAGGTTTCTTTGGATGACGACATGGAGGGTCTTCAGGTCAATGGTAGCAGAATTAAAATCACTCATCTAAACCCAGCGATAAGAAAGCCGCCAGGCTCTAGTCCAATTACAGTATTGGCGGTCTGCGATGTACCTGTCTTGGGAAAAATGCTTGATTTTGTAGTAGCTCCTGACTCGTATGAGCTTAAAGTTGCTCGGAATGGCAACGTACGCATTTTCTCAAATATCTCTGATAATCATAGAGCCATTACTAAAAAGCTTTCGAAAGTGAATGCTCAGTACACCCACTTTTTCCTTTCTTAAGAGTAGTGGTATACAACCTAGCAGATACTACTTCTACCCAGCAGATCATTGATGCTGTCACCACTCTGTAGTGAATACGTATAACCCAAAAGTGAGATCTCAACCTCTATTGTCCATTCCCTTTTACTTTCTCTCTTTCTCAGAGACAACCATCACTCGACTGCACCATGCAGTCTCGCCACTATGATACTACTATATATGGTAATATCATACTCGCCTCATTTCATTATTCTTTTCTTTTTGCTTTCTTTTCCTCTCAGTGGCAACCAACACTTGACCGCGCCACACTCGGTTCAGACAACACCTTCTCGTTCTCAATCCTCGCTCTCACCAATTATGCACGTAAAAGGGACTACAAGTAACTTATTGCTTGGTTTCTTTTGTTCTATATTGTTTCTCGTTCTTAATGCCTTACAGACTAACTTACACTTTGCTTCTGTGTCATCAAATGTCGGTTTCGCATGCTATCTTATTTTTTCACATCATAACACATCACAATGTGTCATTCCAACCTTGCCACACCAGTCAACCGCGCCACACGCCATGACAGAACACTCCTGGTTCCGCACTTGTGCCTTCGGCTTGACCTGGTATATCTCTCTCAGTAACTCGTACTCTTGTGCGCAAACCCGCCCATTTGGCTATCCCCTACTCAGATCCAACCTGCATCACACAATATCATCCATACTAGGCATGATTAGTCTTGATAAGATCTAGCCCCTGTGTTTGAAGTCTCACGACGAGTGTCTTTTTCACCACTGTCACTTTTCTCAATCGTCTTATCAGAGCTCTGCTCGACCGGCAGCCTCCTCAAACTCTCCTTGAATATTTGTAAGTTCGCTTACTAGTCAACGATTTTAACAGGTATCGCTCACCTTTCAACAACTCGGCTACCACAAAGGGTCTTTTGAACTTAGGATCCAATTTGGTCTGATGCCGCTCTTCATTTCTAAACAAGACATGATCCCCAACCTTGTGTTTTACAATCTTGGCCTTATTCTTATAATCTCGACTCTATTCATATTTCGCATTAATTTCAATGTTTTCTTTGGGCTGAGCCATCGGTTGCTTACAATCTATTATAGTTTCTTTATTTATTGACAAGAAGTCCATTGGCCTGGCCTCTATTCCAATCAATAATTCTAATGGGCTATACTTTGTCACCCTGTTCGTCGCACAATTAAAGGCTGTACCTCACTAAGTGCGTCCTGCCAGGAACGTTCACTTATCTCTACCGCTGTCAACATACTCTTTGTCGTGCTCATGACCCTTTCAACTTGTCCATTGGCCCTACTTGCACCTGTTGCAACCAAATGTAACTCTATTTTGTGCAATGCGTATATTTATACTATGACATATTCCTTGGCATCATTTTTACCACTCAGCTTTCCGCTAATGTCAATGTGTACAGTATGCCAAGGTATCTCAACTTTCGGAATTGGATGCAATTTCATTGGAATTTTCCCTGATGAAGGCTTTGCTAGTTTGCAAGTTATGCAGTTCTCTACGAATTTTCGTACATACTTGGACATATGCTCGAACCAATACTGCTTTGTCTAACGTTTTCTGCCACCCTAAATGCATGATTGCTTCATGGACATGATTTACTACAGACCACCTAAAGGCTCTTGGGATTACAGGTAAAGGTCTTTCCATTTCTCTGAATTTTCCGATACTGAATTCCTGCTCTTAAATCGTACGTCTTTTCTAGACTCTCTTGCTCCTCCCCTTAAGCTCGAATCACGTTGCGGCTCAGCTACAAGCCAGTTATCGTTGACCTCTGTCAGGTCGATGCGAACTTCGGGTATCCTAATCACTGTCTCATATTCAGTGACAATCGGATTTCTAGATAAAAAGTCAACATGCGCCATGCAGTTTTCTTTGCGGTACTCTACAGTGAGATCAAATGATTGTAAATATGCCCACCAACGGTATACTCTCGGCGTTAGTTCTTTGGTTCGACTTGCTCTCAATGAATTAGAATCTGTAACTACTACAAACTTTCGACCGTGAAGGTAATGGCGGAAACTTTTTACAGCGTTGTATACTCCGAAGGTCTCTAGTTCGTAAGAATGATACCTTGATTCTGAGGGCGAGCCACTTGCTCTTGCATCTGTATGCAGCTCTATGGGGTACTGCGGATCAAAGATAATTAAAACCGGGTCGTGAGTTAGTACTGAGATCATCTTCTGTCGCATTTCTTCATGCTCTGCTTTCCAAACGAAGCTACTACTTTTTGAAGTCAAATGATACAACGGTTTAATCAGTTCAGAAAACTGCGGGGCAAATTTACGGAAGTACGATGCTAGTCCTATAAACTGTTTCAATTGAGAAACATTATTTGATTGAGATAGTCCAGCCAAAGCTTTTGGATTTGGTTCAATACATAGTGGTTCCGTCAGAGGCCAAAAATCAAAAAATGTAATGACATATTTTTTAAGCAAAATGTATTAACATTTTCTCTTGAATGTCCAAACTTCTCTTTGGCATACCGGATATTACTCGAAATCAAACGGTACTTTCTATAAATAGCTTTGCAATCGTGAACACGTGTTCATTTTGGCGACGCAGCTGCGCTTAGGATGTTTTTTCTCTCATTTAATTCGCTTTTTAAAAATATTAGACGTTAGCTGCAGTGCTCCGATTTGAATAATTTAACATGAATTATGAAATTGAAAATATTTACTTTAAATTGATATATTAATAACCTTTTTTTGTGTATTTTTTACAGTATATTTTATGTTTAGTTTAACTTTTAGTTATGTATCAAGAAAACCCAGAAGGTTACTAAATATTTTAAAATTAGCTGCAGAAACTTGCAGATATGTGTTTACTACTAAAATTACTAAAGCAGTTAAGGGTGAGTCTTTGCTTATTGTGCTGTTGCGCTGTTGCTTTGTCTTCGTTTTTAGTGGTTTGTGTTTTTGCAAAAATATTTATTTGTAAATTATTATTTAAATATTGATTTTGGATTTCGGTAGGTGCATCGCAAAAATGTGTTTTTCCACGTCTGTACATTTTTTAAATATGTGGTGCATAGGTAATGGAACCAACGCAGAAAAAATTTTTCGCGCGAGTCCCACGCCCACCTCCCGCCCAACCGACCGAGGGGCGCAGCCGTGTGACGTACGGCACGAAACGCGTACTAGAAAGACGCGAGAGAAGGAAAAAAAATAGAAAAGGACGAGGAAAAATTAGGATACACTACTGGCTAGTACTACAAGCAATACAGTTTTTAATTTTTGAAGGCTTTCAATGCCTTCAATACTACTAAAGAGACGATTGTAATCCGTACATAAAACCCTAAAAGGTTCATGCACTTCAAACTCACGCCTACAGTGGTGAACTACTAATGGTATAAAAGTTCTACATGAAAGACGGGGAACATGGAAATTGAGCTGGCCTAGCAGGTAGGGGCTCTCCACATCACCGTTTATAAGTTTATGTAAAAAGACGACGCCAAGCATCGTCCTACGGTTAGCTAAAGAAGGTAGATTAAGTAGGAGAAGTCTACTAGAGTAAGACGGTAATCTAAGGTTGGCATCCCAGGGTAGGCCACGGAGGGCGAAAAGCAAAAAGTTCTTTTGGACAGATTCAATGCGTCTACTATGGACTCCGAATTGAGGACTCCAGACGCATGAACCATACTCCAATATAGGGCGAACCAACGAAGTAAAAAAAGTTTTCGTTACATAAGGAGAATCGAATTCCTTCGCCCACCTTTTAATGAATCCCAGCATGCCTCTGGCTTTGTTAACCATACAAGAAATATGTT
>VNJN01001685.1:0-20049 GCA_008042485.1 Drosophila mayri
TACGAGTCCGCCCGCCCTCTCTCTCTGAAGACTTACGAGTCCGCCCGCCCTCTCCCGCCGAAGACTTACGAGTCCACCTACCCTCTCCCGCCGACTGAGGATTTTCGAGTCAACCGCACTCTCGGCAGATTTACGAGTCCACTCTCTGGGCAGACTTCCGAGTCCCCACCTGCTCTTTGCTCTTTCCTCCACAGGCTCCCGAGCGGACCGATCCGGCATCCCGAAGCACCCACAACTTCCGAGCCGAACTGACCGTCGAAGAGGCGACGCGCCCAATCGCCCGAGCTGACCTGTCGGCGTCCCGAGGCACCGACATATTCCGGGCCGAGCTGACCCTCGTGGACCCGAAGCAGAGACAACCAGGCTGCACCAGAACCGAGATTCAAACCGACACCTCTGTAACCCGAACAGTGGATAAACTAAGAACCCTACTTAAGTTACCGAATTCGCTCCACTGTTCTTACTGGGAATCGGGGGGAAACATCTCTTACAGCTACCACTCGGACTACTAGGCGGACTCTGGCTGTCCCGGAGCTATCTGGGAAACTGGGCGGCAGACCGTCACAAATTTATGAATATTTTAAAGTAATAATGTGTAGTTATTTCTTATTAATTTTTAAAATGTATTATTATATTTGTAACCATTTTATAAAAATGCATAACTAACGTACCATGGCCATGGTATTTTCCATGTGTAAGAACCTCAGACCAAACCAGAGCAGAGTCAATTCAACTCGACTCGGCTGTTGGCCATAATTTATACTTACATAAAATGCTTAAAGTGACTGTCGCTCTATCCCAACCTGACCACTGCCGCTGCCCCTGCCCCTGCCCCCGGGTGTCCTAAACAATTTCAGTTCAGTAAATTAAATGGAATTATTTGTCCTACCAAGAGTCGCGAGCAAGACAATCGATAATCTGCTCAGATTCTATCACATCTAATGTCACATTGCAAAAACACTTAATATGGGAAAACTATGTGCAGTTGGTCATAAATTCTGTCCCTTAATCGAAATCAACTCTAGGAGAAATAGGTACAATTATCCTTTTTGGGAAATTCTGTCAGATTTTTGGGAGATTTTATGAATTTTTTTATAAAGGTCCAAGAACTTATTTTGCGGGAGGCCGCCAAACGAATCACGACTCAAAGTCTTATAATCTCATTTATCCGCTCACACACCGAATAATGATGGTGCCTTATGGAATACATTAAGCTGGATGTGGTGTGGTTGCGTTCGGTATAATTGCAAATGGCACCGACGGCCAGAGAAAGTACCATGAAGTGTTGTGCGAGAGTAGAATTTAATACCATTTCTCAATTTCCTCCAAGCGATTGATAGACACATAATGAAACGGATCCACATCCTCATTGAGATTGAGAGGAATTGATTCTGGTTGGAGAAAAGGGTCCCCTGCAAAAACACAAGACACATTGAAATGAGCTGGTCAAATGCTTCCTATTGCAGGCATTACTTTGATGTCTCATACGGTAGGTGGGGAGTGGAGGACACACAAATGAAAAGCTGTTCTGACAACTAGGCAATTTCCACAAGAAATGTGGCAAAGCTGACGAATTATTTTATGGTTTATGTGAGCTCCTGAGGTACTAACATCGATCAATATTAAGAGGTTTCACCATTTGCAGAATTTTGTGTTTTCTAACAATTTGTACTTTTTTAAGTATTTTTAGTATTTTTAATGCTTTTAAAACAACGTTCAGAGGTTATCCATTTCTCAATTCTGATTATTTCTGAAATTATTGTAATTTAAAGTAAGCGATTTGGAATGTTTTTGTCTTTTTGCCATTGAAATGTTTCCTTGAAGTTTTGACCTTATCCTAAGATAATTATCATGGTTTATATAATTAATTAATTATTTCGATAATTATAATTATAATGGCGTACATGTTGTTATAAGTTTAATAACCCTCCCTTAAGTGCTTTTTTGTGCTCTTCATTTATCATTTTATTATCAATAATTACACGAGTCGACAAAAATGGACCTTATCATCATCCGTACTTTTTCTTGTCGACCTGTGTTATTAGTTAAATATAAGCTACAGAGACATAATTTAGGATTTTTTAACAAAACAAATTGTAGTTTATTCTTTGTGCTACTACTAAGTTTGGCTTTTATTTCCGTAACCAATTATGTTTGGCCATCGACAAACGAATAAATCGACTTTTGTACAGAATATAATATTTCGCAAGATGTATAAATTATTCATCAATTCTTTATTTGGTTAGCCCTTTTAAATGATTTAATTTAATTATTAGATGACATTTTTAAGGTGCCATAAGTGACAAAAAAGGGGTGACACTACAGCGGAATTTTCCTTAATGGTTTAACATCGCTGCTGCCATTGCACTATGGTCCAGCCGACCACTTTAGTTGGCCAAAACCCATTTTGTAAAAGTTGTTAAATTTAATTGATTTTGGTATCAATGGATTGGAAATAGAGTGACCATCTACGTGGCATACCGAAAATTTTCATAGGTGGCGCCACTTTCGGGGGCGAAGCGGTTAAATTCAGCTGTTTGTTCACAAGAAAATGGGCAGAGTTGAAGTGCGTAAAAAATCACTATTTTAAAATTATAAAAACTCGGAAAAAACAATTAAAACTTTACAATTTTTTTACTGAATTCTTTTTAAGAATGTTTAAAATTTAAAAATTTAAATGACCTCAGTTGTTGTTATAGTTTTGTAATTTGACGTTATAGTTTGTCATCCAAAATATGTAATTTTTTTTAAAGCCTATTTTTGGAAAGGTAAATCTAGTGAATCCTACCTAGTCCCACCTTAAAAACCTAGTGTGTGTTCTAGAGTATTCTTTTTCGATTGCATATAGTCACAATTGACCACATTTCTTAAAATTTTGATTTAAAGATTACCCTCTTTTGTATGAAAATTGCATCTTAAAATCATTAAAAATGTCCTAAAACTAATGCAAACATATAAAAATCCACTAAAAACTATAGAGTATAGTCAACTAGATATGATACAATGTAAAAAGAAAATGTAAAATCATTTAATGATTTTATAATTCATTTTCCATCCAATTATAGGCCAAATTGACACTATATTCGTATTTTTCCTATGAAAATGATAGGTTTTCGTTATCCAATTTTAATAAAATTTTTAAAATATAGTTTAAATTAAATAATCTTAAAGTAACCGAAGTTTTATAAATGTATCTAACAAAAGATTTTGTTGTTCCTATGGAAGCTATAGGATATAGTTTTCTTATCCGCATAGTTTCAATACAGTATCATCCTTTAATTACCAAAATACGATTGGTAAAGTTTCAGGTTGATACCTTTTAAATTAACGGAGTTATTAATATTGGCCAAGAAAAGTGGTCCGCTGGACCATAGTGCATTGATACAGAATATTTTTTGTTGCTAGTCTAATGAGCTTATCTTCTCTGAATTTTCCCCAAAACCTAATCCAACCCAAATTGAATCGATTTACACCGGCTTAGTCTTTTCTGCCGCCCTGTCAGCCATCGAAGGAAGAAGAGGGGGGCTCGGAAGGATGCTTTAAACTTACCTCAAAGCTGACTATGCCACTGTGATCCTGATCCAGTGTATTAAAGACATAGTGCGCATAAAGAGTTGGATTGGCTGTTGTTTTCGATCGCGGCAGATGTCCGGCGTTGTTGGTAGAAAGGTTAAATGAAAGCAAGAGAGAAGACCGTTAAATTAGAATAGTTTACGGCCATGATACAGGTAACCCATAGCTGCCAAAACTTGACCAATTAGGTCGCAACTGAAGCAATTAACTTTTCAGTGAAATATACTCTACAAGCAAGCGCACTGCCATTCTCCCAAAACATTTTAATATTACACTAAATTATAGATGCTTAATTTAAAAACATAAAAACACAAAGAATTTTAGTATAACCAAATAAAAATAACAAATTTAGATATAATATCGCAAGAGATTAATTATACATTTAATATGAAAAAAAGTGAATAGTTCTTTCTATAAAGTTAATATTTAAGTGAGTACATTTTTTTGGTATTAAATACCACAAATATGGAACAACTAATCATACACCATACGTGTGCTTTTTGTCTTTTACGTTTATCAGGGAAAAGTCATATTTTTTGGGTCCCGAAAGTTTCTGCGTCGGAGGCGGAGGCCGAGGCGAGAGTGAAGATTTGGGTTTCAGGGAAACAGTTTGCAGCTAATTATGTGAGTGTCTCCTGTGACTGCTGATAAGCTCTATGCTCTATGGAAGCAAAGACATTAGAATATACAAGATGCGTTACGCCATACGATTTTTTTGCACACGATTTTTTCGTGCAGGCTTTTGAACTGGCTCCATGCTCTCTTAACTTTTGTTCAAAAGCCAGTAAGAGAGCATTCTAGAGCCCTAGAGCCCTAGAGCTCTTCCTTCTTCCTTCCTTCCTTCTTGTGTTTACAGTGTAAACTTTACACAAACAAACAAGCGAATTCTATTTTTAGAATTTTGCGCTCTCACCTTTATGAGAGCGGATAGAGAGCGATTGTCGTTGCCATCAAAAAAGCAGCTTCATATTGCAAAACGAATGTATGGACGTTCCTCATCTTGTATATTCTAATGTCTTTGATGGAAGAGTGATGTGCAGTGTGTTTATTTGAATCTTTTCAAAAAGTGTTGCCTACTTATACGGGCGTATAGGAAAATAAGTAAGAAAGCTACAGTCGAGAGAGCTCGACTGTGAGACACCAGCTCCCCATAGTAAATAGTTAATACATTTTTGAACATAACGGATAAATGCAAATGCAAGTGTAACATGCATACAAAAATACACACACGTGTATCTAGTGTGTAAAAACGCGTTATTATTAAATTAAAGCGGCTTATAATTATTATCATTTATTAAAACTGTTTCTCGAATATCTTATAAAATTCTTATCCGATTACAATTAGCAACTAATAAGAATATTTAGTTAATCTAATTGGTCGGCAAAATCAGGCATGCTGCAGCAGCCGTTTGTGGCCATACAAAATTATTTCTTTAATAACTTCGACAATTTTTATCTGATCGCAACCAAATTTTCAGGAATCACACATGCTAAACATAGTTCATAATGTAGATACCAAAATTCGAGACCCTAGCTTTAAAATTTGATGATTTGATTTCGTTTTTGATGATTTGCGGGGGCGAAAGTGGGCGTGGTAAAAATTTGAAACAAACTTGATCTGCGTGCAAGCATAACAAATACTGTCGAAACAAAATTAGAGCTCTTTCTCTTATTGTCTCTGAGATCCTGTTTTTCATACGGACAGACACACAGACGGACATGGCTAGATCGTCTCGGCTGTTGATGCTTATCAAGAATATATGTACTTTATAGGGTCGGAGATGCCTCCTTCTACTTGTTACATACATTTCCTGCCGGCACAAAGTTATAATACCCTTCTACCCTATGGGTAGCGGGTATAAAAACAGACCGCAGGCCTTAGCAGATTTTGGTGGTGTTGTTATCACATTATCTGACTTTCGCCAAGAGCGCTTAGCGCACTTAGTACGCCTCCTCCGCACGGTTGTCAGAAAAATTTCTTTATCTGGCCGCCACATAACATTTTTATTATTGCACTCGCTCACTCCGAGTCCTGTTCCTTCGCTTTGCTTTTTTTATGATTCGCGTTTATGTTTATGGCTTGATGTTGCCAATGTTGCTGCTGACAATGGCAAAGTTAATTTTCGAGTTTCTGCGTTTGCAACGTTTACACCTCTTTGGCAAGTCTTTAGAGGGCAAGGCGTCAGTTCATAAAGTCGCATCAAATGCCATTCGATGCTGGGCTTGGTGCCCCGGAAAGGGAAAGGACTATCAGGACTGCCTCACTTCCATTGCCTTAAAACTCGCGAGGCCATAATGCGAAAATTCTGCGATTGTCGAAATTATTGCATTTACAGTGTTTTGGGGATGTTTTATTGGCACTTATGGTAAGATGATCCTTATTCTGGAACAGCTCTATTGAATGTATGACATTTTATTGGAATCTTTTAGGAAAGTTTTCTGTTCAATTTGTGAGTGGCCAAAATGACTTCTTGTAGTCACTAAAGCTTGGCTGATGTGGTGTGAAGGAATATAGAACTCTCTATGCCTTTAATCGGTAGATATCCTAATCTTTAACGCTTAAACAATAAATATTCCCGAAACCCGCAAACTCTTCCACGCATGAACACACGCAGATAGACTTTAAATTCAGCGTACGCCTTAAAACTGCGAAACCCACTGTACACACGTACTGTGCGAGTGTATAAATTTATTTGTCCAAATTCATTGCCGCCGTTTGATGCTTAATGAGTTCTTATGACGCATGACGCAAAGTGCCGCGCCCACGAAGGTCAATGGCAAAATATGGCATCTGCTCCCAGGATATCATTCTTCGCGCTTGTCTCCAGCCTCTCCCGGCTGTGTTGCTTGTTGTGTTTTTTTACGCTGTGGAATATCAAAAATGACTGCAAATGTGCCATGTACAAATTGTTATAAAATTTGGGCAGAAATTTCCCCAACGAAACGGCACATATCTGGCTAAATAAAGGAAAAAAAATAAATAAATAAATAAACAAGAAAGTAAGCTAACTTTGGATCGCCAAAGCTTGTCTACCCTTGCAGATTGTAAATTTTAAAAAATGAAAAATTTTTTTTATTAAAAAACATGGCCAAATCTCAAATGTAATGAAAATATGTTGAAAAACAGCAACAACAATGTTTGTATTTTTATATCCTTGCAGGGTATTATAATTTTAGTCAGAGGTTTGCAACGCAGTGAAGGAGACATCTCCGACCCTTTAAAGTATATATATTCTTGATCAGGATCAACAGCCGAGTCGATCTAGCCATGTCCGTCTGACCGTCTGTCCGTTTCTACGCAAACTAGTCCCTCAGCTTTAAAACTATCTGAATGAAACTTTGCAGTTAGTCTTCTATATACTCTCACTCGTACATACATACATGTCGGAACGGGCCGAATCGAATAGTTGCCATAGGAACAATCGGAAAATTTTTAGAAAAAAATTTTAACTTTGTCAGCTTTTAACATATTTTCATCAATGTTGAGGTTTAGCCGTTTTATATTATTCCTGAATTTCGGTTTTAATTTCATGAAAATCGGCAGACTATATCCTATAGCTTCCATAGGAACAATCAGGAAAGTAAAAGAAAACCCCATAAATTTGTCAGTTTTCAACATATTATTATCAAAGTTAAGATTTAGCCGTTTCATATTATTCTTGAATTTCAGTTTTAATTTCATGAAAATCGGTCGACTATATCCTATAGCTTCCATAGGAAAAATAAGGAAAATAAAAAAAACCCTAAGTTAGCCGATATTCAAACAATTTTCATCAAGTTTAAGATTTGGCAACTAATTAATATTACAGAATTCCGGTGCAAATTGTTTTTTTTTTAATTCTGCAAGGGCATATAAACTTCGGTGAGCCGAAGTTTACTTCCTTTCTTGTTTTGTATATTCTTCCCGATTTTTTTATGATAGCAATATGCTATAGTCGTCAGATTTTTCATAAAATTAAAAATGGAATTCTGCAATCAAAAATTACCAAATCTTATGTTGGAGTGAGAGGTTATAGAATACTATCTGCTAATCTACTATCATTCAGATAGCTTTTAAACTGAGAGACTAGTTTGCGTATAATCGGACCGACGGACATGTATAGATCGACTCGGCTGTTGATGCTGATCAAGAATATATATTATAGGGTCGGAGATGTCTTCTTTACGGAGTTGTAAACGTCTAGCTGAAATTATAATACCCTGCAAAGGTATAAAAAGATGGAAAGGGGAAAAAACAAAAAAGCTCAAAAACAGGACGGGCCAAAAGTTATAAATCACTAACTTTAAAGATGATTTTTTTTTTCGCTCGTATTAGGCTACGCGTGTGTACGTGTGTGTGAGGTAAAACAGCTTATCAAAATAAAAAATGATTTCATTATTTATTTTTCATCAGATAACGGCAGACATGATGAAAAATAAGGAGAACCTTCGGGAAAGTGGGGGAAAAAAGTCCCATGTTTACTGCGATTTCCTTATTTCCGTTTCCGCCGTCGATGAGCGGAAATCCCCCCAGCCTAGCCGCCTCCTTTGTAGCATTGTAGGCTTAATAAGTTTATTATAATAATTCAGTATTCCGAAATGAGTAGCAATTACTTTTCCACAGTTCGGGCCCGGATTCAAGCGACAGTACAAACGTTGCCAGAACTAAATTTATGACCCTTGTTCGACCAGTGCCTTAGGAGATAAGGGGATTCGCCAGGACAATTCAAATGAAATAGTTGGAGTTTGTAGAAGAAAAACACGTTTAAGCTGAACAGGTTTAAAGAGGAGAATTCTGTGGAAATTTATTGAATCAACTTTACTCATTAATGTACTCAATAATGTATAAACTCCTCTTGAATGGCAACATATTTGTTGCCATTCAAGAGGAGTTTATACATTATTCCGCGATTTGTGAGTCATAGATCCTTAACGTTTGAAGTCAGTAGAGCAAGGAAAATTTGGTCAAGCATTAAAAGTATATTTGGCAACAATTTATATATTAATTAATACTGATATTTTATTATATAATTTATTCCTTACATTTCATGTATGTATCTGATAAGCTATAGCTTTCATTATCCAAACTAACTAATCCATTAACCAATTTTCCCCGTAGTCTCATAAAAACACATTGGAATAAATCACACTTTCTCTCAACTAAATTAGAAAAATACATTGCGCTGTTATATATTTGCTGGCTTTGGCAAGGCCTTTCTTTACATTTCTTTGACATTTTTTGTTTGGCAGGCAAGGCAACCCTTATCCGGCATTTGCAACCCGCAGCAGAGAACTTTGCCCGCAGTAATCTATGAGCAATTCAGTTGGTTGCTGTCCCCTGTTCGGCCAGGTCTCATCTTCAGATTCAGCTTTTGCAGATGTGGACATAGCTGCAAAAAATAGCCCGAAAAACATCTGAATGCGAAAAACCTTCACTTGCTTTTCAAACTAGGTCAAGTGGGTGGCAGCCCCGCTAACTTCCCCCACAAAAAGACCGCGACTTGTGAAACATGATTTTGCTTTTTATGCATTTTTTAGTTAATTTGCTTTCTGCATTTAATATTTTTACAAGCCAAGGGCCAGCTTTTAGCCCAGCCCAACAAGGATTCGCCCTTTCTGCAGCGCTGAACATAGCACGGCATCGTCATTAGCATCGTCGGCTACTGCCACATCATTATCGTCTTCCCTTCCATGATGATGATCTTCAGCAACTCTTTGCGATTTCGGCCCCTGGGTAATTATTATCAATGGATTTTGCCCCGAGACTCAAGTCGACTTTTCCGGGAAGTGTTTTGAAGGGTTTAGGTTGCTGGGCAATTTCTAGACAATTGTCATTTATTTAGGGGTCCTTTCCTAATCGCAACAGTATGCTCTACAACGCTCTTTCCTTAAATTTTTTTTGTGTTCATTTTCGCATTAATTGTTGTTTATACCCTGTACCAAAGTACACAGGTATTATAGTTTTGTGCGAGTACAATTTTCTGTAACAGGCAGAAAGAAGAAGGCGTGGCAGACCCCCAAACATTACAGGACATCTAAAGGAGTCGATATAGCCATGTCCGTCTGTCCGTCTGTCCGTCCGTCCGTCTGTCTGTATGAACGCCTAGTTCTCACAGACTATAACATAAAAGCTAGAGACACCAAACTTGGGATTTAGACTATCTACACGCAGATCAAATTTGTTTTCAATTTTTTGCTACTCCTCTTTTTGGTGTATTTGAAAAAAAAAACCATATATCTCCCAAATCTATAAAGTTATGTAAGCAAATTTCAAGAGTTTATGTATTTTATCAAAATACACAGATTGCCTAAATTTCATATCGATCGTTCCATAAATAGCGGAGATATAGCCTTTTTACTTTATACACATTACGTGTACAAGATGCATCCCAGGCAGGGGGCTCCAAATAAATCTAAACGTTCATTATACATTTTAGTTATGTTCACATTGTTATGAAATTAAGATTAAACGTAGCCGTAGTGGTTTTTCTTAACGAAGATTAGTTGTCCCGAGTTCGAATACCGTCTGCAATGGGTCAATTTCTATTTTTATACCCTTGCAGGGTATTATAATTTAAGTCAGAAGTTTGCAACGCAGTGAAGAAAAAAAATTTTAACTTTGTCAGTTTTTAACATATTTTCATCAATGTTGAGAATTAGCCGTTTTATATTATTCCTGAATTTCGGTGTTAATTTCATGAAAATCGGCAGCCTATATCCTATAGCTTCCATAGGAACAATCAGGAAAGTAAATGAAAATCCCATAAATTTGTCAGTTTTCAACAT
The DNA here is from genome assembly GCA_008042485.1 of Drosophila mayri. Taxonomy (NCBI): domain Eukaryota; kingdom Metazoa; phylum Arthropoda; class Insecta; order Diptera; family Drosophilidae; genus Drosophila; species Drosophila mayri. The sequence goes on from VNJN01001685.1 coordinate 10,339, forward strand.
ATTTTTATCAAAGTTGAGATTTATCAGTTTTATATTATTCCTGAATTTCGGTGTTAATTTCATGAAAATCGGCAGCCTATATCCTATAGCTTCCATAGGCACAATCAGGAAAGTAAAAGAAAACCCCATAACTGTGTCAGTTTTCAAGATATATTCACCAAACTTAAAATTTGGCGATCTTTTATTATTTCAGAATTTTTATATTAATTTTATGAAAATCGGCCAACTATATCCTATAGCTGTCATAGGAACAATCAGGAAAATAAAAAAACCATAACTAGCCGATTTTCAAACCATTTTAATCAAGTTTGGAGATTTGGCAACTAATTATTATTCCAGAATTTCGGTTTAAATTTTTTGTTTAAATTCTGCAAGGGTATATAAACTTCGGTGAGCCAAAGTAAGCTTCCATTCTTGTTTTTTATACTTTTAGCAAATTTTTCAATGTTTCCCTATAAGTCAAAATAATTAAAGTATTTAATTCTAAAAAATAAAAATAAGTAAGCAAAAAACGTACTTAATTTTTTAAAATTAAAAAATTTTTCTAATTCCTTGCGGCAAGAATCGAACCCAGGCCATTTGCTTACACACAAAACACACGTTCAGCTTTACCCACTGAACAATCAACCTTGCTCCCCAAATGGAAAACATTCCCCGTTTTAGTCTTATCTCCTTCTTTCATATAAATTTGGCACTCGCGTTGTAATGGTACAGGGAATTCGACTGTCGGGACACCCGACTGTATGTCCATCTTGTTAAATTTCAATTTTGATGCCGGACTGCGAATACTGAATGGTGCTAAGTTCATTGTAAACCCTGCCTTTGCGTTAAATGGAAATTTATTTGGAGTATGTGAATTGGCAATAATATTCATATGTGTAAGAGTAGTGTAAGAGAACTTAGTCATCGAGGACACAAAATATAAATATTCTAAAGATGAGAATGCTCTGAGTGATAAGCTTATGAATAAACATGGGTGAAAGGAGTGAATCTAGCGACAGATCCAACTCATTAATAAGTCCGAGATAAGGTGAATATAAACCAAATTCCTACACAAACACTGGCACAGCAACTGAAACATTAACGCAAACACAAACTCAACAAAGTACTACGCTTTGAAGATAACATTTAACACTAGGTTAGTCCACTAACCATACAACATATGTTGTATGGTTAGTGGTTAGTCAAACAGAAGATCGAGATATTGGTCAAGATCTCGATGTAGCAACTCGAACTACTCGATGGGGCGTTGGTGTGTGGTGGTGACTGTTCAGTTATGATGTGAGGTGGATAGCTGTTATCGTCTATCGCAAATACAGATAGCAACAATACAGATACAGTAAGGCAGGCGTTATTAAATCACTAGTAAAGTCAGAAATATTAACAAAACAATCTATACTGTACCGCACGAACCTCCCTGTGGAAAGAACTGCGAGTAGATCACTTTGAAGGTGTCCTCCTTGACGACGCCTGTGGGGCACTCGGCCTTGAATCCCCTGTAAATTCGTTTGATCTCGTCCTCCGTGAACCGTGTAGCTCTGCTTAAAGCGCTTAGCGAGTCGGGCCTGTACCGAGCCGGCGTTTCGAACTCCTCGAGCTCCGAGTCTGTAAAAAAAGAGGAATATGAAAGGACAAGAAAAACATTAGAGTGATGTACAGTAATTTCAATTATAATCTTATTTTCCCCATCGTCTAACACATTTTCCTCGAAGTAAGTGCTTTCGGCGTAGGAGGTCCCTCACAACTTACGGTTTCTTCCATGCTCTTATTTCAAAATCTTAAAAAATTTCGACTCGTGCTGCGCCTGATGTACGTCATTATCACAGCCACTTTCTGAATATTCTTGTACAATTTACATGCAACCGTTGCCTTTGGGGATGTCCTAGTCAGCCTGGCTAACCTACTGCAGAGCCCCGAAGGGCGAGCCAACCCCTGCCTGCGCCCCCGTCCCGCTGCCTTTGCCTCTGCCATGAAAACAACACACGCGATTTTGATCTGTTGAATTGACTTGCCAGTTGCTTTGTCGAAAGTCTTCACCTTTTTTTTCACAAGTGTATGGTGTCGAAGGGATTGCGGGTCTTATCGGTAGTTGGTAGTAGGTTGGCATCTCCCTCAAAAAAGGTAAAAGACTCTTCAGTTTTTTCGCTGTGGTGTTTTTTCAAGAGCGAGCGTCAAAAAATCTAAAACAGTTTAGGTGATTAAATGTTTTACTATCACACACGCACACCTAGCTGCATATATACACTGTAAAAATACTTTTAGCGTAGATATTCTCTTTGAATTACTTTCTTCAGTTGTTATGTTTTTCCGCAATTTTCGCGAGTAATCTTTTGCCAAACTAAAAATATGTCAAAACTACACACTCACAACTTTTTTTATTAGTTGAGATTAGAAATAGGGCGCGGGACTGTGGGGTTAAAAGCGCTGGGTGTGTTTGGGTGAACTTCGCACAATTCGATGGGATTGAATTGTTGGACCGACGCGTCGCGACGCAGCCAAGAACTAAACGACCAAAAAGCAGGTTTTCGCCTATAGGAAACAAAAGGCTAAGGGATTGGAAAAGCAGTGGCTTGAAGTGGATTTCTGGCAGCAGATGATCTATAGTTGTCGTTGCCGATGGTGTTAGTTTTAAATTTGCCTACCAACGTGCCACATACACACTTTTGGAAATGCATTCCTGCATATGCCTTTTCATTTTGGAGGTCCAATGTCCAACACTTCACTCTAATGCCTTATTTATTTACTTAAAGGGCAAAAGGGGCAGTGGCTTGGCACTATTAAAATTGTTGGAAAATTTATATATTGAGGAAAACAAGCGACACTATCTGCTCTTCTAGTTAATTGGCAGCTCAAGATCCAACTTCGACACTGGTCTCCTTCGAGCGCCTTTCTCCCCTCATTGAGATACACACACTTTGTTTCCATTTTATTTCTTGTTCCCATTTTCCATATTTTCCCTCGTTAAATTCGGGTGGATTTGCATTCGCATTTCTCAGCTCCACTCGCAGTCCCAGTCTTCGGTCCTCAGTCTTATGCACTCGGATTTGGGGTCTGCGTTTTATGTCTCTGGCGTCGTTGTTTGCATCTTTCTCACATTGTGAGCAAAATGTTGACGAAATGCATTAATTCTAGTATATATTCATGTGCAACTGGCATTTGCCGTTTTGTTTGCTTTTAATTTTTCCCTAAATTTTCCCTCCTTTGCACATCCAGGCCCCATTTAAATTACAATATTTTGGGAATTTATTTTCAGCTGCCGCAGTTGAAATTCCACGAAAATTTCTAAATTATTCGCGAGACAAACAAGAGAGTTTTGGATGCTTCGACAGCCGCTGGACGTAAAAACCAATGAATTTCCCAACGAAATGAATCGCGTCCAACAGGGCGCCTAAGTGCTGGCAACATTTTTGATACTTGCCCAACAGTTCAAACAGTATACAGTATACAGTATACAGTATGTTATACGCGCTCGGACAGCAGATTTACCAGTTGTGAACTTATTTCAAAACTTTTGATTTAACACCAATTTAACATTAAGCTAAGCCGGCGTTTGGTATTCAAACATGGCTTTTAATTTCACACGTAAGCTTTGTAATTTGTTGACAAAAACGTAAATTAAGTGAAATTACATTAACTAAAACAGTACTTTAGTCTTAAGCCTTAAGTCTAGTGTTATCCATATTCATATCTTAACTATCGTGAGGCTTTTAGCCTCTAGTTTTATTCGTACAAATGTTATATCAGTTGCAACAACGTATTGCCTTTGTCTATAAATTCAAGATTGAACACTAACAAAAGTTCAAAAAGCTTACTCTTTATGCTTGCCTATACATACATATAAGTACATTTATATTTTGCGGGCAGCTGGGCCCTGGGCCCTGTTTTTGCCGTATTGTCGGTGTAATTTCAGATAGAGCACACCAATTGGTACTTAAGTAATGTAGCAGGCGGTTGCAGTTGCAACGAGGAACGAGGGTGGAGGCTTCGATTCGCCTCCCGATCACTGTGCATGAGTTCGCATAACAAGTTCCTGTTTATCTCGGTTGCGTTTGTTTGCCCAACGTTGTCTGCATTGCCCCCCTATGTTTTTCTCTGCCCTCGCCCCTTCCTGTCATCGCATCTCCCTGTGTGTGTGGCTGCGCAGGTGTCATGCTTCCGTTTCCGCTGCAGGCGCAAGCAGCAGCAGCAACAGCTAGCAGTGAAGTGCAAATATTTTGAGCTCACTACACCTGTGACCGAAATAATAGGGCTAATCCTTAGCAGAAAATCTAAGAAATATATAAATATAATTTCAGTTTGTTTGCATTTCATAGCTGGCGCCTAAGTTCATTGAACATAACTATGTGGAATTAATTCTTAAGATGGCTTCAGATAGAAAAATGTTGATTTTAATTATCTAAAATGCAACCAGTCACCAAATTACCCAGTCGGACTTTTCTGTAGGAAGTCGACATGGTTTTCCAACCGAAAAGCTCATGAGGTTGTACCCTACCGTCCATGTAAAGTTCTCATTCGCTTTTATACATGGGTAGCCGTGGTAATTCATGATGCCGACGTCGCTGCTCGTCTCGCTGTGAAATTCACGTGCAACGTTCATGGGGGAAATTCAAATGAAAAAAAATGAACCCGGGACATGGGCGGTAGGGTACAACCCCATGAACTTTTCGGTTGGAAAACCATGTCGACTTCCTATAGAAAAGTCCGACTGGGTGCTTAGTTACTGCTTAAACAGTAAATATCCCGAAAGGGAAAAGGGGATTTCTTTTTCGGGAAATAAACATAAAATCCCATACCCGCTGGTGGCAGCTTTTTATTATGAGCAGCTTACATCATGAAGCGAAGTCCGACTGGGTAAGGAAGTCTCATAAATCCATGCAAATATTCTACTTTATATATATATAGATACACAGGTAAATCGATGCACCATAGCAGCCATAGACACGGTCGGAAAATTATGGGAACTTGTTTTTATTTGCTTTAAAATTGTTCTATAATTACTATTTTAGAATTATGATTTTAATTATACAATATATTGAATTGAACGAATAATTCACACGATTGGTAAATGGATATGAAAATATTAAAAAATTTATATATCTTCGTTAATATTAAACATATAAATTAAAGATATGAACGGTTTTTTTTTAGATTTTAAACGAAAAATTTTTTTGTTATAAATATCGAATGATGAAAACTCGGTTTGTATTAAAATCAAAGAATGTCATCAGAAGTTTTGTGTTGTTTAATGAATACAAGGTTGGAAAGTTAGCTCCTCTATCGGAAATGTCCTACATTAAATACGGTGTCCTTTTATATTTAAGCTAAGTGGTCAAGGCTGAGAACGGTATCACAAGAACCTGATTTGGGAAAATTTTTGTACAATGTTAACGTGACAAACATAATTTGAAGTATTAATCAAAATTCATTTATTCTCTCATAAAAATTCATTTTTTTTTAAGGAAAACAACTGTAAAAGTTGGATAAATATTAAGTTAGGTGAAAGAAGCACCACCTTTCAACTACACCGTAAAATATTGGTTTCGATAGTTACATTGTGGTCAAACTTCACTTTCGATGAACTGCACAAAAACATAACCGGACAGTACTTTCCGCACATGCCATATCTTAAGCGAGATTCTCCATATAACAAGCGATCCCGCCTTGGAGTACAGTGCAAATTTGAACACAACATTCACATCTGTTGCAGGCAGTTTGTGGTTTAAGTTTAAAACTTAAAGTTCAAAATTTTATTTGGCTTACATTTTCAGAGGTATTTATACTAACATTGGATAGTAACTGTCGAAACAAGTATATATAAAAGGGGACCACATTCAATAAGCATTATATATACTTTATTTTATATTTGTTTCATGTCCAAGGAGGTTATTCACCCGAGCTTTTTATACACATACAGAAAAGTTTCACTTGACCAAAATTGTTCGAATTTGTATTAATCAAATCTATCCTTTATAAAATTCGGTTTTCTGAAGATAGATTTCTCTCTTAAAATTATATGTTTAAGTTAAGTTAAAAATTAAGAGCTTGTTTGGCTCGTAGGCTTATAGCCACTTTTTTGAAGGCAATAGTAAGCGCAGAGCACAGGGTTTATTAAGTTTGTGCGGCATTGGCAGTTGTCCTTTTGTTGTTTGTTGTTGGGCAGTAAAAATGTTTGCTTTCGTTTAATTTAAAGTGTGTCGATAAGTGCCAGCGAGTGGATATATTTTCTAAATGTATACCGCCACTATACCGACTGGACGCACCCCTTTTGTCAACAATATGTACATATGTACGTGAAAATTAATAATGAGGTTATTAATTTAACTCAAAAGCGAATTGAATAGTTTTTCCCGATTTTCTTTGTATTAATTTGTAAATTAAAATTTATAAATTCAAAAATTAAATACAACTTACATTATCGGAAGGTACTTAACACATAAATGGTATCAATACTTTCCGATCAAATAACAGGCTTCGTTTAAAAAATTAAATTTAAATACGTGATACATTTCGAAAGTGAACAAGTAAGAAAGCTACAGTCGAGTGAGCTCGACTGTGAGATACCCGCTACCCATAGTAAATTGTGACGGCGGTCGCCGATCGGCCGCCGCCACGATGTAAATAGTAGGTTAAGTTAGGCAGTTAGGGATTAATTTTAAGAATAGGGTAAGGATAGGGTAAGAGTAGGGTTAAGACGTTGTAAATATTGAGTTGCCAATAGGATAGGTGATAGGCGTTAGGGAATCACGGGGCCGGGCCCTCGTCACCGGTCACACCAGGCCTGACGTCACGGGCAACATTGCCCGCAACATTGCCCGAAATACCTTCAGGGAACGGGACGAAAAAGCTGGAGGACCGAAACATGGATTCCGCCAATCAGCGATCGGCAGAGGAAGCCGGAGACCGCGATCGGGGCAGAGGCCCGCGACGCCGGCGCCGACAGAGCCACAAGTGCAAAAACGGAATTTGCATGGGCCACCTGCCGCCCAGGAGTAAGAGCGAGACAGAAAGCTTGCCGGGCGAAAGAATGTGCGGAATGCGGATCAGCGCGTGCCATCGATCGCGGCAGCGCTGCCGACAGGAATGGCAGAATTAGGCCACACAGGGAGTCGATTAAAGCACTCGTAATTAGGCCAGCGGCAATTAGAGACGCAAAGTTTTAAAGTTGAGATCACGTGAAACGTGAAAAATGTGGTAAAAATTGCTATTATTATTCTCCTACCCAAATCGGTCCCTCACACCACACTGTGCTCCCTTCTCCCCGCTTCAGCCGCTGTTGAATCCAAGCGCGGATTCGGGCAGGACGGGGACAGGAGCGGCACGTCGCTGGGTTAAAATCCGGACGTGGACGCGGGCGGCGGCTGTGGGACCCATCCCAGCCGTCTTGCCCGATCTCAGAATGCGCCCCAGGGATTAGCCCGGGCGCCGCCGCTGGCGAATTGCGGGTCATAAAGGGGGCATACTTTAGAGGAGGGCGTCGGCCGCCGTTGGGAAAACCCACCCTTAAAACTCTCACAAATCTCGGCCTCCCCCATTTCTTGGCGTTTCCATTAAATAAATTTAACTGGAAGGGACTCTGGGCCGCTGAGTTTATATCTCGGCCGTAGTGCATCCTTACAGTTTGGCTGAATAAAATAAAATAATTAATCGCGTTGGGTTCGCGCGCGGTTTAAATTTAAAATATCAGTAGCCGATAGCCGATAGAAACATCGAATACCAATTATCGATAAAATACAGAGAGTGACAAGAGTAGGAGAAAGCAAAATACCAATAAAATAAAATTAGAGTGGACACAAGCAAACTAAAATTAGAGTGAACCCAAGCGAACTGAAATAAATTTAAACGAATTGAACTAAATCAAAGAAAACGAAATATATGCAAACCAAATAAAACAATTTAAATATAATTAAACAGAAATACAAATAAATTAAATAATATTAAATACAAGTAAACAAAATAAAATAAATTAATTACAATTAAAATCAAAATAAATAAGTATAAATAAATATAATCAAATACAACTCAATTAAAATAAAATAAATAAGACGAGCGATACTAAACAAACACAACTAACTAAACAAATAAAATAATTAAAATAAAATTAAATACAAATAAATAAAACCAGTTAAGACTGGGACAAATAAAATAAATACTACGCAAATAAAACTGAATACGAATAGGATAAATAAATAAATACATGGGAATAAAATAAAATACGCCGATTAACTACAACAAATAAATGTATTAGAACCAAGTCAAATATAATTAAATGAAATCCAATGACATACAATACAATGAATAAATACAAATAAAATAAATAAAAGGCGCAGCGACTAACAAAGGAAAATCAAGGAGAACCCGAGGAAAATTACACAAAGCGAGGAAAATCACGGAAATAAACGAGGATCAAGCAAGGGAAAATAAAGGAAAATCAGAAAAAAATCAAGGAATAATCAAGGAAAACTAAGGAAACATTCAAGGAAAACCAACGAAACCCGAAAAAGAGGGAACAAAGCAAGGAAAATCAAGGAAAAATCGAGAAGGATCGAAGAAAAAAAAAATAATAATCAAGGAAAACCAAGAAAACATTCAAGGAAAAGGAAACAAGAGATCGAAAGGAAAATAATAACAGGAAAACAAAGGAAAAGAGCTGAAATTAATAAAATAAATAGAACTAGGAATAAACAAAAAGAAATATATATAACAATAAGAGAAGAATAAAAATCTGAAATAAATAAATTAAGTTCAAATAAAATTAAAAAAAAAAAAAATAACAACTAGAAACACCTAGAGGAGAACGCGGAAACAAATTGAAGAAACAAGTAGGTCATACGAGATACTGAATAAGATAGGTATAATCAAGGAAAACAAATATCAAAGGAAACAAATAGGTTCAACGAACGGAAATCATGGGCGTAACGTGGATCAGTTTCCGCAGAAAGTTGGAACTGGAGACCATACTTTTAGAATTCGGTCTGGAACAAGGAGGCACAGTTGAGGAGCAGCGATCTCGACTGATTGCCTTCGCGCGGCAACAGGACCATCCTGAGGCAGTTCAAACTCGCCTTGAGGAGTTAGAGAAGAACTACGGGAACGCTCCCACCGGGGACGCAAAGCTGCTGTCGCCCATGTACTTGGATTCGGAGGCAAATTCGCCGACGGCGCCACTCACCCTTTTGCTGCCCAGGAGTACCTCTCGTGCCGCGGGGAGACGCCCGTCAACGAAGACCGAGGAGCCACCGCGTGCAACGAGCCACCATGGGGATCCGGGAGCCGCACTACTGGATCGGATGACCAAGTGGGGACTCTCATTCGACGGGACGTCGGAGCCACTCTGTTTTATAGAACATATCGACGAACGGGCCGACACCAGCCGGATCGATCAGAGGTATCTCGCTCCAGCTTTAATAGCGCTACTGACTGGCCGCGCTAAGAGCTGGTATAGGACAAGTGGACTACGGAACGCCACTTGGACGGAGGTTCGCAGGGAATTTCTGGATTTCTTTCTGCCGCCGCGCTACTATCAACGACTGGAAGACGAGATTAGGACTCACTTTCAGAGGCCCAACGAACCCTTCAAGAAGTATCTGGTAGACCTGCGCTTGCAGATGCGCCGGGCCGGATTTACAGCTGAGCGAGAGCTGGAGAGGGTCTACGACAACATGTCGCCGGAGTACCAACTATTTATAAGGAGGCAGGATTTTCGCACCCTAG
>VNJN01001690.1:0-20055 GCA_008042485.1 Drosophila mayri
GAGCGAGACGGAAAGCTCGCCATGCAAAAGAATGCATGGAATGCGGAACGGCGCGTGCCATCGATCGTGGCAGCGCAGCCGGCAAAGGAGCGGGCGGAATTAGGCCACGCGACGGCTGAGACGAGAAACAATAGACACTCGTAATTAGACCGGCAGTGAAGCAGTGACAATTTTTGAAATTTGATTGACGACCGACCACCGCGAACATATCGACATACACCCAGACCCGAACCCAGGACAACAAGGACCCCCAAAAGACAAGGACAAGGAGACACGGAACACTTTGATTCTTTAAAGAAGACTTATCGGGTGAGCAAGCTGCGCCGGCCGCATTTTTACACTCGACATAAAACAAAACAAGCTTCAAGGTGTGGCAGAAAAATAGGGATAACACGAAGAAACATTTATGAACAAACTAGGGACGAGTACAGGCAATATTTACATAAATAAAACAGAAATGGATATTTTTAAAACCCAGTTTACTAATTTCCCTATCCAAATTGCCCATCAATATCACCCACTATTCCCCTCCTCCCCATCTCGGTTGCCGCTGGGTAGTTTCAGGCACTGATTTGGGCAGGACGGGAACAGGAGTACCCCGCCGCGGGCGTGGTGTGGGCGACGGCTGTTGGGTTACCAAGTCGCCTGCCCGATCTCAGAATGCGCCGCAGGGATTAGCCCAGGCGACGCTGCTGGGAAATTACGAGTCAGGGGCATTTTTAGGGGAGGCCGACGGCCCGCTGTTGGGATACCACGGTGGAGCCGCCGGGCCGCGGCAGCTCGGGCACGCCGGCGTCGCGGTTTTAGGTTTGGGTTGCGGGCGCGGGAGCAGGCTGCTGGGTCACCCCGAGCCACGACTCCAGTCTCTAGGGCGGAATATGGCTGCTGGGAGACCCCGAGCCGGTAGCTTCTGACCCGCCCAGCGTGGGCAATTTCATCTGGCAGTTGGAGTCGAGAAAAACCCACCCTAAAAATCCTCAAAACCTCGGCCCCTCCATTTCCTGGCGTTTCCAATTATAAATTTAACTGGAAAGGGACTCTGGGCGGCTGAGTTCATATCTCGGCCGTAGTGCATCCTTACAATATTTTAACCAAATTTAATATTTGGCCATCTTGTATTATTATTTCGGTTTTATTTTATTAAAATCGGTCGACTATATACATAGCATCCATAGCGACTATATACATTATTCCCGATTTTCGGTTTGAATTTTCTAACTTAATTCTGCAAGGGTATACAAACTTCGGGGAGTTGAAGTTAGCTTCCTTTCTTGTTAATTTTATAGTTCAATTGAAATCTGCAAGGATATATAAACTCCGGAGAGCCGAAGTTATCTGCCTTTCTGGTTTGAGATGTTTTTTTTATCAAAATTATGTAAAAATGCGATTGCCCTATTGGCATTCAAATATTTCGTAATGTGGTCTAGGATATGCTTAAGACTTTTAAATTTGATCTATTATCTAGAATAAAATGCACTTTAATATTCTTACAGATTGCAATTGAATTATATAATTATTTCTATGGCAGCTATATAAACGAAGTCGACTTATTTTCGTAAAATTAAAAGCAAAATTCTAAAATAATAAAAGGTGACCAAATCTCATATTTGATTTAAATATGTTGAAAAACAGCGAAGCTATGATTTTTTCTATTATTTTCTTCAATTGTTCCTATGGCAAATATTTTGAAAACTAATTTTTTTTCGAAAAGTTTGGTTATAATCGGACAGACGGACGGACAGACCCCATAACTTAGACCGCGCTTAGTTTGGGTTTTTTTTGTCGATCTATGGAAAAAGTTTGCGAGTGTTATTACTGCAAGGGTATATAAACTTCGATTGGGCGAAGTTAACTTCCTTTCTAGTCGTTATTTTCTGCTTTTTTTATTTCAGCCGAACCGTTGCCACTAATGGATCTGTGCCGAAGAACAATTCGCCAAAAAATTGGTCGCGCGAACTTTGAGGAACGTATTCAACAGCTCCAGCTTCCACAATCGATGAAAACCTATTTAATGTATAAAAATCGGAGATAATACTTTGGTTAGGTTAAATATACCTATTTTTATTTTTGCTGTATGTGATGAAAGCAGTAAAAAGAAATGTGTTAGCTTATAATAGTCTTAGATCAATGTTAGTTTGACATCTATCTCTAACGTAAAAAAAAACATAAAATTAGTTATAAAGGAATATTGTGTATTAAGATGCATGAAAAAAACAGTATATATGTATAGCATCTCATTTTGCATTAAATTATTTGGAGAATTGTTTTTTCGTAAACAATACGAAACGAAAAAACACTCACCTCGTGGTATATGCAATAAAACCACATTTGTAAATTAAATTGAGAACTATATGCTAAAACGACAGTTGTTTTAGTTATTATAAAAGTATATTAAGTATTGATAAGCTTTATCATTAAAATGCTCGAAAATGTTTGATTGGATTACATTAGTTTTTTTGCATATCTTGAGAAAATGATGGTAGTTAATTGGAATGTAATGTATCAAACATATTTTTTTGGCATTTCACCGAATTGTGTGGATAAAAATGACTTAAAAATCAGATCAAGTTGCATAAAATCTAGCTCGCTCGTGCTAAAAAGGAAATTAAGGAAATTTCTCAAATAACTCTGTTCTACAAATTCCTAATTCAATCGCATGTCGAACTTTAAAATACTATAAACCATCGCGAGCTCATTTTTAACATACATACATATGTACTTATAAAGCATTTAAGATTGTCTTCTAAGTTAAATATAATACTTTACGACATTTAATAAAAAGACTTATTGTAACAAAAAATTTGGATTATTTTCGAGTGGGCGGTTTCAACGAGGTAACACAAGATAACACAGGCCTACAAATATAGGGGTCGATCTTTCTCTTCGTAGCGGACTTTTGTGTTAATTTTCACTTCAAACCACCGGGGTTTTCTCGTAATATAGCACTTAAATATCTATAATTATATACCGTTTTGCTACCGCGCACTTTTCTGTGTTATTTGTATCAATAATCGAATTATTAGTCTGTGCTAAGACGGTTATGTTTTTTCCGCTTTGTTCTTATCTGGGTTTTATTTTTCTCTCCCTCGATAGTGTGTCGTTTACTGTTAGTTGCATCTAACAGGTTCATAGCTCTCATCGCTCTTGTGATTTCTGCTGTTCATATTCATTGCGCTGATTTGTTCTCTCTCTATTTCTTTTGCTTTTCTGGTACTGATGGCGTGCACAGTGGTTCTAGGGTTTGAGATAATGTCCCAGAATATTGTCAGTAATATAAAGAACTGCCAAAGAAAAGGGTTTGGCAGACCACCCCCGTATCCATTGCTGGCTTTGCGATGCAGTAGTGCATGCAAAATGTATCGAGCTGACAGGTCGATTAGCTGACACAGTGTCCAGCAAAAAGGGCCTGCGTTATTGTTGTGAGGTCTGTCGACCGGTTGAGAAGGAAATATCATCCTCTATGCGTCAGACCAGGATCGGATTTTCTGAGGTCAAGGTCACTTTTCGCAAGGCGAATGACCTGTTCTCCGCGCTTGACGCTACATTTAATAGTATTAACTGTGTGAGACAAAGCAACCGATTTCCTGGCACTCTCCTGTGCCACAGATCTTGGTCCCCGCTCCAATGGTTCTGAAATCGGGAACGAGAAAATATTCGGTAACCGAATCGGGCGCTAATTTCCGTGTTGTCCGTTTCGTCAAATATCCGTAGAAAAATGTAGCCAGGGTCCAAATCTTTGGCTCATTAAATATCCGTAGAAAAATATACCCAGGGTCCAAAAATGTCCGGAATACCGGCAGTGGTTGGTAACAATTTGTTACGTTAGACCGTCACAACAGTCCCACCTTCGAAAACAATATCGGAATATGTTATAGCCTATATTCAAGAAAACCCCAACCCTAGCAGAATACTAGGGGCTTACGCAGTAAGCTCTCTAAATTGTATTCGGATAGCCATTCCTTTGCATCCCAGGTGATTGTATTTACTAAAAACCTGGTTGAAGCCGGAGATCCTCTGCTCCGAAATTCTTCCAAGTACACCATTTACAGATTAGACCATCTTCTCCAGAGTAAAATTAAATTAGAACCAGCAGGGGTCGGAAGCATGCTACGGTGCGACGAATTGGAACTGGATATAGCGACGACAAGCAACAATGACGACAAGAAGTCAAAAGGAGATCGACCGCCGAGGACAGAAGAGCCAACAGAGGAGGAAACACAACATTCTTAGAGGAGCAAAGGCAAGTATTCGAAAACATTCAAGGAGTTAGTATCATCACTAGGCACAAAATCTATCTGAGGGATGACAAGCCTATAAAACAAACCTATTTACGAAATATCGTAGGTCTCACATACAACTTTACGCATCGCTAGGAACCAAAGGTAAATAAACAACAATCAATACAAATGGACGACACTTTGGCAATTGGTGGCTTTGATGGAATCACCACGATGTACCCACCCATCCTGTGGTGCCTCCGGTTCATCGAGGTGCACCACCCATCTCCGGCAACCCGGGGCCTACTCCAGGCGGCCTGGCGAATGGCTCAACCCAAATAGTCCAGCTTCTTCTAAGCCGATTCTCTTCAATTACAGCACTCGTCTTGCACAAATCCCTGGCACAAGTGGGAGATGCGGAGGACAAAACGCAGTTGAACAAACATGTAATCTTAACACCAAAAAATTACACAAAACTTACAACTATATTTTTTATTTCAGGTGCATATGCGAGCGGTGCGCGGCCTGGAAGGCGGCCCACGACGGCGGCAAATATGTATAATGGTACCAGGCCACACGCGGATGTCCCTGGCGTGGTGCAAGCCCAAACTCCTACCCTGCATGTCCTCCAACTTGTATGCGTTGCTGCCGACCGCTTTCACCACCCTGGCCTTCAGGAACTTCTTGGCAAACTTGGCGTTGAACTGCTTCCTGAAGTCACTGAGGACGAAGTTCCGGCGGTACACCTTCTGGCCTGGCTTTGCGGCGAACACCCTTGCTCTCTGGTCATACTTTTGGCGACTGCGATCGTAAGAGGTATCCAGGTTCCAGATGGTGTATCTCCCGCACCACTCGGAGTTTGTCGGCCGTTGCCATCCCGGCCAGCGACTGTAGCTGCCTTGCCAGTCGGTATCTGGAACCATGCATGAACATGTGATGTCCGAACAGAGTGAAGAACGGCGTTTCACCCGTGGCCGAGTGGACTGCGTTGCGGATGGCCACCTCGAACTCCAGGAGATAGGCGTCCCACTCCCGATGGTCGTTCTCCAGGAACCCTCAAATAGCCGCCAGTACGCTCCGGTTCACCCGCTCTGCTGCGTTGCTCTGTAGAGAGTATATTGGTGTCTTTAGGTGTCGGATATCGAAGCTCTCTATCGCCTCCTCGAAGATTCTTGACGTGAACTGCCGTCCATTATCCGAGTGCACCAATTCTGGGACCCTGAACTTGTAGAAGACAGTACAGCTTCTGGAATGGACGCTCCGTCTGTACCCGTTCTCCGATCCCGACAATCATCCGGTGGTTCGGCGCCTTCGACTCCTTGCACACCTGGCATCTTCGGACGAGTAGAACTGCCGTCGCAGTCTTTCCCATTCCTCTGTGAGCTGCCTTTGGATCCGTATGGGCTCTCTCAACCATGCTGTGGGTCAGACTCTGCGGTATCCAGAGCTTCCACGCCGATCCGTCCACTTCGTCCTCTGCAGTTGCCGCGGAGACTCGCTTGAAGATGAGCCCGCCCTCGATCCTAAGATACGGTAAGTTATCCGAGTCCTCCTGCACTTCTCGGACTAACTCCTGGTACTCATCTCCAGCAAACTCCGTTGTCTCGAAACCCAGAAACTCCGTTAGATCCAGGGAAATCTCTTCCACGCATCGCGAGAGCGTGTCTGCCACCACGTTCTCGCTATCATTCAGATGCTGGATGCTGAAGTTGAACCCCTGAAGCTGCAGGCGTCCTGAAAGGTCCTTCATCGACATCAGCCATTTAAGGCTGGCGTGATCGGTGATGCACCTGAATGGCATGCTCTCCACATATCGCCAGGAGCGCCGCGAGGCATTTTTTCTCGGTGACGGTGTAATTCACCTGGTGCCTGTTCATCTTCGCCGATAAGAACGCAATCGGCTGCTCCTGGTTATCCGCATCCTTTTGGAAAAGCACGGCTCTCACTCCGATGTGTGACGCGTCACACTGGATGTAAAAGTGCCGCTTGAAGTCCACGTGCACCAGGACCGGCGCCGTGGTTAGTGCCATCTTCAACGCTTCCACCGCCAGTTGCGCCTCCGGACTCAACGAAAACTTTGTGTTCCCTGTTTTCTTGAGAGCTTCGGTTAGAGACGCCGCCATCGTTGGGAAGTTTCTCACAAAACGCGCGCACCTCCTTCATTGATCTCGGCTCTGGCATCCTCCGGATCGCTCACACCCTGCCAGGATCCATGCGCAGACGACCTCCACCTTCGATGAACCCAAGGTAAGCCAACGACTTGAAGCAGAACTTCGATTTACCCATGCCGATGGTTAATCCCGCTTCCTTTAGGAACTCGGCGACTCGTCGTAGGTAGCGAAAGTTCGTCTCGATGTCCGGAGCCAGTATGAGCAGATCATCCAGGTACACGAACACATTGGATCGAATTTCGGCTGGGATTACTCGATCCATGAGTCTCACCAACCGTTGCGTCGCATTGCAGAGCCCGATTCCGATTCTTTTGTTTTTGTTGATTCCAGGTCAGGTGCAGTGTCAACTGCTATTGGAGTGTTTAGAACGGTTGGTACTGATATTTCTAGACTGAACTTTTGTTTAACAAATATTAAATTGGATCTTAGTCGTATTAAAAGTTTCGATACCTGTGACCAATGATCTTGATTTGATCTTTCCCTGTGATTATCTATTAGCATTCGCGCTTCATTAAAGCACTCTTCTAATATTTTAACATGCTTCCTAACCGTGTTCGTTTGGATAGGTCTATTCTGGGTTAGTGACTTGTATGATCTGTCAAAATTAGTTTTAATGTTTGATAATTCCCCGTACCAATTGTTCCATTCCAAGCCTTTAGTTTAGCCATACTTTGTAAGAAGAATATATTGAAATATATATTTTGAAATATTTTTATAATTATTTTTATTTATTTCATTTTCTTAACATTTATGTGTAATAACTGTGATGTTTTTTTTTTATTTATTTATTTTACTGCTTATATATATTTACAAGCTGCATACTAATTGTCTGAAAAAAAGGTATAAGATTATCCAGGTCATTTCCCCGGCCCATATACCTGGATAAGACTATCCAGGTCATTTCCCCGGCCCATATACCTTTTTTTCAGACAATTAGTATGCAGCTTGTAAATTTTGTAAAAGACACTGGCGCGCATGATAACAACAATGATTATCAAGAGTATATGTAACCAATATAGATCGATGTTGCTAGATTCTTCCATGTTGATGACATTAGCAGTGGAAGTCACTGTTTTTATGTCCAAAGTAATTTTGGTGGGTTTTGCATATACTTTTATCTTATGTGTATGAAAATTTACTTATCGCATTACTGCGCATCCAAATTAACATACTTCCTACCTAGTTTTTTGTATAGCTTTACGGTCTAATCGGCGGAAAAAGTTTCGCTCAATTATACAAAATATTATATTATATAAAATAAAATTTATCGCAGTGCATTCAAAAAAATTATACAACGCAGTGCATGGGTAAAAAAAATTTTGTTTTCGGCTTGGTTGGTTTCTCTTTCTTCCCTCTACGTCAGCTGGTCGTCGCAGGTTTGGCTATGTTGACGTTCCCTCGAAGGCGCCGGTGGCGGTCGTGCCTCCCACGCTTTATATCTGCTGTCCTGGACTGGTCTTCGCGCTGGTCTTCGGCTTCATGCATGCGGAATTGCATGCCGCAAAGTTGAGAGGTCCGGGGCTGTCGGTCGGGCAGACTTGTGGTCGTTTCGGCAGTGGCTTGGTAATATGTGGTTTTTTTTATTAGTTTTTGATTTATAACTTGTATTTGGTTTGCTGGGTGAGTTGTGCCTTGTGTTACTCTATTTTGGAGGGTTTCCCTTAGAAATTCAAGCTCATTATAAAGTTTTTGCGCCGTCGTCCATGCGGGCGGTGTTGATTGAGCAAATAGCAGCCACTTTATGCGGGCTATTCTTTTGTTAATTTTATTTTTTTCTACCTCCACGTCCCATTACGTACACTTTACTGACTCAGACTTTTTTTTTTGTATATCCTCCTTGTATTATTGGCCCACTCTTCCCGATCCGCTGCTCCTTGTGAAATATGAAATGAAATATTTATCTTCTTTATTTCCAATTTACTCCATGAATTCCCAGTTTATTTAAAGTCTTCCAAGTTCATTTAAAAGTTTTGGGTTTATTTAAATTAATTAGAGCAGCAATGGTGCCGCTCCAACGATCGAAGTATCTCTGATTTTTACAATATTATTTAAGTCTAATTAAGGGCTAAGTCTCGTAGCTGCGCTGCTCGCAGGCGGCGGCAGAGAGACGGGTTTTCTCTCAAGTGGTGGCGCGGGGGGTATGCATGTGCTGTCCGTTTGTTACAATTATGCCGACGCTAGCACTTCCTGTATGCGGGCTAAACCATAGCGATCGGTTTATATTTCGGCCACTTAGGGTTTATGATCGGGACTTTGAAATATGTAAACACTGCAACAAAGTGTTACAGTGCATACCCTTTAAGTACTTTCGGTACAGTGGGTATTCAATATATGTGCATACTACATTTTTCTCGTCCAGCTCGATCTCCAGAACGCGAATTTCAAATCCACGCTGGAGATGAAATGCGTTTGATCGATTCTGGACAGAATTCCATCGATACTAGGCAAGGGGTAGGCATCCTTCACAGTCACCTCGTTTAGCTTTTTAGCATCCAAACAGAATCTGCCCTTTCCAGGCTTTGATACCACCGTCGTCCGGTTGCTCCATGGGCTCTTACTCTCCTCAATGACTCCCAGGGCTAGGATCTGGTCGACGTCGTCCTCGACCAACTTCTGCTTTGCCGGAGACATCGGATAGGGCCGGTCCTTGAAGATCTTCGCGCCTTCTACTAGCTCGAGGGTGTGCTTCTCGAGACCGGTGGTTCCCAGGACATCCTTCTCAAATTGAGAAACCGCCGCTTAATCTTCTCCAGCTCCCGGGACTCGTGCTCGAATAACGTCCAGGATTCGGGGTCCGGCTTCTTCTCGTCGTCGTCTTCCTGGTTCGCGTAGTGTTCCATTTCCTTGGCGTGGATTTCTTCGGCCTTCTTCACGCCGTGGGCGGCACATGGTCCCACTACCGCCGGCGCCAGGCCAAACGTCAGCCAGAAATCAATACCAAGATACGCCGGCTGCTCCAGGTACGGGCAAAGATGGAAAAGAACGTCCTCTACCCTTCCCTCATACTCCACAGGTATCTAATCCGGCCGACGATGGACCGATCTTCGCACGTGGCCGTTCGCACCACGGAGAAATACGGCTGTACTGGCACGCCAAACGTCTCCACCAGCCTCTGCCCAGCAGACTGACATTCGCTCCGGTGTCCAACAAACCCGTCAGCTGCTGACCCAGGACTTTTATCTTGGCGAAGGGTCTGGGATCTTGGATGCCACCACGTTTTACCGCTGCAACGACCTCCCTTCTCTTTTTCCTGCCGTCGCCGGAGACGATCTCGGGCCTACCTGACCGTGCGGGAAACCTCCCGCATGTCACTCAGCTGGTGGGACTCGAAAATCCGGCTTTTTGCCTCCAAGTATCGGCGCATTCTCTCTTCATAGGGTAAATATCTAAGACTATTCTTATTGTTATCCTTAAGCGCTATCTTTTCCTCTCTAGGCCCTCCTACTTCGCGGGGTTCCTCCCTGGGCGAGCTGCTACCGCTCTCGGATCGCCCAGCCGTCCGTTTCCCGTGCAGTTCGGGCATTTGGGAGCGACAGTGTCCGCCTTTCCGCACCGGAAGCAACGGATGACGCGGAAATTGATGGCTGAGCGCCTCCCGATGCCACAACGGAACGGGGACCAGGAGCTGTGGAGACGGGGAGTGGCAGGAAATTGGTTGCTGTGTCTCACACAGTTTCAGCCGACTAGCAGAAGATTTTTTGCGTTTCGGTGACTCGTTTAATAGCTTCATACTATTAAATTTAGCGTCTAGCGCGGAGAACAGGTCATTCGCCCTGCGAAAAGTAGCCATGATCTCGGAAATTCCACTACAGGTCTGACGCATGAAGGAGGATATCTCCAACTCAATCGGTCGACAGGCCTCAGGTCCTTTTTGCTGGACACTGCGTCAGCCATTCGACCTGTGATCTCGATGCATTTAGAATGCACTACTGCCTCGCAAAGCCAACAATGGATGCTGGGCTGGTCTGCCGAAACATCTTTTTGGCAGTTCTTAGCGTTGCAGACGACTTTCAGGGACATATTCACAACCTTAGAACCGCTGAACACACTATAAGTACTAAAAAAACTCAAGAGAGGAAAAAGAACAGAAGAGCGCAAGAGTTAGAAATTTAAGCAGCAGAAGTCACAAGGGCGATGAGAGCTATGAACCGCTTAGATGCAAAAAACAGCAAACAACTCCCGAGCGGTGGAATGAAAAATAAAAACGGGAATAAGAACAAAGAGGAAAAGTGAGATAAGATAAGATAACCGTCTTAGCACAAACTAAGATGTGATTAATAATGCAAATTAATTACACGTGCGCGCGTGCGGTAGCATTCTCGCTCGGATGTGAACGGATGTGTTTGCGTGCGGTCAAAACGAATAATTTGATTAAATTGGCTAAAGCTAATATAGAGAAGTCCACAATTTGTGCCAACAATAGCAGTAATTATAGTATAGTATATATATATGTGTATATATAGTAATTATAGTAAATAGCAGCAATTAAAACAATTTTTCCAAATAAGTGATAAGTGCTTGACTGGCCGGCAGCAGCGGGCTGGAGGTCGTTGTATATGTGTTTGCATTGGACAAATACTACTGGAATAGGTAAAAAATTGTGCCCCATAACGTGCGGAGTACCATCATCAAGACAAGTGCCCATAATCTGCTCGTGGAAGCTTGGTTCGTTAACTTTTGTTAACATTGTTTTTCATATTGTGAAAATTAACTCTAATTTTTGTGAAAAAATAAATCCCATAAAACGCGTTTTTTCACTTATCTGTTTGACAGTAACGTAAGGTTGTTGACGATATATCGTTTGTGACTCGTCGAGTGAAACCTGCTATCGGGCGTGGCGCGCGTGACTTTGATTTATTCACGTAAGGAACGTAACGATACATAAAGAACAAAAAATGCCAAAAAATCTAAATCATCAATTCTGACAATTCGTTGAATTTCTGAGAGGAAATTAAATTGTAATTCCGAAAGACTTAAAAATTGAGTGCAAAAATATACACAGACCACTGCAGGACCTTTTGTGTAGTGTTCTGGAAATCAGTGAAAAGGCGGCACAGACCATGAAACCCCTAATAGGATATACACCTCACTTGGGGATGCCAACAACGGTTCCGACGACTACATGTTCTACTACGGCCACAACGGCTTCAATCACTTCGACTGTTCCAACCACTCTGTATACGGCTTCAAGGGTGTCTGCGGTTCAAATCGACCAGGAAAAACCATCAACCTCAGCCCAAGCATGGGTCCTGCAAAAGCAACTCTTGCAGACCAACAAGGAAACTGCGGGAAATTTAAACTCTGATGGTAAAAAATTGTCCAACAGCAAAGTGTCAAGCATATTAAGAAAGACTGAATTTGCTGACCTAGCCCCAGTTGAATTTGTTGAAGAATTTGAGTTTTTGCAAGAAATGGACACACTAGATGATAAAGACAAGGACGACACTGTCTCTGAAACTGGACAGAGGGCAGCTGCTGCTCAATCAAATCCCAACTCCAATGCCTCTGCCAAGCCTAGGCCGATTACAGTTATGAATGTCAACAACGTCGAAACAATGGAGACAGAACTTCTTTCGGTGATTGATAATGATGGATTTGAACTCCGTATAGCCCGAAATGGAGACTTGCGTATCTATGCCAAGGATTTTACCACTAACCGTACCATTACGAAGTTCCTAACAGTAATATAAAAACCTCAGTTTCGGGACCCTTTGATGTCGGCAAAAAGGGTAATAAAAATGCAATTAATTAGGGTTAGATGTCAACCTGTTAATAGGGAGGGGTCATAAAGATGCACTTAATTAAGGTTAATGCATTTAAAAGGGTACTTATGATATCAAGTCTACAAAGGCACTGACAAGGATATGAACATGTGCGCGATCCTGGACCGCAGGTGCACTTTCCCACGACCCTCACTTAAAAAAAGACGGGAAAGGTGTGTGATTCTGGAGCTCACTCGCACTTTCGCCCATGACCCTCTCTTAAAAAGGGACGGGGAAAGGACGCTATGGACCAATCACGTTTGCGTAGCGCCCCCGCCCCCGTTACAACACCGTAACGATCCTGAAACGTACGTGGGCGGGGGACGCACGATCCTTTTCTAAAAAAGGGA
Organism: Drosophila mayri; assembly: GCA_008042485.1. Lineage (NCBI taxonomy): Eukaryota > Metazoa > Arthropoda > Insecta > Diptera > Drosophilidae > Drosophila > Drosophila mayri. The sequence goes on from VNJN01001690.1 coordinate 12,501, forward strand.
TGGGTTGCAATTGAAGAAGGGCGTAGATTTCGTAACGTAAGAACCTCACTCTACTCGTCTAAACAATCAGATTTTTCCCACACTCATTCCACCTGCATATGAATGAATTTGGGCGCCATTTGGATGGAGTGAACAGGATACATTTGTAACGTACCTCGGCGCCCTTAAAAAAGGGACTGAAGAAGGGTATGATCCCATATCCGAAAAACCTTACTTTTTCCTTTTACGAAGGACGCTCACCCACGATCCTTACCTAAAAAAAGGATGGAGATGTTATTAAGGGCGCTCACCCATGATTCTCATTTAGAAAAAGGCACGAGGATATCTCAATTAAGGAAAGGGTCAACCAAAAGGTAATTAGGACTCATTGAAGAATACCTAAAAATACAATGGGATGGCACGAAAAAAGGCTAGACTTCTAGAGACGAGCCGTCACGCCCCATCCACTCAAAAGTCACAAATTCAAAACAAATAATAAAAAGTCTGAAAAGTAAAAAGCCTGAAAAAGAAATTTAACCTTCCCTTTCCCAACTAAAAAATTCTTTAAATTTTTTTTCAAATATTTATTTAATTTTTTTTTTCAATAATCAGAAGCGACTTTCTAAATTAACACACATTTTCATAATTTTTATTGATTTTTGCGATCGTACAGTGAAGAAATGACATGCACACGTATCAACTCCATTGTCGGTATATTCATTTGGCCAAAAACAAGTTGTAAAATGTTGGCCATATATATTTGTAACCAATGGTGTATCAGCCATCCTTTTCTGGAAATATTCCAAAGATTCCTCCAGATATTGAACATTTTTATAAAATTATTTATCCTTATAACAAGTTGATGGATTGAGCTGGAGGTTTTAGTGTTGATTTTGTTTCCGATTGCCAGCATTTTTATTAGCTCCGTGAACGTCTGCTTCCAACGAATTTTAATATTTGAATGAACTTATCCTTTAAAGATTGTTAAACGATACGTTGAACTAATCCTTTCAATGGTGTGTATTCAACTAGCCGATCATGGATGAGAAGGCAATATACCTTCGTATTCATCTCACTTGCTTGAGTTAACTCTGTAGAAATTTTAACATCAATTGGTCCTGATTTGACAGTCTCATTCTGGTATGAGAGATATACAACAACAATTGGTGCCTTTGCCTTAAAATCCATGGGAAATAAAAAAAAATCGTGGACGTTCTCTATTGGCCGACAACTTTACATTCCATATATGATGTGTTCCCTGTACCAATGTTGGATTTATATAGCAATCCCAACTCCGGAATGCGAGTGGAAGGGTAGCTCCACTTTTCACAACATTAAACATTTTAATTTTCGCTGAGGAATCTTCCAACTAATACTATTTATATAAATTTTATGTGCTTTTCCGTCAACATTTTTATCATACATATTATTAGTATTTTTTGTAAGCAAGAGAATGAGTTCATGTTTACAATTTAACACTACTTTCTTATAGTCTTCAGCAAATCCCAACAACATTTTTAAAGGTACAGAAAAGCTGAAATGTCCTCCATATTATCTCCTCCACTCCACCCAGCGTTGCGGTAAAGAGCTCCTTCCTGTTGACCGACTGAGAGAAAGTTCTTAATACTTGTTGTAATACCAGTAAACCGTGTCCTATCCACTTCACATCCATTCAACTTATACTTATTTCATCCAGAAAATAGGCCATGCAATTAATTTTGAGCATGCCATTGACACCATTTGTAGTAGTTGACCCTGAATTCGTATCAATAATTCTCCCAAGCGGTTCTTCAAAGTGGAGAAAACTCTCACACGGAAGGACATACATGTCCAAGTTTTGAATAGTGATTCTAATTCTGATCGTTTTCTTTGAATGTCGCTTGATAAGGAAAATAAGTGTGATATTCCTTTTTATACCCGCTACCCATAGGGTAGAAGGGTATTATAACTTTGTGTCGGCAGGAAATGTATGTAACACGTGGAAGGAGGCATCTCCGACCCTATGAAGTATATATATTCTTAATCAGCATTAACAGCCGAGACGATCTAGCCATGTCCGTCTGGGTGTGTGTGTTTGTCCGTCTGTCCGTATGGAACACTGGATCTCAGAGACTATAAGAGATAGAGCTCTATTTTTTTTTCGACAGTATTTGTTATGCTTGCACGCAGATCAAGTTTGTTTCAAATTTTTACCACGCTCCCTTCCGCCCCCGCAAATCATCAAAAACGAAATCAAATCTAATTTTGAAGCTAGAGTCGCGAATTTTGGTATGTACATTAGGAACTATAGTCTGTGTGATTTGGTTGCGATCAGATAAAAATTGTCGAAGTTATTAAAGAAATAATTTTGTATGGCCACAAACGGCTGATGCAGCATGACTCATTTGGCTGACCAATTAGACCAACTAAGTATTCTTATTAGTGATCGGATAAGAATCTTATAAGATATTCGAGAAGCAATTTTAATAAATGGTAATAATTATTAGCCTCGTTAATGAAATAATAACGCGTTTTTACCCACATAGATACAAGTGTTTGTATTTTTGTATGCATGTGATTATATTACACTTGCATAAGCATTTGTCCGTTATGTTCAAAAATATATTAACTATTTACTATGGGTAGCGGGTATCTCACAGTCGAGCTCCCTCGACTGTAGCTTTCTTACTGGTTGATAATACTTTCATCATTAATAGGTTTTTCTGGAACATACATACAAATGTCGTTCATTTGAATATTGTATTGTTAAATCAATTTATTTTTTAATGTGAGAGCACGACGTTTATGTGAAGATCCTCGAGGTGATGATGTTGTTGATGCTGATGATGATGATGATGATGATGCTTTCGCTTCAACTTTAGGTTTGATATTGCTATCAAATGAGCGATGCGACGTCTTTTTATTGTAAATAATCATTCTGATGCTCGTAAGTGAAGACGAATTGATACAGTTTCACCACGCAAATTAATTAAATCTTCGTTCTGATCAGTTATCCGTATTTCGAGTGGGGTTATTTCTCTGGGGTTGACAGGTAAATAAATTAAATTTCGTGGAGTAATGTTCATTTTATATCCTGGCGGAACGTTGATTCCAAATTCATGAAGCACATGATTTGGTCTATTCCCCACATATGACCCACTAATTATGTTACATTCTATTCTAACTGAATTTATTTTTAAAATATTTACAGGGTTATCAGAGATGTAAATTTCATTTTCGTTTGACCCCAATTCTCGTTTATTAAAACCAAATAGTCGTCCAATTGATCGTTCATGATTAAAATATTCACTCTCTTTTTTGGTAGTAACTTGAACTTGCAAAGTATTGGTGTTACACTCCATTTTTAAGCTCATATGGAGATCATATTTCTTGACTTTATCCATTATATATTTCACAATATCTTCAAATTCATATGACCCTATAGGTTTTTGGACGACTTTATTGAATTGAATGTATAAGTCGATAAGAGCACGTTTATAATTGCGATTTAGCTCAATTTGAAAAAAATGTGAAAAAAAAATGGGAAAAAATGTTTGCTCAGTACAGATGCATTTCCATTTAACGCAATTGTCATTGATGTAGTCATTATGAAGCTGGATGATCAACTGTCTTTTTTCAAAAATTTCATTATACTTATATATTCAATATTCCTTACTACAATAATTTTCTTTTACCTTAATAAACGCATGTTTTCGAGATGAGTACTTCATTAAATGACTCGATAATTGAGGACGATATAAAATGGGGAAACATTTTTATAATATAAACAGTCATAAATCAAATGTCAAACAGGGTTATGGTCTCATAAATAAATTGATAAACACTCTACCCTTTGAAGCTCATATAGCTGGCTACACTTACTGTGGACTTGGCACAAAACTAGAGAAACGATTGCTACGTGGTGATCGGGGTATCAATGCTTTAGATGAAGCTTGTCGAGAACACGATATTGCATATTCAAAAAGCCAGGACTTGGGTAAACGCCATAAAGCATACTCGGTTTTAATTGATAGAGCTTGGGAACGAGTAAAAGTGGGGAATAGTAGTATTAGTGAGCTTATTTTGTAACAAATATGATAAAGCTAAAGAAAAAATTTGGAATGGGAACCAAGCAACAGAAAAAGAAAGTTGTAAAAAAATCTTTTGCTTCAATCATCAAAAAAGCAACAATTGAATAGCGAAAGAACAAACCACTCAACTTAATGAATGCAGTAAAAGTGACTCGCAACGTATTATCTAAATCGATGGGATGTAAGAAAAATATTGTAATTACGCAGGTTATACCAGTTCCCAAGGTTGGTGGTTTTTTTACCATTGATACCTATTTTAACAGCCCTTAGTGCTGTGGGTAGTTGGAATGGAAATGGAATCGGTAACATTGGAGAAGGGCTTGTATTTACAGCCATACAAGAAATGGTACGGGATATCATTAACAAAAAATAATAAAAAGCAAAAACGTAATAAAAAAAACTACTAAATGAGCTACCCAATACAGCATTATCCAACTTTGATATACAAAAGTTTGCTTTAAAACATATTCTACATTTTCGATGAGTTTATATGAAAGATGAGTTACCCAAATTACCTCATCACTGTGAGTGTGGAATTATAAATTTAGCAGACTCGTCATCTGAAGGAACGCATTGAGTAGCGTATTATAAGAAGGGAACAGAATCAATTTCCATTGATAGTTTTGGGAATTTACACCACCATTAGAAGTAATTAGATATTTGGGAAAAAACCTAAGATATAATTACAAACGCTACCAAAAAGTTGGTACATTCAACTGCTGACATTCAAAACCATTTGGATGAAGTGAAAAAGATACATTTGTAACGTACCTCGGCGCCCTTAAAAAGGGACAGTCTATGACTGAAGAAGGGTGTCGGCGCCCTTAAAAAAGGGACTGTCTATGACTGAAGAAGGGTGTCGGCGCCCTTAAAAAAAGGGAAAGTCTATGACTGAAGAAGGGTATTGATCCCATATCCGAAAAACCTTACTTTTTCCTTCTAAGAAGGACTCTCACCCACGATCCTTACCTAAAAGAGGGATGGAGATGTAATTAAGGGCGCTCACCCATGATCCTCATTTAGAAAAAGGCACGAGGATATCTCAATTAAGGAAAGGGTCAAGCAGACGAAAGGTAATTAGGACTCATTGAAGAATACCTAAAAACACAATGGGATGGCACGAAAAAAGGCTAGACTTCTAGAGACGAGCCGTCACGCCCTATCCACTCAAAAGTTACAAATTCAAAACAAATAAAGAAAAGTCTGAAAAGTAAAAAGCCTGAAAAAGAAATTTCCCCCTTCCCTTTCCCAAATAAAAAATTCTTTAAATTTTATTTCAAATATTAATTTAATTTTTTTTTTCAATAATCAGAAGCGACTTTCTAAATTAACATACATTTTCATAATTTTTATTGATTTTTGCGAACGTACAGTGAAGAAATGACATGCACACGTATCAGCTCCATTGTCGGTATATTCATTTGGCCAAAAACATGTTGTAAAATGTTGGCCATGTATATTTGTAACCAATAGTGCATCACCGCTGCCGCTGTTGGCAGCGCAGCTATAAGACTTAGACTTCTTTAAGTCTAAATGTAGATCGATAAGCACAGATTATGTTATGAGCTCAGAGCAGCAACTACAGTTGCTCTGAAAGAAACAAATTCTTATGAGAAATAAATAATATAAATTGAGATTATAAACTCAGTCAAAAGGTCTTATGAATGATTTCGGGGAACCAGTCTTGGTTGGATCTCTCTCCGCTACCACTCCGTAACATCGATGGACAATCTTATTACATGGCGACCGTGACAGCGATGGACAAAATGAACTAATACAAAGGAGCACATGCAAAAAAAAAAGGCAATCGCAGTAAGTAGAGTGCGATGTGTGGGAAAAGAAGTGGAGTGGTAAAGAGACTAAAGGCCAGAAAGGCCGAACTGCTAAAACTATTGAACAGCGGGGACAATATAAATTGAAACTATTCGTTTAAAATACATGCCGAAGTAGAGCACATAAAAATATTATTAAACAAAAGAGCCACGTAGAAAACTACAGAAACACCCACATCCACCTACTCCGCAATCAGAAACATTTCAAAAACTAAACTTGTTCAAACTCCCCCCGGAAAAACTGAAATCCCTAAATTGAAGAGGAGGTGCCCCAACGACTGCGAGGGACCACTATTCTCGCCACACTGCGAGTACACCTGTGCGGCCAGCACCGGTACCGCCTGAGCTCATAGGCCCCGGACAACAGCAGCTGGGGCAACAAGTGTGAGGGGCAGGCCGCTCCTTACGCCAACGAGGATGAAGCTGAGGAACCGACAGCGCTGCATAGAGCGCATATTTTTTTTAATGCACTGCGTTGCATAATTTTTTTAATTGCACTGTAATGCATATTTTTGTTTTTACAATATAAAATTAACGTTTGTAAATTGAGCAACATTAACGTTGCCCGATTAGAGCGTGGCCTAAAAACCATGCAAAAAACTAGGCAGGTTTCCCTCTGTTAGAATACACCTTGCATCTAGATAGGACCAGACCTAATTAAAATATATATACATTTTTGGATTTATGTCCAATGATTGGGTAATAAATTACGAATCAAGAGCTACGCCATATGTTAATGGCATAAAATTAAGAGAGATAAATTCAAATATGGCAATTGTTGAAACAAAGTCGGTGGATTCCACTGCAAATGTAATCAACAAAATATAATCTAACACTATTGACTCAAAATTAACAAATATTTTATTATCAATTATTGTTGCCATAATGTGCGCTTATCTTTTGTATAAAGCCAATATATTACACAATAAATGCATATCAAAGAGGGCTATAAATAAAAGCCAGGCTAACGACCTGGACAAAATATAAGAAGCACCGGCAGCAATTGGAAATAAATTATTTTCACACACAATACAACTAGTACACGAATTATGTATACCCTTGTGAAATATATTAAGAACTAAAACACAAAAAAAAAAAAATCGACTATCCTTGAAATAAAATGAACTAAATAAATACGAATAATAAACCGAAATCAACTATATATGTATTATAGAATAAAAGCCATAAAAATGTCCAATAACGAGGTAGATATTCGGCATACTGACATGAGTCAGGCAATGCAGAAGAGCGCCATTGAATGCGCAATACAGGCTATCGTACGGTACGATATGGAAGTAGACATAGCAAAGCATATCAAGACCGAATTTGATTCGAAATTCAAGGGCAAATGGCATTGCATTGTAGGTAGCCTGAATATTTCATATATTTTTATGCAGGAGAGTTAGCTATCCTGTTGTTCAAGAGAGGTTAGAAAAAACAGCCATTCATCCCGTTCAATCGAGGGAAAAAATTCTACCAATGTTCAACGCGTAATGGATTGGGTAAAAATATATGCCGAATTAAATACGATAAAAACTGAATTTGACAGATCGTATAAGGCACTTAACCAGAATAAGCAAATACAAGAGAATACGGTGAAGAAACACGCATGTATATTAGTAAAGTGTTTTAATGAAGCACGGGTACTAATACATGGCCAACGGGATAACCTAA
>VNJN01001693.1:0-15644 GCA_008042485.1 Drosophila mayri
AATAGGAAACATGGTGGGCGCGGCGGAACAGCAAAAAGCACGCTATGACCTAAGGAAGAGAGAATGGAAATCAAAAGTCGGAGACTGGGTACTGTGTAAAACACATCACCTATCAAACGCAGTGCAAAAGTTCAACGCAAAGTTAGCACCAAGATACGACGGGCCATGGAAGATAGTGGAATTCATCTCGCCCGTGATCGTGACGTTAAAACACAAACGTACACGGAAGATAAGGCGGGCCTATGTTGGAGACATAAAACCGTACGTGGAATTAGCGCAAGACCCCAATCACGACACATCGATTACAAACCATCTCGATACATCGATACATAAGGGGCGGGGGGTCACTCAAACTCATGATTCTAACCTTGCGCTCATTCAGAACCGACCATTAACAGAAACAGTATATAACCATAGTGCACGGAACATATTGATAAGATGTACTAAAAAAAGCTGTCTTTTCGTTACAGGAAAGATGGGAAAGTTCGAAGAGAGCGCTGAGCGATTCCGGCAGAAGCACGCGAAGGCGGCGGCGGCGGCAACCCGGGCCAAGTTGGTAGAGGCAGTGGCAATCCCGGGAACAGGGAGGAAGAGGACGGAACCGGCACAGATGGGCAGGAAGGCGAACAGGGCACCACCAGGACCCCCTGGAACGGCAGCGGCAGGAGAATGGGGCGTCGGAGGCGCAATCAAGCGGCGAGTGGCGCACTTCCCGCGGCGAGGAACGACCAGCCCGAGGGCAACAATACCAGCCCAGTCGGCGACGGTCAAGTCTCTGGAGGGGGGAAATGTGACGCGTGCCGCGCACAAAAAAATAAATAAAGAAATAAAATGTAATGAGATGTGAATTTGATTGGAATTAAAGGGAATTATATTTGAATTTGAATTAAATTCGTGCGCGCGCCGAGGAAAGGCCTAGAAAGGACTAGAAAGCTAGGGTTGCACGGGGAAAGAAGAGGAAGCAGCTGATCGGGCACACTAGAACCCGCTACGCGCTATATAGGGCGGGCTGCTGCCTGGAGGAAATCACTTAGCAGCCGACAGCGATCGGGTGCGGTAAGTCTCTAGTAGCCCACTCCTAGTAGTCAGCAGCCAAAGTCACTTTTTGATAGGCGACCAGAATCCCAGGATTTGGGTTGCCAATAAATTGTCGAAGGACTTGCGAGTCTTGACTTAGAATTCGGCCCGCCGAATTTCCTCTCTCTCTCTGAAGACTTACGAGTCCGCCCGCCCTCTCGCCGACGGACTTACGAGTCTCGACGTAGAATTCGGCCCGCCGAATTCCCTCTCTCTCTGAAGACTTACGAGTCCGCCCGCCCTTCCTCTCTTTGAAGACTTCCGAGTCCACCCGCCCTCTCTCTACCGCCAACCGAAGACTTTCGAGTCCACCGCGAATTCTCTCTCTGAAGACTTACGAGTCCACCGCCCTCTCTCTACCGCCAACCGAAGACTTTTGAGTCCACCGCGAATTCTCTCTCTGAAGACTTACGAGTCCACCGCCCTCTCTCTACCGCTAACCGAAGACTTTCGAGTCCACCGCGAATTCTCTCTTTGAAGACTTGCGAGTCCACCTCTCTCTCTCTCTCTCTCTCTCTGAAGACTTACGAGTTCACCCTCCCCACTCCGCAGACTTCCGAGTCCACCACACGCTCGGAAGACTTACGAGTCCACCGCAACGACTACCGGACGATTTCCGAATCCGCCCTCTGGGAAGACTTCCGAGTCCTTTCTCTCTCTCTCTCTCTCTCTCTTCTCCACAGGCTCCCGGGCCCACTACTCGCCGAGCGGACCGATCCGACATCCCGAGGCACCCACAACTTTCGGGCCGAACTGACCGTCGAGAAGGCGACGCGCCCAATCACCCGAACTGACCTGTCGGCATACCGAGGCACCGACATATTCCGGGGCCGAGCTGACCCGCGTGGCCCCGAAGCAGAGACACCCAGGCGTCAACAGAATCGAGATTCAAATCGACACCTCTGTAACCCGAACGATGAATAAACTGAAAACCCTAATTAAGTCACCCAATTCGCTCCACTGTTCTTACTGGGGATCGGGGGGAAATCTCTCTTACAGCTACCACTTGGATTACTCGGCGGACTCTGGCCGTCCCTGCGCTATCTGGGAAACTGGGCGGCAAACCGTCACAACTTGACACTCATTGCCATATTTCATTTTCATGGTAATTGATACTTTATTGACGACACATGCATGTGGCTGCGACTGAAGAATTACATATATATATTCTACATATTATTGCTTATGACTAAACGGAGCCGCGACTGAACACTTCTAATGCCGTTTTTGTTTTTGGAGATCAGGTCGGCTGTCCTTCTCCTATTTTATTCCGGCCAGCAAAGCCTAGGTCTTCTGTTCTCCGCCATCGTTGACCATTCTTTGCTGGCTATTCGTTTGAAATGGTCGAGGATTTCCCTCTGTACTGAGTTCAGTGAGATTTGTATGTTTGAGGTATCTGAGCTCCCTTCTGACCCTTGTCTGGCCAACTTGTCAGCTTTTTTGTTTCCTGGAATATCGTTGTGCCTCGGTACCCATACTATTTTTACCGTGTTGTCTTCAGCGAGTCTATTTAGCGCCTCCTTACATTGGGCTACTGAGTCGATGTTGTTCTTGCTGATGCGAGAGTTTTGATACCCGCTTGGCTATCCGAGTATATCCTAACTTTGGTATTCTTGAGGTCTCGGTTTTCTGAGAGTTCGACAGCTTTCAGAATTGCGAATACCTCAGCCTGGAACACTGTCGCTGACGCTGGGAGGTTGAAGGACTCTTCTGCTCCCCAGTTACACCTACACCGCATCTCATTTTCGAGCCGTCGGTGTAGAGGGATACTTCGTCTTGTTCGGATACACTCCCCCGTCTCCATTCTTCCCTTGTGGGGTATCTGATTGTATATGCGTTGCCGAATCTTAGTTCGGTTGTCATGTAGTCTGTTCCTGTTGTTCCCATATAGTATATTTTATTAAAGATCGTACAGTTCCTAGTGTGATAGTTCTGCCAGCTATGACTAGCCTTTAGTCGTACCGCGCTTTGGGCCGCTGTATTCCTGATGAAGTGTTCTATTGGGATCATGTTTAACACAGCGTTCAGCGCCGCCGCGGGGCATGATCTTAGTGCTCCCGTGCTACCTGCACATGCCGATCTTTGAATTCTTGTAAGTTTTTGTCTGTTGTATGCCCTAGTTAGTGCCGGCCACCATACTAGTGCTCCGTATGTAAGTATTGGCCTCACCACCGCTGTGTAGAGCCATATTATGATCTTGGGGTGTATGCCCCAGTTCTTTCCAAACATCTTTCTTTACGAGTAGAATGCTATACTCGCTTTCTTGACTCGTTCATTGATGTTGTTTTTCCATGATAATTTTGTGTCCAGTATCACCCCCACGTACTTAGCTTGTTGTGATAGCTCTAATTCTATACCATCTAACTTTGGTTTTGTGAACATGGGGATCTTTGTTCTCTTCGTAAAGAGCATAAGTTCCGCTTTGCTCGGGTTAATGCCTAATCCAAAGGCTTTAGCCCATGAGTTCAATTTGGTTAGTGCCCTTGTCATCAGTTCGCTGATAACGTCGGGGAATGGTCCTGTGGTGAGTAGGGCTACGTCATCCGCGTAAGCTACCACCTTAATTCCTTCGGTATTGAGTTATTTCAATATGTCGTCCATGTTGATCAGCCAGAGCAGTGGAGATAAAACTCCCCCCTGAGGTTTGCCCCTCCTCACAAACCTAGTGTGATGAGTGCCACTCAGTTTGGCTGTTACCTCCCTGCTCGTTAGCATTTCGCCTATCCATGTACTGAGTCCTCCTCCAACTCCTATTTTGTTGAGGGAGCTCAGGATGGAGTCCGCGGTTACGTTTTTGAAAGCCCCTTCTATGTCTAAAAAGGTAGCCAGCGTGTAGTTTTTGAAAAAGTTCCTGTGCCGTCAGCTCTGTTTATAAGTGTGTGACTTGCTTGCCCTCTTGCTAGTATTTTGCTCAACCTAGCCGTATCTTTTATTCCTTCTAGCGATTCGCAGTAGTTGCTCCAAGATTCTTTCTTGGCTGCGTATATTGCCTTTTTGTACTCCTTATGTATTACCTTGTACGGTCCCCAGTCTTTTGTTCCGTAGCTGTTGTTAAAGGTCTTCCTGACCTTACGTCTGAGCTCGCTTAGCTCATTGCTCCACTATTGTGGCTACTGTTTCTTGGAGTATTAATTCTACATGACTCCTTGTACGCGTTGTTGAGGATGTTTGTGAGGTCCTCAACTTCTTTGTCGATCTTTTCCGGGTCGGATCTGATTTTGATCCGCCTGTGTTTTGTCTTTGTCTGTACAATTTTGGCGAATTTGTTCCAGTCTGTGTTACGAGGGTTGCGTTTCGGTGTCGTCTCGCGCATCGGCATCGAGATTTCAAAGAATATGTAACTGTGGTCTGAAAAAGAGTTCTGTGTCGAAACCCTCCAATTTCCCACCTTGTACCCACTGTTCTCCATTTGAAGAGTTATGTCAAGAACTTCTTCCCAACCTTGGAATTCTTCCGTGCTTGGAATAATGAATGTTGGTATATCCCCTCTATTACAGATAGTGACGTCACGACATATAATACTATTGAAAAGAGACTCATCCCTTTCGTTTGTTTGCTTACTTCCCCACAGTGTGTGCCTGGCGTTGGCGTCACACCCGAGGATTAGCGTCGTCTTGGACTCTTCAGCCAACTGCATCAACCTGATAACCGCATCTGGAGGTGCGTTCTCGTCGTGGGCCATGTAGCCGGAGGCTAACAGTATCGCTGTCCCCTCCGTAGTTTCAAACCTGGCCACTGCTAGATCTGGGTTGCTAAGTGTTGAATGTAAAAGGGCGTTAATGCTGTTTTTGACTATTATACCCGCCCTCGGCCCACATGTCGAGTTCGTGTACAGAGTTGTATATCCGTTAATCGCCACGCCAGAGATCTGTCCGTCTCTTCTCCATGGCTCTTGAAGGAGGCCGATGTCGATGTCCTTCTCGCGGAAAAGAACTGCCAGATTTGCTGAAGAGTGAGCGCTCCGCATAAGGTTGATCTGGACGACTTTTGGCATTATTGTGGCGTTGTGTTCGGGGTGACGTCGTCGATGATTAAGTCATCCAACAGCCTGTTGGTGTCATCGACGTCGTCTTCGAGGGCTTCGTCCGGCTCGGCCAGGAAAACCTTTATTTTGGCCTTCCTTATTCCGTTCCGGACTTTGTGATCCGTCTTCTGCAGTTGCTCTAGGCATCGGCAGTTGATGAGGAACAAGAAAGGCTGGCTTGTCTTCATCACCTTCTCAGCTTTGAAAATGGCCCAGTCCTCCATATCGACACCTGGGTTCTGAGCTCGTAGAGTCTGCAGCACCCTGTCATGGTTAGTCAGCCCCTTTGGTAGCCAGATTCGAGCTCTGGGCCTTCTCGGAATATCCTTCGCGGGGAATAGCTTAATGCGTAGCCCTTTCCATGCGTTGCTTATGCTGGCAACACATGCCGCCAGGAAGTCCTTTGAAGACTCATCGTCGCACCTAATTACTCGGTGCCCTCTAATCATGTCTGAGGAGTCGAAGGAGGGTGTCGGACCCGATGGCTCTGATAGTAACTTGTCTGTTACCATCTCCGCCAATCTGGTCTCGACCTCCTCCCATTTCTCCGCCAGCAGGCGCCCGTCGTCGTTGAGCTCGTCCACCAGTGCCATGGCGAGACTGTTTCTAGCCACCTCGCTGAAACTCTTCGCCGGCCTGAGAAAAGACGTCGCTCTAGGAGCCCCCTTGGCCCCTAGCTCTCTTCGGAGCGCTCTCGCTCACATCTTGGGAGCGATTCCGCTTCGCCTGGGGAGGAAGGAATGCTTCTGGGTGCTCCTTTTCGTACTTCTCGAAGTCCTCGATCACTGCCTGGAATTGGGACTTGTCATCTGCGTCGCGCTGGTCAGCTTTGCCCTCCTTATCATTCTTGGCTATCTTGGCCAGAATGAAACGGGCCTTATTGACCTGCGCCTTCCTCTGCTGGTGGGTTAGCGATTTTGGCTTATCGCTAGCCCCACTAACCTTGGCGTGACTCGCCTTGTGGTCCAGGCGTTTGGCGTTTGGAACTCGACGGAGTAAGTGTCTCGTCATCCGAGCACAGCAACTCATCTTCGTTGATTTCGGAGATGGTTCGGGGTTTTACCTCCCCCACGAGGTCCGAAGCGGATTTTTGTGTTGTGTCCATGTTCACAAACGCCCGCGTTGCTCGACGAGGCGAGCGCGGCGGGCCTGAGTGGTTTGGGGCTTTGAAGAGAGTCGACCGTTGTTTCGCCCCTAAGCCAGGGTTGCCCGGCCCTGGGAAGGCTCCGTTCAAACACAGCTGGATATGCCCCTCAGCTGCGAACCTTATAGTCAGGGGGCACGGGTCGCTTTACACTCCTGACTTGAGGGGAGGCCGTTTCGAGACTTGCCCGGGTCTTGGAATAGGATGGGAGTCATGGGATTTAACGGTAAGGGGGACACGGGAGTTTGCCGCTCGCATTAGCCGTACCGTAGTACGATTCCAGGATTTACCACGCGGAGGACCTTCTCCGGGGAGAAGGTGGTGTCTATCAGTCTGATATCCACCTGCGAGTCGACTTGATGCTTCAGTTTGCCAAGGAATATACATTAGCAGAGGCTCCGCTGATTTTGCCTTGGTCTGATGCACCCTTACCACCCCACTACTAAGTCGAGAGAGGTTTTAGAGGTCTGTAAGGCCTGCTAAGTCGAGAGAGGTTTTATAGGCCTGTAAGGTCTACTAAGTCGAGAGAGGTTTTAGAGACCTGTAAGGTCTACTAAGTCGAGAGAGGTTAGATATATCTGATCAGTCGGTCCTCCCACCCAGACGGTGGATCAATTACCTTTGCCTATCCTGGCCTTTTTTCTGTAGCTGGTGTTCCGCTTACCCGGTGATCCTCCTGGTCCTTGGTAGGTGTTGCTCGCTTTGGCTGCTCGCACTGAGTGACTTTTCAAGTGATCGAGCTCGTCTTATATAGCGGCCCTCGACCGTCTGGTGTGGCTTCCTCCTTGAGTCTTATGGATCTTATTTGGGTGTGGCCATCCACTGAGTCCGGTGTGACCTTTCTTAGGCGCGCGCGCGGGTTTGATTCAAATTTAACTTCTTTTCATATTAATTTATTCCTTTATTTCTTTTCATATTAATTTATTCCTTTATTCATGCTGACTTCATATATTTACTTGAACTTATTTTTAATAGTATGTCGTTTAGACTATGTCCTGTGCGCCGCTGGGCGTCACACCGCCCTCCCCCCCCCCCTCTTTTTGTTTGGGGTGGTGCTCCTCAATTCTGATCGCGTTCGATCGCGAGAAGGTCACCCTCCATGTCTTGGGTCCGTCCCGAATCAGACACGCCTGTTGCTTCCCAAATTTTTTCTTTGCCAGACGGCTTCTGATTTCCGCCATTGCTACGGCGGACACCTCTGCCACGTTCGGGACATTCCAAATCCAGCTCAGTACCCTGTCCGTATTCAATTGGAGGACTTCTCGGTCTGGTGATGGTGTTGGCCGACTTATTTTTTGCTGGTTCCTCCATTGTTGTTGGCGATCCGTCAGCGCCTCGTGGTGTTGGTTCCCGGTGCCGTTTTGTTGCTTCCGCTCTGGTTCGGCTCGATTTGGCGCCCCTTCTCTGCTGCGTACCCATCCTGACCGGCTCGCATTTCCTTGCCGTTAGCGGACCGGCCGGAATGGGGGAGGGAACCCTCCGCGCCTCTTCGTTCTTCGCTTCCCGTTCTTGCTGCCGTCTGGACTTCGATTTCTCTGCCGCTCGGGCGCTCGGTCGACAGGCCGGTGCTTGTCTGTCCTTTTGTCGCGCCGGATCCGGGCGCGTCGATCACGTACCGTGCCCAGATCTATGTCGTCGCCGAGCATTTTCCGCTTCTGAGAGTTTTTTTTCAGGCTCGGCTCGTATATGGGCGAATCTGTGGCCTTTTGCCGTCCGGGCTACGGTGGGTCTTGCCGGGCGTTCCTGCACGCTGCTCCTTGCTGGTGTGCGTTCGGATGGTGCTTGCCGGCGTCGTCTTCTTCCGGTGTCCTGGTATATCTCCCGCCGCAATTAGTTGGGTCCTGTGGCGAGATGCGGCTAATTGGGCATGGCTCTCCTTGAATTGTTTTACACTTCCTTGTACCCGCTGCATCTTTGATTCTGTAACGATAAATGATTGGCTTGTGTTATCGCGGGTTTCGCCAGTGTTGCTTAGTAGCGCAAGGGGTTCTAGTAACTGATCGTTATTTTTCTTGGTTCGTGGGTTTCTATCGATTGTTACCGATGTTGATTGGGTTAGTTCTACTAGATTGGTTTTTCTACATATTATTCTTTGCTATATTTTTATTATCGGTCTCGTAGGGTTTGGTATCCCCGATATATACACGTTTCATTTTTTTCGACTTTGTGTCCCGTGCTTGGATTATGACGGGTGAATTGAATTTGATAACCTTCCAGGGCCCGTCATATTTAGGCGCCAACTTTGAGTTGAATTTGTCGACGGCCTTTGATAATGCGTGTGTCTTGCACTAGACCCAATCGCCAATCGTTGGTTTCCATTCTCTTTTCCGTAGGTTATAGTGGTGGCGTTGTCGCTCTGCTGCCTCTGTCATGTTGCTTGTGGCTTCTTGTCTGATGTTTTTTGTCGTTCCCATCTCTCGTGTACCTCCTCTGTTTTAATTCCTGAGCCTTGTGTCTGGTTATCAAATAATGCCCCCGGTAGTCTTAATTCTCTTCCGAACATTAATTGCGCTGGGCTGTACTTTGTTGATTCGGATATGCTGCTGTTGAAAGCCAGCATCAACTCTGGTAGGTTTTCATCCCACCTAGTCTGATCTTCCCCTGTAGCTTTAGCTATCATTGTTTTTATGGTTCTATTTGTTCGTTCCGTCGGGTTTTCCTGTGGTGTATAGGGTGCCGTGAATTGTTGGCGTATTGCCCATTTCTCCATGGTAGCTCGGTCTTGCGCCTGGTGAATTGGACTCCAATACCGGATATCAATACTTTTGGTGCTCCCATTCTTACTCTTGAAATTTATTTTTTAATATGACGATTAGCATCGTATTTCCGTGCTTTGATCTTGGCAAGGGTCCCACAAAGTCTGTACAGACTGTTTCCCAAGGAACCTTCGCTACCCTTGTCAACATCTGTCCTGCGGCTTTTTGTTGCGATACTTTATATTGTTGACAACACTCGCATTCCCTTACGAATTTTTTCACGTCCCTTGTCAATCGGGGCCAGAAGTATCGGGCTCTTATTCCTTTAAGTGTTTTCGAGATCCCGAGGTGGCTTGCTTCTATCGTGCTGCGGTTTTCGGCTAGTACCGTGTGAGTTTCTTCTTCGTTGACGCATAACTTCCATGGCTGAGGATCTTTTCCGTTTGTTCTGTACAGTATTCCGCCTTCTCTTCGGTATTCCTTCTCATTTGGTTGCTCTTCCATTTCCCGAATTTTCTGTTCTATCTAGTCAACTGTCTTCAGCGTTTTGATTTCCACTCTTGGTGTTCGTGACAATGCATCCGCTACTGCATTTAGTTTTCCCTTTCTATATTGTACCTCAAATTGGAAAGGCTGGAGGCCGAGTGCCCATCTTGCTATTCGTCCCGATGGACTTTCGATTGAGTTTAGCCATTTTAGTGCCATATGGTCTGTTACCACTACGAACTGGTATCCTTCAAGACACATTTTATATTTGTGTATTCCCCAATATATCGCTAGGCACTCCTTTTTCGTGGCACTGTATTTTCTTCACGTGTTCACCGCCTGAATCTTCTTGTGTTAATACTGCTCCGATTCCTAGATCGCGTGCGTCTGTTTGCACTTTGAACTGTCGGGCGTACGTGCGCCCGTACGCTTGTGTAAGGCTCTTTTTTAGGCTGTCGAAAGATTCTTGTTGTTGCGGCCCCCATTCGAACTTTTTCCCCTTTCGTAGTAATTCTTGCAGTGCTCCTGCTTTTTCTGTGAAGCCGGGTATGAATCTTCTATACCATGACGCCATCCCCACAAAACTGTGCACTTCCTTCGTTGTCCTGGGAGTCTGTAGCTCTTGGATTGCTGATACCTTTTCTGGATCCGTTCTGATACCTCTGTCGCTCACTACGTGTCCTAGGTATTTCAGCTCTTTTTGGAATTGACACTTGTCCGGGTTGATCTTTAGGTTCGCCTGCTGTAGTCCCCGAAAGACTTCCCGAAGTTTGTCCAGGTGTTCCTGCTTGTTTCTCCCGATCACTACGTTGTCGTCTAGATATGCGAAAACGAATGGTTCCAACAACGGTCCTATTATTGAGTCTAATGCTCTTTGAAAGGTTGCCGGTGCCGTGGTTAGTCCGAATGGCATTACTTTCCATTGGAATAATCCTCGCCACGGGACCGTGAATGCGGTGTACTGTTTGCTATCCCCTTCCATTGGTATCTGCCAGTAACAGGATTTCAAATCGATCGTACTAATGAATCTTGCTACTCTTAGTTGGTCCAGAATGAAATTCATCCTGGGTACTGGGTACGCATCTTTCTACGGTTTTTCGTTCAACAGCCTATAGTCTATACACATCCTACATTCGTTGTTTTTCTTTTTTACTAATACTACCGAAGCACTGTATTAGCTGTGTGACCGTTCGATTAGTCCTAGTGCCAATAGTTCATCTACCTGATCGTTATGATATCCAGCTCCCATTTGTCACATCGTAATGTACTTTCGACTCCTTCTAAGAAATCCGTTCCTAGCAGTATCTCCCCTGCTACTTGTTTTAGTATCATGAATGTTATTGTTATTTCCTTGATCCCGAAGCTGATCTTTGCTGTGAAGCTCCCGATGGTGTCCTGAATTGTGCCGTTAGCTAGGGTTATTGCTGACCGTATTCCGTCCCATTTACCCAATCTCCGATTTCTGTAGTGGTTTAAACTTATTGTGCTTCGGGACGCTCCTGTGTCTATTACGCCTTTTGTTTTCCGTTTCCCTATTCCAACTACTGCCACAACCTGAAATCCATCGCAATACAACCGTTTCTCTGCCGCTGGTCTTTGTTGTGTCGCCCGAGCTGCCAGCTTTACTTGCTCAGGCAGCAACGTTTCCCGGTCCTGCTCGGCAGCATTCTGTTGTGCGTATCCCGTTCCGTCCGCATACCCAGCAGAATAAACTCGGTGGGTTTTCGCAGGTTCGTGCCGTGTGTCTTGTCCCCCCGCACCACATACATATCTCAGGTCTTAGTTGTTGTTGACCTGGCTGTTCCGGTCGTGTTGGTTTTTCCGCCGTCTCTATTTCCTCGACTTCCTCGGCCAGTTCGAGAAACTGCGTCAATGTCTTGAATCCTGATCTCCGTGTGTGTAATTTGATCTTGCTTCTGCAGTTTGAGAAAATTCGGTCGAGTTTTTCTTCCTCGGATAGCTTGGAGAATCGCATTATTTTCCTCAGCCCCATTGCGTATTCCCTTACTGGTTCATTTTCGCGTTGTCTTAACTGCTCTATTTGTTTCTCTATCTTTTCTCATATCTTGGTGGTAAGAAATATTCCAAGAGCTCCTTGGTTATCTGTGCCCAAGATAAAGGGCATTGTCTGAACCAGATGGTTTATGTCGATCCTATATCCTGCTCCATCTTGTCCAGGAATTCCAAAAGGTTGCTTGTCCCTTGATATCGGATCCCCCAGCTCCGAACTCTGTCCACGATTTCTGTTTCGATTTTCCTTCCCATTTTTGTCTCCTCTTCGAGCTCCATGTTTATCTTTCTTTCCTCTGGTGTGGCAATTCCTCGCGGTTTGCGACCTTCCGTGTTGGTTATCACTATTAGTGGTGTGGGACTCTCCACCTTTCTGTCCTCGGTTCCAGCTTCCCCTATTAATGGTGTAGGGCTTCTTGCTGGGCTCCTGTCTCTTTTATGCTTGCTTGACAGTTCTGCTAACCTTTCCTTAGTGCCTTCGATATGATCCCTTCTTTTTACAAATGTTGATAGTATTCGTCTTAGTTCCTCGTTTGTTACTCCTTGCTCTAGCCTGAATTCTGCTGCGTATTCCGTCAGCTCCCCTTTTGTTGATATGTATACCGAAATCGACATTCCTCTCTTGGGGCTTGGATCTTCTTTGCAACTCTTTTACTTCTGTTCGGGCGCCACTGTGACGATTTGGTCAATATGCCGGGCTCCGGGTGGCCAGGGTCGTCTCAGAAATGTATATTTGTGAGCTAGGTGAAGTTGATAGAATAGATCCCGACCCGTTCCCAGAGGTAAAAGCGAGAGGAATTATAAAATAACTAATTAATTCGACGTTTATTGGGCTTTCGCCAAATTCAGAGTTTAACAATGGGTACAGAGTACAATGGTCGATAATCCTGACGGTCGGTGCTTGGGCTCCCGCTGCTTCTGGGTCCGGTGTCGTCCAGGGCGTCTTCTTTGATGACTCGGTGGCGTTCAGTGGCTGCGTCGGGAGGGAAAGAACGAGAGACCCTTGAGGTCTGCTAATTAGTATGTGTTCAGTCACGGCACCCTTTATTCATAAGCAATAATATTTAGAATAATACATAATAATTCTTCAGTCGCAGCAACATGCATTTATCGTCAATAAAGTATAAATTACCAGGTTAAGCGAATATGCATAGCATGCGAACATGAGGAAAATGAAATAGGGCAATAAGTGTCAAGTCGCTTATAGCTGGTAATAGCCACAGTTACAGTAACCCACTTTATTTGTTATACGACATTTTGTTAGCATAAGCATTTTTTACCTATATATACTGTTAAGTTTCAATAATAAAGTCAGTACGAGTTCTACCTCAACTAAGAGCTTTTATTCATGCATCAGAGGCTGTCGCCGTGTCAAAGAAGGATACGACATGCAGTCGTTCCTCCGGATGTTCAAAGAGTCTTGGGAGCTCAAACAAATGCATCAAACAAGAATGCAAGATGTGAATTTGCCCAGACTCAGCATCCCAAAGTTCGATGGGGATCAATCAAGTGGACTCAGTCCTTCGATTTGTTCAAATGCATGGTTTATGATACCTACATGCCCACAGTCAGGAAAATGTGGTACCTCAAAACCAGCGTAGCTGGAGAGGCAGAAAGATTAATAAGGCATATTGATCTTAAAAAAGAAAATTACATAAGCGCATGGGAAATATAAGTTGACGCGTACAACAATCCCCGCCATGTGGCAGATACGATTCTCAATCGTCTCCTGCAACATCACACAAATATAGACGATCCAAAGTCATTAAAAGAGTTGTACATAACAACAATTGAGTCTCTAGCATCGTTAATGGGACTAGGCGATACTTAGTTCAAGGCCTCTCACTCCGATGTCGTCTGATCCCACGGATACATCAGCGCTCACTCCAGGTAATTTTTTAATTGGTGAACCTCTAGTAGCGCCTCCTTATGGGAATCTGGCCTTACCCGGAAAAACTCTGGTGAAAAGATGGGAGTTAGTGTCCAGGCTCAAACAGTCATTCCGGAATCAGTGGTCCATGGAATACCTACAAGAGCTACAGATGCGTACGAAATGGAAGACCATGGCCCAGAATGTAAAAGAAGGACTATTAGTCCTAGTAAAAGAAGATAACGTTCCGGTAATGAGCTGGCCTATGGGGAGGATAATAAAGACCTATCCGGGCAAGGATAATCAGGTTCGCGTAGTAGACGTCAAAACGGCATCAGGCACGTTCAAACGACCAGCTACTCGTTTGGCACCGTTGATAAAAGAAGAAGTAGTCGCAAAACGTCCACACAGCTCCGGTGAGGAGGCAGCATGGGCAGAAGAAAACCCCACGCAGAAGAAGAAGATGTCACTCCTCAACATCATCAAGTAGCTGCCTATGTGGCGTTAGCAATGTCAATCATATTGGGCATTGTATGGGCTCTTAGCCGGACGGTCAGCAAGTGGGCACCACGACAACGGATACCGTTACGCCGGACACTCGGACTCAGGCAGAGCACGGAACAATCAGCACCAGAACCTACACCACGGAGTTTTTCGTTCGACCTTAGTGAACGTTGAACACCTGTTCATCGGCCGGGAGAATATTCAGTCACGGCACCGTTTATTCATAAGCAATAGTATTTAGAATAATACATAACAATTCTTCAGTCTCAGAAATATGCATTTATCGTCAATAAAGTATCAATTACCAGGTCAAGCGAATATGCATAGCATGCGGACATGAGGAAAATGAAATAGGGCAATAAGTGTCAAGTCGCTTATAGCTGGTAATAGCCACAGTTACAGTAACCTACTTTATTTGTTATACGATATTTGTTAGCATAAGCATTTTGTACCTATATATAATGTTAAGTTTTATTAATAAAGTCAGTAAGAGTTCTACCTCAACAACGATCTTTTATTCATGCATCAGAGGCTGTCGCCGTGTCTTTAGACCCTCATCCCTTCACCCAAACCAACCAAACCGTCCACCTAGTTCCAAGTGCTAGTTGCGACAACCAAAGGCAATAGTTTATGCACTATGTGCCAGGCATCTAAGCCTTCGTATAAAAAGTATAATTGAAGAAACATACAACAACTATTTCTCAGGTAGTAACCTGAACAACATTTGTCGTTGCTTATCACTTCTAACCGATCTTTTTGATCCGGAAGAACAAAAGAAGACGATTCAATCGTATCACCTTAATAGCAACCACAGAGGAATTGACGAGACCTTTATTTCCCACGCATTAAAGAAATTATCACACAAATAATCAAGGATTGTGATGTTTGCCTAACACTTAAATATGATAGACAACCACACAAACCTTTCATTCAAGCCCCACCAGCACCTACAGGACCCCCAGATGTGGTCCATATCGACATTTATACAATCAATAATACAAATAAATTGACTGTCATTGACAAATTTTCAAAATTCGCACAAGCATACCCACTAACAAATAGGAACTCAATTAAAGTCATAAAGCACTGTCACAATTCTTTAGCACCTTCGGCCTACCAAAGAAATTGGTCTTCGATCAGGGCGCAGAATTTTCAGGAAACCTATTCACTGATTTATTGACTTAGTACAACATAACTATCCACATTACATCTTTCCAACAATCAACGGGAAATGCACCTGTCGAAAGACTTCACTCTACGTTCACGGAGCTCTATAGAATAATAGAAACCCGCAGAAAGGAGCTCCAATTAGACTCTGACCACGCTGAAATATTTTCAGAAGTAATAACTACTTATAACAACGCAATACACTCTAGCATCTCCCATACACCATTCGAACTTTTTCACGGCAGCACACACATACTTGAAAAAACCATAAAATTCGATAATCATCATGAGCATTTATCTAAATTGAACGAATTCAGAAAGAACCTATACCCTAAAATCCAAGAGCATCTAAACAAAACAGCAGCGATTAACTAAACTGAACAAAGACAGGGAACCACCAATACAAGTCGAAACTGACGATGGTATCTTTAGAAAAGAAAACAGGAGAAATAAGCTAACGCCCAGATTCTCCCTACACAGTCAGAGCCGACAACGGGATCACACTACTACCCACCAGACAACAGAAATTACACAAACAATAAGAAAAATAATTCGAAAAATAATAACACTTAGCATACCAAATTCATTCCAGAACAACCCATTCCGCCGCGCAGTTTTTCTCTTTGGAAAGACTCAACGGATCCTCACCCCTTGCACTCATCCATC
>VNJN01001698.1:0-34288 GCA_008042485.1 Drosophila mayri
ATAAAGACAGCCACAAATAAATATCGAACGGCGGGGCCATAAATAAAGCGAAGCCAGCGAAAATGTGCCGAAATCGAACATTGAACATCGATTTTGCAAGGTCAAACGGAGGAGTTGGAACTGGCTATGGGATCGCCTTCGACGACCAGTCGTCGATGCTCCCAGCTCGATGCTAACCCGGGCCCTTAAACTTTTCAAAAGTCAACAGCAGTTTAAACTCGTTTGCAAAACACTAACGGGCAAAACGCCTCGGCAGCCCCCTGCCGCGCTCTACACTCAATTTGTTTGCCCAGCGGCATTGAGAATTGGAGTGTCAAACTTTCAGCTTTCGATGCACGCCAGGATCCCGGGTCCCAGGGCAACCCATAGTTGCAAACCGAAAAAAGAAACAGAGTTGAAGGTACATGGGAAAAAAATACAATAATTTACAATAGTTTTTTAGCTTTAAATTATATCAAAATCTGGAAAATGTATCTGGAAAATTTTGACCTTACTGAAAAAGAAACATCCTTTTCGTCCCAACAATATCCTTTCTGAAAGCAGACTGACCTCATTTTCCTTTTGTAATACACGCTCACATTTTGCTGACTTATCTTAATCGATTTTATACACATTTTCTCTCCATGCATAAACCCAAAGAAGGAGGAACTGCAGCGGAGGCTGGCTGCGATGGCTTCTTGCTGGTTTTGTATTGACATTAAATGAAATAATCTGCGATGATTGTGCATTAGTTGCAGTCGGATGCTGTCCCATGGCCAGGGACTGGGGTAATAGTTCTAGACTGCTTGCTGCCTCGTCCGTTGGAGTCTGGGGGGGATTAGGGCGGTGATGGGAGGAGGACGGTAGGATGACTGCTAGCGGAGCATCGCTCGGTCGGTTGTCGTGGTTCCCATGGCATGATTTTGCATGAAATAATGTGGCGCACGAGTGGGCGGGCAGAGATCCGTGCGGGGGGCCACTTGTCGTGGAGCAGTCGTTGTGGCATTGCCAAAGATGCAAAGGCACTGTGGGTCAAGGGTTGAAGGAAAAATCTATTAGTTCAGAGGATATTGGGTTAAAGAAAGTTAATTGAATTGAAGGAAGGGGTTTTAAGTTAACTTCATGGGATGGAAATAAATATAATCGAATTGTTTAAATAAATCATAAGAATCTCTTTTAGTTACGAATCAAGTTTCTCTATTGGTTTTATCTTAAGAATCCCTTTTCGTTAGGATCAATAATTATCAATTGGTAATATCAGATGAAATCTAATTTATTGAAAAATAAAATTGGATTCGTATTAAGGAACCTTTATTTTAAGCTGAATCCTGTAGCTTTCCTTGTCATCCAAGATATATAAAATATATTTATAAAAAAGCAAAAATGGACGCATATCCTTGCACCACTGTACCGTTAGTGTCGCCCGTTCGATGTTGCCTCTTGGAAGCTTCATTCAGGCGCTTGTCTTTCGGTTTCTGTTTCTGTATTTCTTTGCATCGTTCGGCTCGGGATTTTCCGCTTTTCTGTTTCTGTTTTCTGGCCGCTCAGCCGCCAAATTTGCAATGAAACAGGAACCGTTAACTGCGGCAATTTGTGCCCTCTCTATCTCTTTCACTCACTTTCCGTCTCTCTCAGTTAGTTTCCCACGTTATAATTCGTTAGATTTTCCATGCTTTTTTCTGTGTATTTGGACCGAATCCAGCATTTGGATTGCTATGCTTCAGAAGGCATTAAAGTTCTTCCGTTGATTGACAGGATTCTAGTTTTTTGTGGATTTTTAAAGGGTTTTCTTGGTATAATTACCCCCAAAAATGTTGTAGTATTAATGGAAACAATGAGATTTAATTCTTGCATTTGAAGAGCTTCTGGGGATTCCCCTGACTTCAAAGTTCAAAGATTGAATTAAAATTATTACATTTCATGCTTTTAGTAATACCTTTAACTTCTTATCAAATCTTTAAAGATCCTGTCTGGTTAAGAAAGGATATCCCAAAAGTATTTTCTATTTATTATAATTCCTTTTTTAGAAAGAGTATTTTAATCTTTGGAACTTCCTTTCTTAATTTTTGGAGCTTTGTTTTTTATTTTATTTTTGTTTTTTGGGAGGTTCCTGCGATTCCCAGGCCGTATGTTGACACTTGGTCTTGTAGCCTTAGGAATTGCGTGAGGTAAGGCCTTTCTCTTTTCACTTCTCCGATTCTCCATTTCTCTGCTCCCCCGGTTTCCTCTCTCTTTCCCAATCTCTGTGGCATCACGTGCAAGCAATTATTTTATCAATCATTTAGGCGCTGCTACAAGAAGATGTTGTACTTTTACAGGCAGACGCAGCTCCTCGCCTGAGCTGGTCGTCGTCTGACTTTGTATACCCTTGGTTTTCAGGGGGTATTGAAATATATATATAAATATTTATTGTATCTTTGAAATGTGACAATTAAAATAATTTACAGTCCTTTAAATATATACTACCTACAACTAGGGAATAGTTATCCTGTAATAGAAATAATTTAAGGGTATTTAAAGCTTTGGTCTCCCTATGCAAGTCTTTCTTTCGCTTTTGCGTCTTGTGGTTGTGTGGGTCTTTGGCGGTTCCTCTTGGTGGTAATAGGAATAGTAATAGTGGCAGGCACTACGTCCACTGGTTGTGGTGGTGCTCAAACAGCGAAAACGCATTTAATGTCTGCTTAGTGTGATTACGACGCATTAATGCCGTGCTCTCCAGCCAAATGGCCAACAAACGTCCAGGCATCTCCACCTTGTACATATATTCGTTTTGTTTTTATTTTTTATTTTTGTTTGCAGACTGTGTTGTTTTTGTGTTTTACTGTTTTACAGTCACCGGCCTCGTCTTCTTCTGTTTCCCCAGGCTAAAGCTGTTGTTGTTGCCGTTGTTATATGTGTGTTAACTTTCAAATAAATTAAACATGAAGCTGGGATCATTTATTTCACTCGCTCCACCTAGCCAGAGTGCTGCAGAGAAAAAAAGGCAAGGGGAAAACAAGTTAATTAGGAAAATATTAATTGGTTTTTGCATAAATTATTCTTTGAGTTAAGGGGAGCTGGGAGGATCTTGAAGTTAATTTTAATGTAGGTCTCTAGTTAAGATTTCGATTTTATTTTCAATACTTTTTAGTACATTTTTATATATATTTTAAAATTATATTTTTAGCCTTAAAAAAGCGTTTAAAACTTCAGCTATTATTGAATATTTCTTAAATTTTTAGCAGTGCATTTACTGGCCAAGTTTACTAGTCGCTCGTTTGGGGCCAAGTCGCAGGCACATAAATACAACACACACACATCGCAGACTCTCAAACACACACTGATGCACTGTACTGGGACTTTGGCCGCAGTGTGTGCGCAATGTTTCTTCATTTTCACATTAAATGTGCAATCCCCGACATTTGTTTGAATTAACACGCGGCAATTACCGCTCACCGGCTCCAAACTCTGAGCTCCCAGCCCCCAGCGCCCAGCTCTAAGCTCTGAACTCAGCTTGCCAAAATGCTGGGAGCCCGGCGATCCAATTATCCCAGCGGCCACAATCACCAAAGGAAGGCCCAAAGAGCCTTTGGGGGCTGGCGAGGATCGGGCCAGAAACACATTTGTTGATTTAGAGGGATGTAAAAGTCGGTGCTTAACAGGCACAATCGATCAGTCGCTTCGATAATGGCCGCCGTACAGCAGTGTGCTATTTTTAAGATAAATAACATTAATTAATCACTTAAAGTTGGTTTATACATTGTAAAACTGATTAGACAGCTACCTAATGAAATTAAGCTATTTATTTTGTATAAATTAATCAAGAACAAGGCGAAACATAAATGCTTAATTATTTTTTGTGGGGTTTTAGTATTTTAAAGTGGGTAATTTTACTTATATTTGTTTAGAAAATATTTAACAGATTTAATAAAAGTATATTTCATTTATATATATTTTTTTAGAGATTTTATGAATGCATTTCCTTGACTATATGGCTTCCTTTTTATATGAAAATGTAAACATTAATTATCCTTAATGCTTAAAGGCCTATTATGACTTAATAACTTGGCAACATTTAACCCATTCCCACATAAAACACAGATGTATCTATGCCTTTTATAAAGACATTTTGTGTAAAGGTAAGCACGAGGTCCTCGGCCAGCCAACCCATCGATTACGTATGCACATCAATAAATCAATGAAATGTTGCATAAAATGATCGTTTAATGCCTCAGCCCAATCAGAATTCTTTCCGTACCTTTTTACACACATATGTATATAATATGGTGGTAAGAAAAACCACTTAAACTGCTGCTAGCCATGGCTGTTTATCTCGGCCGGCAGACAAAGAAATGCATAAATTATTTCTCGCAGGCATTTTAAAGCGCCTGTTAGCCAAGTCGATGCGATGGAACCTGTAGACTGCGCTGCGCTGCCTGTTGCCAACTGTTGCAACTGCCAATACTTGGCCAAGAGCGAGACTCTGCCTACTTGCTGGCCATTTAGAAAGCCTTCGCCTTCGCCGTGTCCACGCTTTTGTCCATATTTGTACACAATTAGCAATGACACAAAAAAAAAAATAAACTAAAGCCAAAAGAAAAATCGCACAGAAAATCAAGGGGAGAAAAACGGAATCGCGGCAGGCTTTACCTGAAAATAGGGGGGAAAAAAATTGCATACGTAAAGGAAACAAACTTCACACACCATAAATCGATTATCATTGCACACGCACACTCACATATAGCACCTATATGGGTATTAAATCAAATTGCGCATTTTACGCCTCGTCTGGTTTGTGCATAAATTTATTTATCGGCTGTGTCCATCGGACATCGGCTGCCGTCGCCTTATCGCACACGCATCCACAGGTATATCCACATTCAGGCCATCATCATTACCATCGGAATAATCGTCATTATCTGGCCAATGATCATGATCGCCATCTCGCCATCGCATTGCCATTGCATCGACATGGACACCGACACGGACATTGCGTATACGCCATGTGCGCGATCTGGTTGTGCCTCTGTGCATGCATAAAATGTATAACAAAATTGTCATTAGCGTAAAGCATTTGTTAAGCACTCACAGATCGGGCGATAAGTCAAAGAAGGGGCTGCTAAGGCTGTTCTCACTCCCCCCACTCACCACTCCTTTTGCCGCTCCCAATCCCGCTGCCAACTTGACCAGATCCATCCCAAGCCAGGCCATCCATCCGTCCATCCATCAACGCCAGGAGAGGGAACACGCGCTGACAATCAATGGCGACAAGCGAAGCTGCCTGAAACGGGTCCGGTTTTGGGTTGCTGGCAGGCCAGCTATTTCACACCTTCGCAGTGGCAAGTGCACTGGGGGAAAAAATCTACACAAATTTGGCATAAAATATATACTTCTTAATGAAGATAAAGCTTTTCTTGTGACCAATATGGATGTAATTTGTATTAAATTAAATGAAATTAGAGTCTTTATTTAATTTATGGTTAGAAACCCTTTAAAAAATAATTTAAAATAGATTCTAAACTTAGATTTCCCTTTAAATATAATTTTTTAATATATTTTAATGATTTTAAATTCCAACTCATTCTCTTAACAGTCAGAGTTATCTTTAGAATTATTTTAAAATTAGAAAATGCATTTTTCTCCGTGTTTGTTTGAAGCTCTGGGATCTGGGATCTCTTAGCTCTTTGGCTTTTTGGCTTGGACTTGGAGGCTTGGTGTAAAATGCCTGCATGATTGGCATTGCTTTTGTGCTTGTATCTTCGACGATGTCCGGTGTCTGTGCGTCCATCTGTCCATGAGTCCGTCGCCGGCTTATTGACAATGCGTCAGGCGTTTGCTCCGCCGGCGGTGGTCAGCTTTGATGACTCCAGTTAGCCAGGCCAAGCTCCGTTGCCAACTCCAACTTACTCGTACTCGTAGTCGGATGCATTGGGGAAAGAGATGGAGCTGGTCTAAAAACTAGTTGCGTTGACATACCAATTAACTTGACAAATACATAATTGGTAGCAAAAACAATTAAATGTCCGCTTTTTGCTACTGCTGCTGCTGTCAGCTACCGCCTTTTGATCAAGAACTCCATGAGAGGCATGCCCCTAAACACACGACTCTGATCGACCATTTCGCTGTCAGCTTATGAGTCTCAGAAATTCATTTAAATTTATCTAGTTGTCAACGTTTTTGTTTCTCTCTTTCTTGTTGCTATTTCTGTTGCTCTAAGATATTTGCACAATTTGCTCATAAAAAACAAATCAACGACACCAAAACGAAAAAAAACCTGTGGGAGTCAGGAGGAGGACAATATCGGGAGGAGGCGTTTTCTTTGGGGGTAATCTTGGTCTGGCGACCCAGGGATCCGGAGATCGGAGATGGGATATGGGGCTCCGGAGAGGGACAAAACGGCAGCCGCTAACGAAGCGCCGCCAACGTCTCAGCGATGCTGTTTGCTGATTTTCTTGTGGGCAGCCCTCGCTGACTGAAA
The DNA here is from genome assembly GCA_008042485.1 of Drosophila mayri. Classification (NCBI taxonomy): domain Eukaryota; kingdom Metazoa; phylum Arthropoda; class Insecta; order Diptera; family Drosophilidae; genus Drosophila; species Drosophila mayri. Next base: position 6,437 of record VNJN01001698.1, read on the forward strand.
ATACCCTTTGGGTACAGAGGGCATAGCAATCTTCTTAAGACGTTATTATTATTTTTGTATATATGGATTTATTGAATGTAATATATCTATTTAAATATTCAAAAAAATTATGCAATTATATGAATTTTTATAAAGACAATTGTTGAACTTTTAATGAATTTTAAAATCTAACAGTTTGGGAACATTCATAAAATGTAGTAAGGAGTTAAGAAAGCAAAGATTAATCTTTAAATAATAAACCCTACAAAATATTCATCTACTATAAAACTAATTAAATATATTGTAATCTTTCTTTGGGAAATGTTACAGTTAGGGTGAAGTTCTGAAGTTATTTACAGTTTGCAAATATATTTGGAAGATGAATATCTGATAAGAAATTTATTTAAAAGGAGCTACAAGTTTCTTACATATGAATCTGTAGTACTTAATTCTTCAACTTTATCCAAAAGGGTATTATCATTACCTATTTGGACTTCTTCTGGCCTTTTTTTGTGGATCTTTGGCTCTTGGCTGTAGCTCTCTTTGGCAGGTGCAGTTTGCAGTTTGCAGTTGGCTGTTTGCATTCGCTCCTCCGCCGTGGCCGCTGTGTTGTTGCTCATTAGTTTTTTTCCCTGCTGCCACGGAGTCTACGTCTGTTACCATTTTGGGCTGGCTGGGAATCGGGCGCTGGATTAGCCAGGTAAAGGCAGCAGGTACGGTAAGGCAAGCCAAGGTAAGGTAAGGTAAGGCAAGGAGGGGTAGCCGGCAAAAGGAAAATCGAAATGTTTTGCCGTGTGTGCAGTGTGGGAAAACTTTTATTTCAAGGTTCAAAAGACGCCCGCAGAGTGTGAAAAATGGCTAAAACAAAAAGCCAGAGTCAGAGCTGGAGCTAGAGTTGAAGTTAAGGCCAGAGAGATATACACATATATATATTATATAGTGGCGATTTCAACTGCTGCGGCTGCCCCCACGGCGTATGCGCAATGCCATAAATTCAATGTGACTCGTCGGTGGCCCAAAACGTATTCCTCCGATCCGGAGTCAAAGTTGGTCAAATGATGTGGCCCAGAAAGCGAACGGTTCATGTGTGAAAATCGCTAGACACGGACACGGATACGCAGCCATGTTGTTTCATAATTATAAGTTAAATACGACAGTTTCATATAAAAATCAACTAGTAAATCAACGTAAGCGCGCCTGGCAATTAAGTGGCCAGAAACGTAACACACGCCGATGGTGGTGGTGGTGTGGTGGCTCTTGGCGGTGGTGATTTCTGGTGGTGCTTGGCCAAGCACGTCGCCAAGTTGGGCCCGGGTTCGGGTTCGACATCGGAATCGGACTTGCAGAGCTCTCAGCTTGGCCCAAGCCAAGCCAAGCCAAGCCGTGCCGAGCCAAGCCAACTCAGCCAAGCGAACTGTCAATTATAACCAATCGCACACCAAGTGCACATTAAACCCTATCAACTGTTTTTGTAATTTATTGTTCGCTGGGGTTTTTTCTCTCCCCATCTCTGCCGCGTCTGCTTCTCATTTCTAAAGTTGCAAGTTTTGCAGTCGCATTTGGTGCGAGATCCGCATTGCACATTGCACACAGTGCCTGTAAACAGTGGTCTAAGAGTGGGGAATATATGTATATAGTTATTCAAAGAAATATATAATTTACCTAATGATTATTTCATTTATTGATGACCAAGTAGCTTAAAGTATGAAATAATGTTCGCTGTTGATAGGAATATAATTTGTTTCTATTAATAATCTTTAAAAGTTTCATCACAACCTGTGAATATTTCTTTGAATATTTATAAGTTCTTTAATAAAGTAAAGTAAAGAGTGTTATTAAGATAACAAACTTCCATAAAGAAATTTTTATATAGCAATGAACGATGAACCACTGTTTCCCATATGTCTGGCGATGACTACTTTTCTTGGCTTGGTCTGGGGACGATCTGGCCTCATCATAATTATCGCTGACTGGGGCGGCACGTTCGACTACGCACACTCTTAGAAGGGGGGAGACCATCCTTTTTGGAGAGGGAATACTGGGGGTTACTGGCGACTTGCTCAACGTAAATCTAGCAAAGTCAAATGAGCAGTTTATGGCCACAGCGACGACGACGACGACCATTTGAAGACGCGCCAAAGGAGCACGAGATGGAGGAGCCTGTCTATATAGCATAGCATCGCAGCGGATCGCCTCGGATAGCATCGCTGCGGATCGGATCGGATCTGCCGGGTGCCACTTGGGGGCAACATTCACTTTTTTTATTGCACCACTTTGGCAATAGGCACAAGTGTGATTTCAAATCTCTGGGTCGCTTCGGTGTTAGCTGGTTGTGTAGCCTGTAGCCTGTTGCCTGTTTGCCTGTTTGCCCGTTGCCAAAGCCAAATTGGCAGAAATATGAAGTCAGCGTGTGCATTTCGGTAAAAGCGGTGATTATACACACACATACACATATACCCCTCTATATTCCTGGCTGGACAGGAGAATGGCCATTTGGGAGACGAGAAATATATGACAGCCGGAGAGTTGGCACATAATGCGCATTAGCATATGCCACTGTAGCATCCAGCATCCAGCATCCAACCTCCTTCCCTCTTTGTACTCACTGGCACTTCCCTTGCCGGCATTCATCGCAAATGGGCCAAAAGAGCGGAAAAGGCAGCAGCAGCAGCACAAACAGAAACAGAAACAGAAACTAAGACTTTGACTATGACTGCAACTAGGAGTACCAGAGCACCAGAAACAGCACTGTGGGCTGACGTTGATGGCCAGTTCAATTAAATGCCATCAATTTTAATAACGCGCCTGCCTGGGCTAACGGACTACGGACCCCAACCCGGGGCATACTCATGGCCTGACTCCCTCGAAAACTACAGGTGTAACTCTGCAGAGTAAACCTTCCATCTTTGGTTTAATTTTTCTTTGCATTTGTAATAATAATCTTTCAAATTATAGCTTTATCTAAGAGGAACTGAAACTATAGAAAGAGTTCAATGGAATTTATTTAGAAATTATCCTTGATAACTAACTAATTAACTTCTCCAAATGAAGGCGAGAATTAAAAGAAATACTTTCAGTTTATTAACAAGTTTCCATCAAGCCATTTGCATTTATTTTTGTATTCAAAATATGTACTTAAATTTAAATCTATAAGAAACTATATGATAGATAGTACTTTCCATCTTATCTCCATTGATTTCAGTTAGTCAATTTACCCTGTAAGCCTTGTGAACCGTCCGTCTGCTACCTTGGGCACTATATAACCCGATGCTGGTGAAACAAAACGTTAGCTGGCATGGAAATTACAAATGCATCAGGCCAGGGCCCAAAACTCACATGTGTGTAGACAGTCGCAGTCGCAAACGCACTTGAGGCACTTGAGGCTAAGAAACCAGCGGACCAGTGGGCCCCATTCTCTCCAGCTTGGTCGGTCGGTCGGTCAGTTCGGGCCAGGCTTGGATGGTGTGGCGGACTGGCCGCCATGTGGCCCTCGGTCATGTGGAGTTTGCAGGCTTGACAAAGCACTTAAGCCCGGGTCACTTGTTCACTGCACTCCTTTCGCCCCTTTTGGCCATTGTTTCGAGGCCCTGACAAACGAGATGTTGTTGGCCGGGCCAAGAAGAGTGAAAATTGAATGTGCTAAGCAGGCAAAAAGCAAAAAAGAAAAAAAAAATACAATAAAAAAGAAGAAAAGCTTGGGGGCAACGTGAATAAAAGATAAATATCTTTCGAATTAGAATGCAGGGTTTTATTTGTCTAACTTTGATGAGCCGTCTCAAAGGGAATATAAATATAAGTTTTGTTTAAAAAATAAAATATTTGAAAGACCCATTTAAAAGTTCATAAAAATATATAAAAGCTATTTTTCAAAGTTCACTAAAATGGCAACTGAATATAGAAATCAATAAACAATTTAAATATCTTTAATAAAAATAGGGAAATGTTTGTTATATTAACTCATAATTCATTTCATATTGTTTGCCACACACTTATTTATTACATTAGCTATTTGCATTATCTACGATTCTTTAAACCTTTCATTGAAGGAATGAACTATCCAATTATTCAAATTCATTCTTGTATTATATTTCCATGTTCTCCTATATACTTATCGATCAAGCAATACTTTTAAAAAATATATAAAAAGAGGAAGAAGTAATTTTATTTTCAATTGAAAATTAATTTAATTTAATTATACCTTTTCTTAAAAAATTGGTGGCGCCAATTGATTAATGTGCACAATTAGAATAATAGCAACTACAATTAAAAAATTAAATTTAGTTAGTTAGATTTTAATTTGAAGAAATGGTTTGTCTTTAAAATTTTTTTATTGCTTTCGAAGGGTGTTAGTTATTGATTTTAAAATTGATTATTGATTTTAAAAACTCTCAAGAAGCTTCTGAAACTGAATAAAAGCAATTCAAAATTACGTTGTTTGTATTTATAAATTTCTCTTTATTTATCTTATTAATAAATAAAGTTTATTACAATACAAATTTTCCTTTGAATTATAATGCATTAGCTTCTTAAACTAAATAAAACACATTACCAATTAAGTTTTATTCAATTTTACTTCATTTTAACACCAAAATTCTTAATAAATCACTACAAACAAGAAAGCCAAACAAAAGACTTAGGAAACGAACTTGACCGCCGAACAAGTAACTCTGTTAGGGTTGTAAGAACGAACGCCATCTAGAGGCCACAATTTGAACAACAGCTTGTTGGCGAGGCGAAAGAGAGGGAAAGCGATTAGAAGGGGCAAATCCATCGGGCTCTTCCCCTTTCATAATTCTGAACCCAGCTTCTTGAAGCTGAAATTTTTGCCAATTTGGTCAGGAAATGGTTTAGTAAATCGATCATAATTAGGTCCAAAATCCTTCAATTTCAATTCGGAAAGCTTTCCCATGTTAGGTTTTTTTATTTTAACAAATCTGCGTACTGCATTTAAAATTTTAGAAAATTAAAATTTTTTGCCAAAATTTGAAAATTCTAATGATGTAACCCCTTACAAAATTTTGAAAAATTTATAAATTTTTTTTTTCTTTAATTGACATCTAGATTGATTCCCCTTCTGATGCTGATCAAGAATATATATGATTTATGGGGTCGGAAATGCCTCCTTCATAACTTTTTACGCTGTTGACTGAAAATATAATACCCTGCAAGGGTACAACAAAAAAATATATAAAAAACCTAAAGAAAATCCTTAAAGAATGCAACAAGCTACTGTCCCCTTATTCCATTTAAGAAAAAAAGTAAACAGATTCTTGACCCAACACAAGTGGAGTGGCAAACTTGAGCAGACTTCACAGTGGATTTTGTTTGCACAGCGGAGCACCCTTCAATCTGAAGGAACCTCGAGGGGCAGCAGGGGGCTGAGAGTGGCAGTAGCAGCAGCAACAGCAGCAGCAGCTGCTGCAGTTTTTGCTGGCAATTGATGTTGATGTCGCGGGCGCCAAAATCGACACACTTGTCCCAACCGAAACTGCAACTGGCAGCCGAAAGTGGCAGTCGTCGTCTGGAGCACCGAGTACAGGTTAAATGGATCACGACTGCACGGATTCGCTGTCCGTCTGAATCTGAATCTCACTCCGACTCTAACTCGCCGTCGAAATCCACATCCACATCCCCATCCACATCAAGAGCCAAGGCTTCTCCTCTGTCCGCTGGTCTGGGCCGTCCGACGGCCATAAAATACGCGACATGCAAACGTTTTTGATGCAATGAGGCGGCCAAACGAAATTAGGAAATTGTGTAAAGACTCTCAGCCGACAAGCCAATATCTTTTCAATACCCCCTGGAACTCCTTTTGGTCATTATTTTCCATACCCTGCCAGAAGGATTAACACATCTTTTTTGGTATTTTAGATACATTTCTCTTGGGCTTTAGATAGTTTATATTTTAAGGCATATAAATATATATATCTCCTATATTTTTTGTATGTTTTATATAGTTTTAGGGCATATATCTGTCTGCCAATCACAGCTAGAGTATTCCAACATTCGTCTATTTACTTAGCCCGATTGGCTTGTTGCTGGTTGGTAGCTTCGATCAGTTAGCGGTTCATTTACGAGTCTCATTAGGCATTGCCGGCCATAAAGACGGCCCCACCATTTTGGCCATTTTGTGTCCGAGTATTTTGTGCATTTTGTTAACCGAATCTGAAATGGTTTTTCCTATTTTTTGTTTATCTTGCAGCAAGCACCTCGCACGGCAGCAGCAGCAGTGGCAGTGGCAGCTGCAAATCTTCGCCAGCAAGCAAGGCGCTTGGACACAATCATGGTTATAGTAATGGCAAGCAAAGTGGATCATCCTCGGGCTTTGGAGCAGGCTCCTCCGCAAGTGCCGCATCGCTGGGGGCCTTTGCCAGGCTGCCCCATCACCAGCAAGCCACCCAGCAGCAGCAACAGCTTTATGCCTCCGGCGTGTCCAAGTTGCCATTCTCGCCGTTCTTTGCGGCCCCGCCATTCTTCTTCACCTACCGAAGGATCAGTGGCAAGCAGGAGGATAACAATAACAGCTGCAGCTACAACAATGGCAGCAGCAGCGCAGGATCTGGAGCGGGAGCGGGATCCGGAGCAGGTGCAGGGGCCAGCGCCATGCAGGACTACGACCGCAAGTTTTCGCTGCTGAGCCTGTTCAAGAATCCCTACAAGTTTGGCGACACGCAGACTTCGCGGAAAACCTCACCAACTGGAGGTGGTTCATCCTCCAAGTCCCTGACCGGCATTGCCTCCTCATCCTCCTCGGCCAGTTGGAAGAGCTATGCGGGATCGGGTTCTCCGCATGCCGCCCTCAACCCCGCGTTTGGTGGTATGGCCTTAGGGGCCACGCGCAAGGATAGCAGCAGCTTCAGTGGGATTAACTTTGGCGGCGGTGCCTCAGCCTTTGGACGCTCCTCCTCCTGCTCCGATTCGGCGGCCAATGGCGGCTACAATGATCTCTCCAAGAACCGCAAGGTACACAAATGTGACACCGAAGGCTGCGACAAGGTGTACACGAAGAGTTCGCACCTCAAGGCGCACAAGCGAACGCACACAGGTGAGCACCAAGCGGGGGTTTCTTAATTAAGAATACTTTGTATTTACTATTTGAATGCCTTGTTAAGCGAACCCTGAAACGCCTCTCACCACTTGCATGTATCTATCTGGTTTTTATCCACAGGTGAGAAGCCGTACGTGTGCACGTGGGAGGGCTGCATTTGGCGCTTCGCTCGATCCGACGAGCTGACCCGCCACTACCGGAAGCACACGGGCGTGAAGCCGTTCCGCTGCCAGCTGTGCACGCGCAGCTTCAGCCGCTCGGACCACCTGTCGCTGCACATGCGCCGCCACTGAGGATCGGATCCGGGAATCTGGAACTGGAACTGGAACTGCCAACCTGGCCATACACCACTCCGCACACATATCCCCGGGTACCCCTGGCCGGATATCAATACTCATCCGAGGAGCCACTCGACTCCATATTTATATGCACCCGAATCACATCCATCGATCATATTTAATGCGACCAGATATATACCATATCGCTTAAGTAGCTCAATTTCTAATGGTAAGCGGGCTCAAAGCCCAACTTGTAGTTATAGTTATAGCCGTAGTTCTGGGCCGCGAAAGATTTGTAAAATTTTTCACCTTGTACGCCCAGAGAGACAATTGCCTTCAGAAGCCAAGTTAACAAAGGGGGATTTTTAAACCTACTACTTTTAGAAATATAGTTAGTCTATATAGTTAAATATACATTATACTAACAGATAGTTTTGGATTGGTGCTAGCAACTTGCGTGTACATAGATCTAGATGAACATTTACAGCCTAGTTGGTTAAGTGGAAAATTTAACTAATTTTAGATACAATTTTTATTGGTTGTTAAGTAGAAAATTGTAAACGAAACAGAACAGAAACAAACAAATGAGGCAAAGCATAAAAAAACACAAATGGAAGAGCCAAGTAAAGCAATATTTATATCTATATATGTATCTATGTATTTATATATATATAGAAATTCTCTCATCTATAGGCTATTTTATACATTTTGTACTATAACGCATATGATGTGACAGTTTGGTTAAATGGGGTATTATTGCCAAGAAGAGTTGGACAGACAAAAGTCTTAAATCCCACGAGAAAGGCCAGTTTCTATTAATATTTATATATATTTTTAATAACAAAAATTGTGCCTTAATTCTTATCAAAAATGTATATTTCTTCAACAAGCTGAGTAAACTCACTTACAGCCCCGTAACGCACTGTATGCCCTGCCCGGTTCCATTGGCAATTTGCCTTAAACCAACTGTCATCATAGATTTTAGCACACACACACACAGACACAAAAGCAAAACAAATTGTATTATTTTTTGAGAAATAAAAGAAAAGCGAATACTTTTTTGTACCATAAGCGAGGAAGCCTTGGCCGTGCTCATTACGCGTTCCCCTGGCCAAAAGCCGCCTGGCCATTTTCATTTGAATGAAAAATCAATTGGCGCACAATGGGGGCTGCTAGCCCACAACTGCCCCTGGGTCTGGATATAGTCCCCAACCGCCGCCTCCACCGCCGCCCGCTCTGGCTCCTCGGAAATGTGTGGCAAGTTGTCAGCGGGTTTGCCCGACGACTTTTGTGGCAAGGCACAAGGCACACACAAGAGGCACGCACTCACAATTGTCCAGGGGAGCATTGTAGTCGTTTGTCGTTTTGCAACCTGGCAACCTGGCAACGGGCAAACTGCGCGTTGTTTGCAATAATAAAGATGACAAATTTCTCGTCATTTGTAATTTCAATGCGAAAAGCCGGAGCTGGGAGCAATGGAGCCACATAGCTGGTGGAGCTTGGAACTGCCTTGGATTGGGGCTGGATCATGGGGGTCTCGGGAACCCGGCTAATACGCATAACTGGTTGCGACTGGCGGCTAACTGCGACTTCGGATTCGATTGGATGACACCTGCAGCGGAAATCAGTGCATGAATAACGCTCTCGGTCATTAAGGCACAATTGTGAAATATTACGCATACGCCATGGCAATTTATTGGTAAATTAATAACCGAATACGAGCCAACGCCGACAGTAGCGACTACTGCTATTGCCGTCACCGCGTTTAGCATAAAGGTTAGACAAATATAACAGACCGGTTTTTTTGGGTTAATTAATATGCCTTGGGTCAGGTCAATAGTGTGGCTTCGACTGGCTGCGATCTGGGGAGGATGGTGAATTGAAAGCCAGTGGCTGCTGCCTGGCGGACTGGGGAGGTCAGGTTTAATGACCCAAACGCATATGCAAATGAGTAAAAGTAAATAAAGTGAGAAGGTGCCTTAATTAACACTGATCGACGCTATATATGCCCTGCAGCCAGAGCTTGGTTAATTCCAAAAGGCAAAGGTTAATCGAAAAAATGAAAACTGGGGAATTACATGGGAACCTGGGCTAATATTTCATTGAAATTAAATGAAGTTTGCTTAGAGAGAAGGGTAAGTAATGGTAGAAAATATTTTATATAAATCAAATTCAATATAAAACTATAAATATGACCAATAAATCATATTCTTTATGCAATTCAATTATTTAAACCTCCATTCAGCATAAAATAAGTGGCTTCATATTACCACATTTCCACATTTAAATTGGTAATTGAAAATCGTAGCTATCTTAAAGATTTTGCGCCATAAACGCTGCCAATAGTTTACGACTCATGATTCGTGATTTCATTATATCGCACATACCCCAAAGCCACCCAGTGGACAAATATCAACTGAATACATTTAGATAAGCTATGAAATCACAGCCGCCGCTCATTAAAAACCAATAAAGTCGCCAGGCGATGCAGCCAGTAAATGCTGTCCATCAATGAGAGTCTCCAGGTGATCGCTGGAGTGGGAGGAGAAGGAGAAGTAGGAGGTTTAAGCTGATGGTTTTGCTCTGGGAGCGGTAACTATGTGTGGCTCCGGCTGTCGGCAGCTGTCCATCAGACACAAAGCGCTCCAATAACCAAATCGACTGGCCAGCAATTGAAGGAGTCTCGAAAGCTGTTGGTTTTCCGTTTTGCAGCTTGGATCTTTGGGTCTGACTTTGACCAAGCAGAGAAAGAAAATTGTTTTAATTTGGAAATTGATAAAGTATATTAATTATGCCATAAATAATATTGAAATTAAAACCATTATTTAGTTGGATTTGTTTATGGCGAGAATATTCTGGGAAATTACTGAAGTTTTTATATAATAAACAACATTTTAATGATTATTTTATGTATGTTTTTTATTCATTTACAACTCTAAATGTCTTTCGCTGCAAGCAATCAAATCTTCCAGCTTTATACAACTTGTAAATATTATTTAATATATTTTTAATCTCAAATTGAAACCACAAACAAATTTGTTTGTGTGTGCACATGGCCATCGACAACCATTTTTAATTTATTGTTATGCCTTTCTGCTGCCTTTTGGCTGCTGCAGTTGCAGTTGCAGAAAGGAGCTGGATGTGGCAGTGGATGTGTGGAGATGGAGCAGAGCTGAGCTGGGCTGAGAGCTTGGGGTTTTATGGAGTTTTTGGAGCTGCTGGTCGCCAGGTCATGTGCAATTTATGAAACGGCTTTGCATTGGCCGCGGCCTGATTTTTGAGACACATTTGGATGACTGTCGCAACGGCGGCAACTGCGGGCTCGCTGCCGCTGAGGTTGCCGCTTCTGTCCGTTTGATTTGTGATCGATTGTGTGTCGTTAGTTTGCGACATGGGGCATGAAATCTTTGACACCTAACGGTAAACGAACGGGCCGCAAGACCTCGGATCACAGCAGTGGGTGCCCCCCGTCTTCGGGAAGCCCCTCTGGAGACGGAGACGGAGGAGGAGACGGTGCCGGAGTCGGCATTAAATTGGAACGATGATGCCGGGGCAGCACCGCAGTTGTCAGTTGGCCAAAGTGTTTGGCAGCTTTGCCATTTATTTTACAGGTGAGTGAGCATAATGGACAGTTGCCGTCGCAGTTGCAAACGTTGCTGCCACGTCGCTGCCTCGCTGCCTCGCACGTTGCTCCTGAGGTACATGCTGTGCGCTTGGCTCAATTAAAAATGGAATCGTCCGGAGGAGGTCGCCTCATTTGACAATTGCCGGGTCCCAAATACAGGCAAGCCGCCTGTCTTCGCTCTCACCCCTTTTATACCCAGCCCAGCCCGGCCATGTTTAATTTTGTTAAGCAAAAATGCTGGAAATTAAAATTCCCATCACACCATAAAACCCATAAATCATCTTTTATCTAAGCGAGTCTATCGGCGCATGTGAGCGCGCGCCAACTTCGGTTCGGGTTCGTGGTTCGAGTTTGGTGGAGCCACAAGAAACAACAAAAAAAAAATCAAAAGAAAAGAGCTAGAGGAGATGCTGCCTGGACGCCTGGATTGGGAACCTGCTTTGGCCTCTCCTGCCTTAATGAGAATTTAATATTTTTCAATAAAAATTTGTAAAAGGCGCGTTAGCTGCTTGTCCGGAGTCATAGTCGGAGTCGGGAGTCGGGACTCCTCTCACCGGAGTGGTGCACATTTGCCATGTGTGTCTTGGCTATTAACGCACTTTTGTTTCTGGCCAACGGGCATTGGCCATGGCCTGGCTGCTTGGATCGTGAAGCTGCGGCGGGCAGAGGCGTCGCCAGATCACAGGGGGCACAGATGCTTCCAAACTACTTTTATTAGGCTGTTTGAATGTTGTCCTAATTGCGGTTATTAACATTTATTATTTATTTTATTTGTGGAGAAAGGGGTTCACAATTAATACAAATAGTAAAGTTGTTTGTATTTTATATGAATTTATTTTGCTGAATTTGATGTTTATTGCAGGAAACTTTAATTAAATAAATACAGCTCTTCATAAATTAATTAAGTGTTGGTTTTTATTAAAAGAATATAGATAATTTAATACTGAAGTATTATACTTGTTTACCAATTATATAAATATTTGTTTTTGATTGCTGTTTTCATGAAAGCTCAACCCTTTTTTATTTCCCATTGCCCTGCCTCTGTACAATAACTTGTTTCCCCTTTGTTTGTTTTGCTTATTGCGTGGACTTGACTCTGGTGGCTTTTGTTTTTTGTATCCTTGCCCCAGACAAGGCCCAGATTGTGTCGCAGATCCTAGATCTACGCTGTGTGTGAACCTCTTGCCAGGCAGTCTTACCAATACTGGGCCTCCTCAAAGGCCTTAAAGGCACACATTGCATACGAAATTGGCGGCTGAAGTTTGTGGTACGAGTAACTGGTAAAAACCTGCAGAAAAAGGGAGAAGGGAGTCTCAACGGGAGCGGGGGACTCGGCCAAGAGTGTCAATTGTCAGTTTGGTTGGTGGCTGTCGCCGTTTAGCCGCCGTCGCCTTGGCTGGGTCGAGTGGTAGCTGGGCCTGGTCAGCAAGTGGGCCTAGAAAACCCAGCCCATCGTTGGCGGCGCGTGCAGACGGTGAGCCTGTTTTAATATGCCAACAATGACAATCAACTGTCACCTCTGGTGCGCCATGTGTCTAGACTCCGTGGCTGCAACAGCGACGGCGACCGCGGGCCAAAAGAAATTGCATGCGGCCTGAGCGATGATTGCAACTGCAACGTCTAAGAACCTGCAGCAACAACAAATAAATATGTCATTTGGCTCATTATAAAGATAGCAAAAGGCTCTCGCTCTCTCCTTCTACTCTGACCAAGAACTAACTGCGACGTGCAGCGTGCTGCATGCCCCCAGAGCTGCTGCTGCGCTGCCGCTGATGCTGCGTCACATTTAAACGTTTAATGATAATTTATGAATGTTGTTGTTTTTTATTGCAACAACAATGCCGTAAACCAATAAATCTTAAGGATCACATAAATCTTGGCGCTAACTGAGACGGCGACTGCAGCGCCAGCAGCCGCGGTAGCCGCAACTCCAACTCCAACCGCAACGTCCGCAAAACAGAGCAACTTCCCCACTCACTCACAACTTGCCACAAGTCGACTCAAGATCCAAGATCTGACCAAGATCCGTTGACCAATTGGCCAAAGCTTATAGTGGTAATACCCTAAGAATCGAAACGCACCGGCAATTGGTAGGGTTTTTTTTTTCAGGAAGTAAAAGTCCAGAGTGGAGGTGCGGTCCCAGCCGCAAGCCAAAAGGTGCAGGATATCTTACCAGATAATTTGAAATTAACAGGTGCAAATGGTTAAAGGGTAAGGTAAGGAGTTCAGTTGGCTTGGGGATATCATATACTGGAAATTATAGGGCAAAGGGATATGGTAAAATAAGATGAACTGTGCAAGTCTTGTTAAGGATATATGGCAAGGCAGGTTACAGTCATAAAATTATATTTAAAACAGTTTTAAAATAAGTGTTTTAACAGCTGATAAAGAGCAAAACAAGTTGTTAAATAATTTTAGAATACGAAAGTGGGAAGGTGTTTATATACATATTATTTAAAATAGCAATTAAAAAAGTTCGCAATTAATGCAAAAAATATAAATGCAAGGATTTGAATATCTAATAAATAAGTAAGCGGAAAATATTAGGTATAAGGAGTTTTTACAATAAAATTAAAAACCATAAATGAAAATATTCTAAAATAAAAATGAAGCTAGTTAAAAATATCGTACAAAATTTTATCTAAACTAACATTAGAAATTTATACAACATATCAAGAAGAATGTATAAATTTGTTGGTTAATACTATGAAATTATCAAGGCTTTACATAAAACGGACTCTATTTTTTATTACTATATATAATATATATGTTTAAAGATTATATTATTTAAATAAATTGCTTAATTTTCTTTAAAAAATAGTCCCAATTTATCATTACAACAAAGTAGCTAACAAAATTCAATTAAAGCCGTTTAAATGTATTTTATTATCTGCCATCGATCTTGTTTGTATGGCAACCAAATAAACCCAAAGATTCCCAGGCAACGCTCTCAGCCACATCGGGGATCCGAGTTACCCCGTGATCTTTAAAGGATATAAACAATAATTTGGTTCACTTGATCAAACGGCGGGAGTTGCTATTGACAGCTGCAAAACCTTGACGTTCGCCCGGTGGTGCGTGATTTGAGCGGTGCGATGTGGTTGTGGCTGTGGTGGTGCTCTCCTGCGGTGCCTGGCTTTGTGGTCTTCTAATGTGTTAATAGGAATCGAAACGTCCGCTTATTCCGCAACTGCGACGACGACGACTCTGGGGGAGATTGCTCAATTGTTTTTGCTTTTTAGAAAGGCCTATCTGGTGTAGGCTAATTTTTTGCCTCACTCGTATTGGATTTAATTTAATTTTTGTGCTTTTCATGCTTCGTTAACATATTTTGCTTATAAGGATTTCCCGCGAGCAGCAAAAAGAAATCACAACTGATCAGTGAACATGCCGCCGCCAGGCTGCTGCTGCTGCAGCGGCTTCATTGTTGCTGCAGGTGCATGTTGCCTCAACAATGCCATAAATTGTGACATTGGCTTTTTTTCTGCACTCTCCCTCTCTCTCTCTATCTGGATATCTAGATATATAGCATATATATCCCCGGCCTCCCCCTCCTTGAAAAAAAGAGCCAGCCACAACACAAGAGCAAAAACTTAAGCCCGGCTAATTCTTTTTTGTAGTCCGCAGGCCGCAGCAAGGGGCAAGCAAAAAAAAGCTTAGAACAAGTTTTGGCATTTACGACTCACTCACTCTGGTCTATATGCACCACCCCCTTCGGCAGCCCCCACTAAGCCCCCCTCAAGAGCTGCCACCGCCGCTTTTTTGTGCCTCATTCCGTTCTGTTCTTGTCGTTGTCGCTTGCCGCTTGCCGCATTATGTTGCTGCTTAATTGGTTATAAATTAATTAAACGTCGATTAATAATCCGGCTTCTTGTCAGTTAAAGCCGCCGTCGTCGTCGTCGTCGCCGTGGCCGTTGTTGGTTACTTATAGGTTCTGGGCTTGGGAACAAGAACGCTGCAGTGGTAACAGCAGAACACTGTAAGAAGCCATGAATAATGTAAACGGAATTATTTATTAACTGGTAAACTAACTATTAATAATTGGAAATGGTTGGATTGGACAGTTTCAATTGTAAATATTTTATTTATATTAATTTGAAGTCAAGTTTTGATGACTTAAGAAGTCTGTGAAGTCGTTAAAATGAGAATTATTTAATTATTTTATATACAAATATTTAATTGGTCAATATTGAATTGAATATTTTATTATAAATTCGCCATAGTTTTCTCTACTAAATTTATTGTATACTTCATTTTCTTGTTGTGCATGAACAACAATAACCATGGGCAGTGGCCAAGTCCCGTCTTAAGTCTTACCAACTCGTACACACACACTCGCTCGTGATGAGTTGGCAATAATGAACTTGTTGTTGTCGCCGGCTTGAACTTTGTGTAGAAGCCAGAACAGCAGCAACATCAACATCCAGCACAGCAGCAGCAACAAGAACTCATTAATGGGACTAGACACCGCCGGCCGACTTGGAGTATCGATGACCATTTGGGCGTTTGGGTTCAGCAAGAATTGCTGTCAGCGGCAGCCGCTTGTCAACGCCGCTACAGAAAGGTTACGGGTTAACAGAAATATGAGAATTTCCAGCTACCAATTCGATAATTGGAAATACTTACTTACAGAAATGTTTGCTGCGAGCGCGCTAACAAATTAAAATAAATTAATTATTCAGTGAAAACTCGAACACGAACAGGGGCCGAGCCGCGTTGCACTCACTGAAATGAATTGTAAATGAGTCGTGAAAGGAACTAGGGCAGATGATGATCATGATGATCAAATGGAATGAACGATGAATTTATTTATGAAACAATTTGTTGAGAATCTTGTTGAATTAATTGGAGATTGGTATTTATAAAGGGGAGGGAGACAAGAGAATATTAAAGAATTGCGTGCGAGATAGATAGGTGTAACATAGCTAAGAGAAATCATCATATTTTATTGCCTAGGAATTAAGACACTAAGTAATTGGCTGTGGCAAAAAATATATAAATGATTTTGATTTTTGATTGAGTAAAGATGCGTTACGCATAATGGTTTTAGAGTCTTTATATCGTTTCTCTTTATACTCTCACTTTTTGATATGCTGTCAATCAATCATCTTTAATTGTTTAAATTATAAAAAAATACAATATGTAAAAGAAATTTTGTAATATTTTATATAAAGTTAATTGAGTTATTTAGTTTGTATATATTATGAATAATTTTTAGAGGCTTTATAGCTCTTGCTTAGCTCTTACTCTAATAGTTCCTCTGCCCTATATCCATGCACCTGCTCTTTGACTCTCACTATCTTTGTTTATTTTTGGCCTTTCCCAAATTGTTTTCAACTTTTCCTTTATAAACTTTACATTCCCTTCTGTTCTGACACTGACCCACAGCTTGGCACACCATCACCAGGCCATCCATCGCCAGCATCCATCCCATTCAAAAGCCACCTGAGGCACCTGAGGCGAGTGTACACTCTAATCTGACAGGTATTTGATTTGATTTACCAAATAGAGAGGGACGGCGAGAGGCTGTGCCAGACAGAGAGAGAATGCAAATATTTACACCCTATTTGTGGCGAGTATCTGTGTATTTGTAGTTCATTCCGGCACTCCACGACCACAGTCAAAGCCCCAGTCAGAGCCACAGCCACTCGAGGCGACATCCAAGTGATGCCTTTTGTTGATCGAGTGCTTGCTACGCACTTCACTCCCTCTCTCTCGCTTCCTCTTCTGCTGGACCAGTTGGTGGCGTCCCTCTCGGACATCTGTGAACTGCTACAGATCATCTTTGTATTCCAATGCTACTTTAACGCTCACGAAAAGCGCTTCTCGACCGTCCCTCCTTTTATTTGGATATATTTTTTTCTATTTTTTTGTTTTTTGTTTTTTGGGGTTTCTGTTTTTCGGCTATTTGCTGGGCAGTGGCGATTAAATCTGGGTCCAGCCCCGAAGAAGGCCACCGAAGATATATACACAGCGAAAAAATATTAAAAGTAGAGTAAGTAATAAATATAAAGTCATTTAATAGCAAATCTTATATATTGGGGGTTAAATCTCTATAAGAAGATCTTCCTTAATTGATCTCACTTTAAGCTGTTCTGGCTTTTGTAAAGCCTTCGGCTCATGTCCTTTGGAAAAGCCTAAGTGGTTCGGCCTGCAAACTCATGTAAGGGCAGATCTGCTTTAAATACAGAAACTAGTTTAGTTGAGGAGGTATTTTAAAGGGGTTAAGTCCCTTCTCACAAAATAATTTCAATTTATTTGAATAATTTTCTCACCCTGCATGAATCTCCAACTCCACCTCCCTGTCTTGAGGAGTATCTTTTGTGTGGGCAAGTCAAGTGCCGAATGGCCGAATGCTCTTCAAGCTCTCATTGTTAGCCCATAGACGGGGTCGCGTAATGATCCAGAAAGCGTCGCACCGTCGTCGTCGGCAAAAGCATCTTTCTCACGTTTAGCGCCTGGGCCTAGGCAATGGCCAAAAAGCTATTCCCGGCCAGGCTAACAAGTGCCGTGGCCATTCGACACACACAAACACACACACACAAGCTGTAAAACGTCAAAATATACGAGCACAGAGCGATTTAAACTGTCAACGCTGCCGTAAACATTGTCAGTTGGAAGCTGAGCAGGGGCTAAGAGGGACTTAGGGGTGGCTAAGGGGCCCCTGGCCAAAACTGGAACCATGGAGCGCTCGACTTGGCTACTTGTTGCCTCAAATTTGCTTATGAGCAGGCCAAAACAACCGGCCGGCCAGGCGAACTCCACTCCACTCCAGTCCACTCGAAGCCATGCCACTTCATGGCACTGCAGCTCCCAGCTTCCAGCTCCAAACACTGCTCTAATGTGGCTCGTAAATCCTGGCCGAAAACGGCTGCTAGCCTCGTTTTAGTTTCGGCCCGGCCTGATGGATGTTGTGATGCGGACGGGGCGGCACTTGGCCAGATTTACGCCCCGCAATTAACGTTCTAATCGCCTCAATTTGTTAGGAGCGGAGGCAGTGCGGGGAAAAGCAGATAGATAATCAGGCCCAAACAACCTACAAGTCAATTGAGAGTGTCAACCTGCTGATATGGCCAACGAGGATGGTGAAATCCAACAATTAATTCCTGCTTGTGCATAAAATTAGTACAATAATCTTTCGCAGTCAAACCGAAAGATGGCCAGCAAACTAATGTGTTTTATTGTCAGATAAGGAGCGTAAATTATAGTTTCTTTAAGGTTATATAATAGCTTGACGGAGCTGCAGTTAAAAGCAGTTTCTTTAACTAAATAAAAACCATCGTCAAAATTGTTAAAAAAATCAAAAACTTTGAATTTCTTTTACCCTCTTTCCTTCTATGTTTTACCAGTAACAACAAAAGACTTAGGCAACGAACTTTCAGAGAAGTTGTATTTTATAAAGAAGCATCCAATGAGTTCCTATTTAAATATAAACATATTTAATTTAGATGACAACACAGGAAATAAGTATTGTTTATATTTTTTTACAAATACAGGGTACTCAAAAATATATAAATATAATCCCCATACAGATTAATGACTTATTAATTGCACATAATTACCAAAATGCGGCCGAACATTAAAAACATTTTGCTTTGCTCATTATTTATTCAGCCATGGCCGCACTCATATCATATTTAACATTTGTACTTACAATATTCGGAGTAAGTAATTAGCTAAAATGTATAATAACATTTTTTAAAATTTCATCCAGGTTTCGTGTCTCTTTGAATTCACCAACATTAATTGTACCTCGCTGGACACGAGCAAAATGGATGTCGCAGCATGCTTCCTGAAATCGGTAAACAGGACATACAAGTACCTTAGCTTTCGGACAAAGGTTTACAAGTTTCCAGTTACTGATGTTACGGTAGGATATGCTCTTGACTTTGTTTTGGGTTTAAAACCCCTTTTTTTAATAGGTTTCAGTTCAAGTTCTTAAGAGACTAACTGGCTATAAACCTTTTCTCTTTAACTTCACCGCCGATGGTTGCAAGTTCCTCAAGGGTCAAAGGAATAAGATGACACAGTTCTTCTTCAATATTTTTGCTTCATATTCAAATATAAACCATCCCTGTCCATTTACTGTAAGGTTTGTAGAAACTTAAAGGATCAGAAGTAACATTATTTTATTACAGCACGACGTTTATGTGGAAAAACTGCCGATTAACTATATGAATAACATACTGACCAATGTTTTGCCCTTTCCTGAAGGCTCTTACTGCATTCACAGTGTTTATTCTAATTTAAAAAAGCCAGTTTTGGATCTCAAAGTTTATTTTCGTGTATTTTAAAATTATAAAGGAATAAAAATACTTTAAACATTTTACATGATTTCATTTTCTAATGAGATATTCAATCTGCGATCACTCACAGTCTGTGCTAATGACTATAAATAATCACCAAAAAGTTTCCAAACATTAAAATCAATTTACCTGCTTCAGTATCAATCCAGCCATGGCAGTGTTCAGATCCACATTAGCAATGCTCTTAATAATATTTTTAACCATATTCACAGCTGCCAGTGTAAGTTACTTTATAGATCATGGCTGAAATCTTTCCATTTTATATTGTTTTTCTATAGGTTCTTTGCAGCTTCGAGTTTACAAACTTCAATTGTACAACTTTGGACAGCAAGGTATTGGATTTCGATGAATGCTTCCTGAAGTCTGTAAACCGATCATACAAATACCTAAACTTTAGGACAAAAATACATACTTTTCCCATTACGGATGTAACAGTATGTATATGCTTAAATGTCTTTTAATTCAATTTAGTAAATTCAATTTATATTTCAGCTTGATGTTCAGGTTTTCAAGAAGCTCAATGGCTATAGGCCCTTTCTCTTTAACTTTACCGTTGATGGCTGTAAATTTCTAAAGGGGAAAAAGAATCAAGTGACGCAATTTTTCTTTGAAACATTTGCTCCGTATTCGAATATTGTTCATCCTTGTCCATACACAGTAAGTTTTTTGTTAAAAATAATGTTCAAATTGAATTGTTAACATTTAAAATATCAACAGCACGACGTTTATGTGGAAAAGCTGCCCATAAGCCATCTAAACCATTTATTGTCTAAAGTACTACCAGTTCCCGAAGGATATTATCTAGGTCATACCACTATATCTACGCATGCGATGCCGGTTGCAGATGTAAAAGTTTATGTGCATATATATTGACAACTATACTCTTAACCTTAAATGTAATCTTGAGCTTTCCAATCATATCAAAAAAGTTGTACATTTCCCTTTCCTTTGTTATGTGTTGTTCACGTCTAACTATGAAATAAACATATATTTTGATTACCATGAAAATTATAATCATTCTGCTAAACATTTAATAATTTTAGTGAATAATAATAATAATAAATGTCACCATAAGTCCAGTAATAATAATATTATAATAAGCTTGTTTTTACTCATTAAGTTTTGTGATTACTGTATCAAAACTATATACAAAATTACTAGTTATTGGAATAGTTAACAAAAATAGGCTCATTTAGGCTAATTACCAAAACGAATCATCAAAGTAGTTCCACCTCTTAAAACCATAACTATTTAGCCATGGCTGCGTTAAAGTTGGCTTTAGTAATGCCTACAATAATTATATTATTTACAACATTGGCAGTAAGTGCATACACATACAACTTGCCAGGACTCTATATTTGTTAATAAATATCTTTACAGGTTCACTCCAAGTTTGAGTTCACTAATTTAAAGTGCACTTCCTTCAACAAATCAGCATTGACGATCGAGAAATGCTTCTTGAAATCTATAAATCGTACTTACAAATACGCGAGCTTTCAGTCAAAGACTCACACGCTACCAGTGACTAATATAACGGTAGGAAATATTATTTAATTTCAAAAGACATTAATGCAGATGCTATATTTATTAAAGATTCATGTTCAGGTCTTCAAGAGACTCAATGGCTATAAGCCATTCCTCTTCAACTTCACCGTTGATGCCTGTCTTTTCCTTAAAGGCAAGAGGAATAAGGTGACGCAATTCTTCTATGATTTAATTGCTCCCCCTTATTCAAACATAACACATCCTTGCCCCTACAATGTAAGTATTGATACAAAGTTAAACAAAAAAGAAAAATATTCCTTAATTTAAATACCTTTCTTTGTATTCACAGCACAACGTTTTTATAGAGCTGCCGATAACTTATGTAAATCATATATTGGACACTGTACTTCCGGTTCCTGAAGGATATTACCTTATACAAAGTGTTTATTATACCCACGGAATGAAGATGTTGGAGCTCAAATCTTATATGAATATATATTAAAATTCAAGCAGCATTCAATAAAAATGAAAACCAATTTGCAGTGTTACATTACTTCTACTGTCGGTCTATTTATCACTGCTAATTTCTCTTTTATTTTGGAACATAAAGGAAAACAACTTTTACTTTATTTTGCAAATATAATCCAAGTTATATTGGTAATTCTTTTCATATTAATTTTTATTTGAATAACAAGAAAACCTTCGTGAAAATTCTCAATGGCGCTCCGTTTGAAATTAAATGTTCGGCTTTTGAACTAACCACCGATTTTACTATAATTTTACAGTTAGTCAATGCGCCTCAGTGGCGCCATATCAAATTTCTATAATCCAATAGGTGGCGCCAGTTGGAGGATTGTCAAAATATTCAAATATATTTATTAAATTTAATTTAAAAAATAATTAATTGTTGTATTACTTATTAACAAATATTTTCTGTTTAGTTTAATGTCTGTGAAATGTAAGCAAAGGCACACAATTTTTGTTATGTTGGTAAAAATAAATATTTACAATACTTAAGCTTTCAATTTAAGAATTTATCAAATCAGTATAGAAAGTACTACCATATCTATCCAAGAACCATACAAATCCTTTTTGAAATCCTTCCTGTAAAAACACACATTCACATACCCCACACAAAAACTCCTTAACACCCAATTTCAGGGCAATCGACAGGATTCCCCAAACAGAGTAATAACAGCGACGCTGCCCAAACTGTCCATTAATTTCCCGACTTTGCCTTTTGTGGACTCATTGCCGTTAAACAAATAAAAATAAACTAAGCGTAAATACTTAAGAAGAGAATGAATGCCACGAGGAGAGGAGTTCGTCGTTGGTCGTTGGTCGTGGGTTCTTTGTCCTGCCAGCCAAAGGACAATTGACCTTTTGCCGCTTTCTCATCTCGGCGGGGCTTTCCCTATTTTGGCCTATTCGGTGCGTCTGCATGCGTGTGTGTGTGCTAAACTTTAAATTGTCCAATGCTACGTGCCCCGCATGCGGAGTTCATAAATCCAAGCGCTAAATGTAAACATCAACAGTTGCGCTGCTGCGTGGCCAGTGCCAGCAACAAGAACAACACTAATAATAATAACAACAACAACAACAATGATGGCAAAAACTTGCAAAGTTCAAACACAAACTAATGCAGCAGCAAAAGCAGGAACAAAAGCCAAGCGAGCCACACCCACGGCCACCCACCTTAAGTCCCTTCCCCTATCCTTTTTCCACCCAACTCTCACGCCTTTTTGGCCACTTTCACCGTTGTTGCTGTTGGTGTTATTGTTGCTAGTGTCCTTAATGCGCGATATATCCCTCTGTGTGTGTGTACACAAAGAGAAATGGATACAAAAATAGATAGATTTTAAGCTATTTACATTAAAAACTCAAATAAATTCTGTTAATCTGAACAAAAAAGAGATAGAACCTTATATAAGACAAAAAAGAAACATTAATAAAGTAATTTATATATTCACATATTTGAATTCTTTTTGAAATATCATTTAAAGGTCAGATTTTGTAGCATACTTTTAAGGCTTTTGATTTTATTATTTTATGTTTATTATATATATTTTGTAATAATTTCTTTAAAAATAAAAACGGATACAATTCTTACATTATAATTTAATCCTTTCCTAATTTTAATTTATTAATTATATTTAGATAACGCCTGCATGAAAAGTATAAATAAAAAGAATATGCTAATTAGTTTAAATGCAATAAAAATATAGACCTAGACACAAGCTCTGATAAAGTGATAGCCAATAAAGCGATTAAACAATAAATGTAGCAGACAGAGACAATAGTTCCTTACTATCAGAAACCACTTGGTAATTCTCAAATATTTTATGATAACGATTTATACGAAGCTGCAGCTGCAAGACATCACTGTCAATCGATTTATTACCAAGTTTCGAGTGGAATTTCCCAGTGTTATGTCTTTGAATTGTGTAAATGCTACTTTTAAATATAGAAAGTATTTACAATGTATTTCCCTCAGTGTCCTTGTATGACTGGTATGGGTAGGTGTTAGCTGTATGGGCTACTGGCGTGACCAAGAGGAGCACACTGCTCTGGCAGGTTGGGGCATGGCTTGGCAAGTAAAATAAAATAAACTTGAGTTTTGTTTTCGCTTGTCGTATAAGCAATGGCGTAAAGCCTGGCTCCTGCCATAGCTCCCTATCCTCCGCCTCCTCCTTCTGCTCCACAAAGTCAACCCAAAACGCATGTGGCCGGTGGTAATGACCTCCCCACTCACACAGACACCCACAGGGCTTGTTGCACTTGCCTTTGCCAAGGGTTAAGTTCCGATAATTATGGATGCAAAAGTGGAGCACAAAAAACGAAGCTGGAAGTGTAAAACAATCCGCACAGCAGTGAATGTGTGGCATGCCACACTTAAAGTTGTTTACCCTTTTTTACAGCATTTATTTTCTCAGCTGAGTTGGAATTTAATTGGTTTATCGAAACTTTTTGTAAAAAAACTTAAATTACCTTACTTAATTTTGGTCTAGCAAGTTTATATAAATAATAAAAATGCAAGGAAAAATTTTAAAAGATTTTTTATTTAAAAACAGAGAATATTTTGAGCCTCAAGCAAAGCAAAGGTTTCACATTAATTATTGGCATTCCTTTCTAAATCACCAATCGATGGACAAAAAAAATAAACACTATCTAATCTGCAGAGTGACTGGTTTAGATAGGCCCAAGCTCTGAAGTGGACAATTGAATGAATTACGACTCTATCTGATCTATAGATAGACCGCCGTCTGGTACAATTAAATCTATAAGTGCCTTAAATCAAGTTGAACAACTCGCATGGATAATAAAATTGTTATGAATATTGATTCATCATAGTAATTGTAGCTGGAAATTTGTCTGTTTTTGTGTATCAATAAATCAAAGATGAGCTAAGAACTTTAACACAAACCAACTAAATTTAATTGGCCATTTGAACAAGGCCACAATCAATTAAGGCAAATGCACAATTAATATATATCTATAAAGTTTGAACGAAAATCATGTAAACTGTTTGCTTACTTCAAAAATCAAATTATAAAAATTCAACCTTAGAGCTCTTTCTTTCAATTTAAAGACAATTATCCTAGACATTTTATTCAACAAATTATTCTATGAACTTCTTTACCAATTAGTGTAAATGCCACTTTTCATTTAAGTTTTCTCGGCCATTGCTCTGCAACTTGATACGATTTCCCTTGAATTTCCCATTGCACTTTGATAATCTAGTTACAGGTGTTTATTCCTTCGAGCTGGTAATTCAATTGTTTGCAACTATTCATATTTGTGGTTGTGTCTGTCTCTTGCTCAAGGAAACTCCATTACAAAGTCCCTCGGGGCGGGGAGAAAATCTCCGCCTAATTTAGACAGTGTTTACAGTAAATATGCAAACATACCGCCAAATTGGCATATAGCAAACAAAAATCGAAGCCACAATAGGGGAGGAGTTTGATGGGTGGTGTCGGGAGTGGGTGGTTGGTTGGGCGGGAAAACAAAGGCAAGGACACACGTGTAAATTGAGTACACTTGAACCTGAAGTCGCTCATTGATTGTTGTTCTTATTGGCTCTCTATTGGCGCTTGGCAAACATAAACAATCAAATATTTCACAAAACGACAAAAATGATTGGCCAATACCATAGCTGGAGGGTAAGTGTATGTATCTTACATGTCAAGAAAATTTGCCAAGTGGAACAGAAACTAAAAACTAGATCTTGGAAGAAAATACAACATTGTTTTATATATTTTAATTATAAGTACGATGGTTTATCTTATATATATTCGCGCAATCATTCTATACTTTTATTGATTTTAAAACAAAGAAGTTCAAAGAAGTTAAATATTTCCTTTGCTTATTTTTCTTTAAAAATTTACATTTTCAATTTGAAAGGACACATAAATTTAATACATAGATCATCAAAATATATTATAAAAATAAATTCTAATTTTTCAATTGAAATTTAATTATCAGGCAATAATTCATAGTTCTATTTAATATCTAAACAAAATAAATAGTTATAAAATATTTACAAATAATATTTCATTATAGATTTTATCATTATTTATCCATTTTATAGGTTACATATTTTTCTGGCCACCTTCAGGCCTGTCCAAGTAGATAATCTTATCGCCCGCGTCTCGTTTCCGGCTTATTAAATTAATTGAAAGGCAAATAGCGAGGAGGCGGCCATGCCATGTCTTGGATTAGTGCAAGTATGTGTGCCGGAGTCTATTCTATCAGCAGAGTAGCCTTCGTGTGCCAAAACACCTTATCATTTGCACACCGTTGTCGGCGGGGAAATGGGAAATACCTGTTGTTGCAGTTGCTGTTCGGCTAATGTTGCTGGCGATGTTGCTGTCAACCGCCGGCAACATGTTGCTCGCGTGAACGGATTGGGGAGCACGGTCTTCGTGGCATTGGGGACTCGGCTGTGTGGCACAGTGGCTTTTTTTCGAAAGCTAATGATTTTTATTTTTTAATCTATTTTCTTTACAAATTTTTAAATAAATTTTTCTAGTTAATTAAAGTTAAATTTTTGTTTGTTAATTAATCTATTTCAAAATCTCTATAAAATCGTCGAGAAAATAAATTTGCTTGTGAAAAGTCCATGGTTTTGTTATTTATATATAATTTTAAAAACTAAACATATACAAAATGAAGAAACTCATTCAAATTATTATATAAAAATCAAATTATAAACCAAAATAAAAATGATTTCCAACGTTTTTGGAGCAAACGAGCGACTGTGCGCTCGGTCTTTGTGGGTTTGGGACTCGGCAGCGATTCGAGTCTGCCATTCGCTGGCCGACTGGCAATTGGCGCCGCATATTCTGGCTTTCTGGCACAGGTCGAGCGATTCAGTTCGCTTCTGTCCTCCGTTCGGCCAACAACACGGCGCGCTTGCTCCGCCTGCTCCACTCGGTTAAGCTTTAGCCTCTCCAACTGCAGTTCGGCGTTCGAAAGTGTGTCTCGATCCGCTGCTGCTGCAGCCGCCCCAAGTAATCAAACAAATTAAGATCCCAAAAACAAAAACAAAGAAATCATTAAAAAAGAGAGGCTGATATATATAAATAAAGTAAACAAAGAGGAAAAACCGGCTCTCGGCTCACGGATGGCTGGGGATTTTGCACAGGGCGACGATCTCGTCGAGAAGACCGGCCATCGGCGATCGGCGATCGGCGAGGGGCTCGTCCGGCTGCATTCTTCTTCTTGCATCACGTGCAGACGTCTCCTCCAAGCCACTCTCCCTTTGCCCGGTCCCCTTTTACAATTTCAAGGCGATATTTGCACAGCCAAAAATTTGTAGAGGTTTTTATTTATTGATTAACTTAAAAGATTTAAAGATTAATCTACTGATTTAATCTACTGAATAATATAAAATTTTCGTTTTTTGAGGCCAAGATTATGTTAAAAAATTTGTGTTTGCCATATAATGAATTTCATGTAGAAGAAAACTATAATTTTCAAATTAATATGCGGTAAAAACTGGTTCTTATTGGGATATAGTCAACATTGAATTTAAGGCAAATTTATTTAATTAATTTATTTTATGAGACATATTTAATAATAATAATAATATTAACATCGAAGGGGAACTCTAGTTCAAGCCCTATACTATTGTTAGTAAATGTTACTACAAAACAATTATCTGAAATATAAATCGTAATTCAAATAACCAAATTTAACTCCACTTTTTTATAGGGCTCTCTCCAGTTTTGTTTTTGTCAAATTTAAAATATATTAAAATATTCCTTTGGTTTTGTTTTTAAGCAATTAAATACCCTCTCTAATTATTCTTCGTGTGGGTTTTTACGTAGAAAACTCAGTTTACAGATGAGTTGAGTATACAGTTGAGCTTGTGCAGGGTGTTCCTTAAGTGTTTTGTTTTCGTTACTCAATTGAGTAGCTTTTGAGTGGTGGCGGCAACAAAATATAAGGAAAGAAACACCCTGAGAAAGCCATGCATATTAAGGCAAACAGTGCCCATTGGCGGCTATGGAAATTCCGGGTTGGAAATGTGCACACAAAGTGTGAAAAGAGGGCTGACATTGCGGTTACATGTAAACTATTAGGATTCAAATGCGAGGGAAATGTGTAATTTAACGGAGCCACATGAACTTGTCACTCTAATAACCTAAATACTAATTACTTTTGCTTTGTTTTCGCCCCGAGAACCCTGACCTGAGCCAACTCTTTGGGTGATGCTCATATTTTGCTTCAATCATTCGAAGGTAAACAAATTCCCGAGAAAAGTCGAGAGGCATTTGAAAAGTGTTTGTGCTCGTGTTGGAATCGTTTATTTATAGGCATTCAATGCAACTGCGAATGCTCAACATTTATTTGTATTTACATATTGGTCATATTGCAAATAATAACAAAATAATAACATAAATGGCCACAAAACACAATCAAAGCCATCCACAGCATTTTACCTGGTCAAATGAATGCACATGAAAATCGACAGCAATTTGAATGAATTTTTTCTTTTAATTTTCACTTGTGTTTATCTCTCTTAATGTCTATGCAAATGTGGCAAGCAAACAGCGAGTTGGGGATATATAATGAAGAGTGGGGCAAGAGGAGAAAATCGGGCCTATCAATAATGAGAGTGCATTTGCA
>VNJN01001699.1:0-20040 GCA_008042485.1 Drosophila mayri
CCCTTCACAGTTGCGTTTGCAAACGAGAGTGAGGAAGGATGAGTTACCGCCTTACGTTTAGTTTTAACAAAATTATAAAACTGTTTTGGATCCTGAGAAAACTGGACCCTGCAACGAATCAAATAGTTTTTGTAACACTGTGCGTTCAGTACGGTGAAGTTTGAACGAGCTGAGAGAGGTCAGAACGAGAATCGGTTTTTCTAAATTTCGTGTACAGCCTTATCTTTACATTTTTCAAGCGACTCAATTCTTTAGTAAACCTAGGTGGTTTATTTAAAATTTAGGGATAGTATAACGGAACACATTCCGAGAGGAATGAATTCATCGCATTGTAAAAAATGTCTACAGCATCAGCCATGTCAGTGCACATGTATAAATCAGACCAATTACATTCAGAAATAAGATTATTCAGCCGGTCGAAGTCAGACTTGCGAAAGCAGTAAACTCTTTTGGCTGGTCTATCAGATATTTCCTGTATAACAGCACCAGTATCGAGTGTCACATAAAAAGTAGGATGATAGGGATCTTCAGGTTGCGTCAAAGGTGCCACCCTCGCTAAACTGACGCTTGCCGGATCAGCGACAAAACAAAGATCAAGCAAGCGCTCTAAGGAATTTCTTACATGGTTGACTTGAGACAACGAAATGTCGAACAAGCCAGCAATAAAGTCTTGTTGTGCTGAGGTTTGAAGTGTATTAGAGGAGGTATGTAGGGACCAAATAGCCCCAGGGATATTTAAATCACCCAAGACTACTAAATGATCTCTATCCGAAAGCATATTGGAAACCATCCGAATGGCGGAAAGGTGGTTCCAGAAGATAGGCAGTTCCGACAGTGGAGGAATGTAGGAACATGTAATAAAAACAAAGCGACCATTAAATGATAGCTTCACACAAAGGAATTCAACTTTATTGTTTTCCTCGAAAGTTACTAATTCTGACGTGAGAGTGGAGTTGACCGCTATGAGGACCGCACCCCCGCGCCTGACAGGCCGATCTAACCGATAAATTGTGAACGCAGCTGGGAAAACTTCGGATCTAAGAATCTCCGGCTTTAACCAGGTTTCTGTGAACACAATAACATGGGAGGCGAATGCGAAACTATCAGAATACAATTTAGGCAGCTTACTACGTAAGCCTCTCGCATTCTGATAGGAGATTAACAGAGAGGTATTTAGTTTTTTTGGACAGAGCTAGAGGGTGTAAGGACAGAGTGGTCAGATCGGGCTTAGGAAGAGTTATCCCAAGTGGCCGTTTCTTTTTCTTTGCTTCATATTCTTTGACGACAACATACTCAGGCCAGAATTTGGTTGAGCATATCGTGCCAAAAAATTCATTTTGGACATTTATTTTGAAGGATGAAATATACCCAGCATACGAAAATTTGAATTTTTCCACCTTTTATTTTAAATTTTCAGCTCTAACTTTGCCTCGTATAAAGGCAAAGACATCATCAGATGTTTGACCAGGGGAGGGCCGCGAAACAAATATCTGTTCCGTAGGTGGGATAGCGATGAGGGCTTCTGGTGAGACAGGGTGAGTGCCTAGAGTTCCCATATTGGCCGGTAGTTCCTGGGGGATACATTTACACGGCTATGAGGGGTCAAAATTTGTGCTCCCATAGGAGACGAAATTGAAATTTGCAGTGGAACGTTTAGTCCCACTGCACCTTCGGGCACCGACTCTTTCCTAACGCTTGACCTCAAAATTCTCGGAGTTAATTCTGAGGTCGAAGGCTGAGTCAAAGGCGGCTGCTGTTGAGGGCCCGCCGCAGGTTGTTGGGATCCGTCACAATGCTGCACTCCAGTTTGGTTTTTTTTGCGCCTTGGAGACTCATTTAATTGCGTAAGGCTATTAAATTGTTTATCAAGCGCTAAGAAGATGTTATGAGTTTTGTTGAAACTCGATAACAACTCTTTAAAACTGCCCTTGGTTTGCCGCATAAAATATAACATTTTCCTTTCAACGTCTCGACAGGCATCCCAACAGTAGCGCAAGCCGATGTTTTTCCAATGCACTTGCATGCAAAATATTGTCGCATAGCCAACAGCCAATGGTAAGATCATTTGACAACACACCCTTTTTACAGGTTTTTGAAAAGCAGACGATATCAGAAGATATTATTGAAAACTTACCGCTGTACTTGTAGCGATAGGATAAGGGGGCGAATAAATAAGACAGAAAAGTGCAGCTGCACCGAGAGACTTGAAGCACTAGAGAGAGGGGGAGTGTGAGAGTAAGCGAGCTTAGAAAATTTTAGCTGTCGCGATAGAGCATCAACGGCTAAACGGGAAAGGTGCAAAGAGAAAATACAAAAGACAGAAAGAGCAAATACTGGCAGCACAAATAATTATTGAAAATAAAGGGATTAAGATCGAATTAACCGACCGTTCACTTGGAAGAACGAAAGACGAATAAGAAAATGGTCGAGATCATCGAGTCAGAAGATCTCGCACAGCCACAGCACGGACTCAGCTCAGAAACCGGCTGGGAAATCAACGGGGCGTGGCAGAATACCATTGCCACCGTAAAAACCATTGAATGCAGTGAGAAGGCGGAGAGCCCACCTGAGCAGATAGGCCAGGCGGTGCCGACCCAGAATACACGGGAATATGGACAGACCGGGGTATACATGAGGTCAGCCGTTGTGGAGGAAGGCATGGACGCGGAGGTGCAGGAGGAGGACAACAAGGAGGAAAATCAAAGCAAGGAAGACGAGCAAATACCGACAGGCGAAGGAGATAAAGAAAAAGAAAACGGAATAGATGGAGAACCGGCGAGACAGCAAAGGCAACAAAGAAAGTAACAAGAGGAGGCAAGGAGCACAAGGACGATGCGGCCACCCAGGGTGGAACGGGCGACGGTGCAGCCGGCATCCGTAGACAAGGATATGACAGCGAGGGACGAGCCGAAAGAAGGCAGGAACAGATGGGGATGGATGATTACACCGGTGACACGCAGGTCAGTTGGATACAAGGCAAGCTCAGGGAGAAACGTATTTGACCGAGGGTGGAGTGTGACGCGTCCCGCGCACATAAAAGAGAGATTTGAATTGAATGCGCGCGCGCGCCAAGAAAGGGCCACACTAACGGCCAGGAGCACACTGGACGGAAAAGAAGAGGAAGCAGCCGTTCGCGGCGCGCACACTAGGACACGCCAGGCCCTATATAATGCGGGCCGTTGGCCATAGGAAATGACTTAGCAGCCGACAGCGATCGGAAGCACTTTTTTGGGCAACCCGAATCTTGGGGGATTTCGGGTTACGATAAATTGTCGGACGACTTTCGAGTCACGGCATTTAATTCAGCTTGCCGAATTCTCTCTCTCTCTGATAACTTACGAGTCCGCCCGCCCTCTCTCTGAAGACTTTCGAGTCCGCAAACTGGAGACTTCCGAGTCCACCCGCGAACGACGCCCGAACCCATGGCGAAACGCCGTTACCGAGACGAAGACGACATAGACGCGAGAAGCCCGACGGCCGAGATGAAGGCGATTCCTGGTTCCCGACGTAGCAGATCCGAAAACTCTGTCCATTGAATTATTCAATAAAGAGGCATATGTATTAAAGTTAACCGAATTCTCTCATCTGTTCTTACTGGGAAACGGGCAAACTTCTCTTACAGCTACCACTCGGACTATAAATTTACTGAGCGGACCCTGGCCGTGCCTAAGCTATCTGGGAATCTGCAGCAGCCCGTCACACAGTTTCTGAAGGAACTTCAGACCTGAGGGCATCTCAGAAAACAGCAACCAACAGATTCTTGGCATTAGAGCGACGAACGTCACCAGAAGTCTGGAAAGGATATGTTAACTTCATGGAAGAATATGAACGTCTTGGAACTGGCCCAACCCACACACGTGCCTACGGATCACTATTTCATTCCACATCACTGTGTACTGAAGCCCAAAAGCAGTACTACAAAACTGCGGGTAGTTTTTAATGTCCTGTAAAACGACAAGCAATAAATCATTAAACGATAAATTGTTCGCTGGACCCACAGTGCAGAGCAAATTAATTGCAATTTTGCTCCGATTCCGCACTCACAGATAAGAGTTTACTGCATATATAGAGAAAATGTATCGGCAGGTGTGGATGCAGCCGGATCACCAGTTCCATCAATTAATCGTATGGCGGAAGAAACCATCAGACGATCTAAAGTTTTATTGACTTAAAACTGTCACATATGGTACAACATCAGCGCCATTCCTGGTTACTAAATGCTTGGATTATCTATCCGAGAAGGCCAAGCATCATATAGCGCTTGGATCGTCCGTACTTATGATTTTTACGTCACAGGAGCAGACAGCATCCCAGAGGACGTACAAATTCAGAATTAAACAAAATACTGCTGCCTTCCGGATTCAAGCTCCGAAAATGGTGGTCCAATTACTCCGAGGTTTTAACCAAACTACAAAAGAAATTATCATCTCTAATGTCAAGTTAGACGAAACACTCCAACAATATAGAGATAAGACGTTGGGTTTGCTTCGGACGCCACAAAAGGATTAGTTATGTGGACGATCTCAAAAAAGCGAAGCGTCAACCATCACCAAACGAGTGGTCAGTTTGGAATTATCGCAAATATTTGATCCACTCGGATTATTTGCCCCCATGGTGCTCAAAGCAAAGATGTTCAAGCTGACCTTGCGGGAATTAAAGATGGTCTGGGACGACGAGCTTCCTCAACCCATTCAGGTAGATTGGAAAAATATCGCGCTGCAAATTCCAAGACACGTATTCGAAGGACGGGTGCCTGTCACACGAGAACTACACACGTTTGTCGACGCTTCGGAACGAGCATATGGGGCTGCAGTGTATGTGCGAGCCACCTACAAAAATAATCAAGTATCCGTCCGATTGCTCTGTTCAAAGTCAAGAGCGCCGTCAGTTAAAGAAACAATACCGCGGCTAGAGCTATATGCTGCAGTTTTAGGACCTGAACTGATCCATAGAGTCAGAAAGGATTTAAGAAAGGATCCAAGCGCTCTCGCATCAATCTCAGTGACGTCATGTGTCATCCGCCAATAACCCAGCAAATGTACTATCAAGAGGGATTGCCGCAAGCAAATAAGCAGAGCACAACCTCTGGCTGTACAGACCTCTATTCCTACACTGGACAAATGGTCCAAGGTACCAAGCCTCACTCCCAGCGATTTAGAACGACGAGTGAAGCAGGTGAGCTTGCCAACATGTCAAGATCAACTGGGAAGCAATCCATACAGTTGCACTCACGGCAACTCCTTTCCCAAGTTACAACGCATTGTAGCTTATATGCTGCGTTTTTGTCACAAGCAGAACCGATCTCCTACAACTTCGCTAAGTGTAGGTGAACTGACTTATGCTAGGTCCCTCATCTTAAGCACTATTCAAAAAATTGAATTCAGTGCTGAGCATAAGCAGCTTCGCGTCCACAGAACAGTGGACAAGAAAAGTTCAATTGTCTCGCTGTCTCCAATAATCGGAAATGATGGACTCATCAGAGTAGGAGGGAGGTTGGAAGAATCTAACCTGCCATATTCCGCAAAGCATCAAATCTTGCTCCCATACAATGATCCTATTGTGAAGATGCTGCTACGAGAGATGTATGAAGAGAACATGCATTGCGGCGCGCAATCGTTGAGAGCCATAGCCAGACAGCAAAACTGGATTTTAAACGATAAGACAATGGCCAGAAGCATCATCCACAGTTGTGTCAGATGCACAAGGGCACGACCCAAATTGATGCAGCAAATCATGTGTAACTTACCTGCGGATCGAGCAACTGTAAAGTCTTTCCTCCACGACTAGTTCCATTCCACAGGCTCGTCCATTCTCCAGGTCTGGAGTCGACTATTACGGTCTCTTTTGGACTCACCATAAAATCCGTGTAAAAATACCATATAAGGCGAACATTGCAGTATTCTGTTGTTTTGCCACTAAAGCAGTACATCTTGAATTGGTAAGCGACCTGACAACAGACGCTTTCCTAGCCGCTCGTCGGCGTTTTTTGGTTCGACGTGGAAAGTGTCATACCATTCATTGTGACAACGCCACGAACTTTGTAGGTGCCAACAACCAGTTGAAGGCATTAGAGGAAATTATCATCACAGAACAGGCCCAGACCAAGATCATAAAGCAATGCAGTAAGCAGCAGGTGGAGTTCGCTCACTCCAGGTCACTTTTTAATTGGTGAACCTCTAGTAGCGCCTCCTGATGCGAATCTGGCCCTACCCGGAAAAACTCTGGTGAAAAGATGGGAGTTAGTGTCCAGGCTCAAGCAGTTATTCTGGAACCAGTGGTCCATCGAATACCTACAAGAGCTGCAAATGCGTACGAAATGGAAGACCATGGCCCAGAATGTAAAAGAAGGACTTTTAATCCTAGTAAAAGAAGATAGCTTTCCGGTAATGAGCTGGCCTATGGGGCGGATAATAAAGACCTATCCGGGCAATGATAATCAGGTTCGTGTAGTAGACGTCAAAACGGCATCAGGGACGTATAAACGACCAGTTACTCGTTTCGCACCATTGATAAAGGAAGAAGTAGCCACAAAACGTCCACACAGCTCCAGTGAAGATGCAGCACGGGCAGAAGAGAACCCCACACAGAAGAAGAAGATGTCATTCCCGATCCTCCCAACGGTGCTGGCAATGCTACTCATACTACCGTTAGCAATGGGACAATCGGTAAACATATCTCCGTTTGCAAGTCAGCCGGGAATATTCTACGAACGGCTTGGCACGTCCAGAATGGCAATCTCAGAATGGAACATAAATGCATATTATGACTTAAAGCCATATTGGAGCGACATGGAAATATTGGCTGCTGGGATAGCGGAAGTAAAACACAAATTTTCAGAGCTACGAAACGTCAATGATTGTAGGTCAATATATGAACACTTTCAGCATGTATATGGCGAACTGCAAGCAGGAAATGAGTTGATAAATCATTCCCGACAACGAAGAGCACCACTTGACATAGTCGGAAATGTAGCAAATTCATTATTTGACGTTCTGGACTCAAAGTACGCCGACGACATGTCCAAGGCGATAAACAATGTCAAGTCTAACGAAGACGTATTGATGATGCTCCTGAAGAATCAAACATCAATTCTGGACTCTACTATAAACATAGTCAGAAAGAGGAGCTCGGCCACCAACAATCGGATCAAAACGCTAGAGGACCAGATAGGTGCGATTAAACAAGAAAGAGGCAAGTACCACAGCAGGAAGTATTCAGCATCATGCCCATCCCAACATGAAATGCCGGAAGCTGGCAGCAATTAAGCCTAAAAACCGAAATCATAGCCGTCAATGCCCATAGAGACCAATTCATGGGAATGACTAAGGACGAGTTTAACCAATGTATAGAGCTGCCAAAGGACGAGCACATTTGTTTTAACCACCAAGCCACATTCAGCGTGGAGAATCGGTGCGAATTTCAGTTATTCAATAATAAAACAGTCAAGGTCTGAGCTGTTGTGGTTGGCAACGCATCAGCGAAACAGATGGATGTTTGCCACACGCAGTCTCATAGAACTTCAAGCGGTGTGCAAAGAAATAGCTTCCACTGTGCAACTCAACGGAACGGGCTTATTGTCATTGGCCCCAGGTTGCACTGCATGCAATTCAAAAATTAGCGTAAGCACATTCAGCATTTTGGTCAGCAAAACGAAGGCTACATATGTTCGTTTTGGCAATATCACAAAGATTGAGCATCAGAACCCACCTGAGCCATTCCCAGGAACGGCAGCCAAGGAAGTCAGCTTGGAGAAACTGGGCGCCTTGCAACGCCAATTGGTAAAATTAAAGACCACCTGGAAGGATCAGCTCGTCACTCCTCAACATCATCAAGTAGCTGCCTATGTAGCCTTAGCAATGTCAATCATATTAGGCATTGTATGGGCTCTTAGCCGGACGGTAAGCAAATGGGCACCACGACGACGGGTACCGTTACGCCGGACACCCGGACTCAGGCAGAGCATGGAAGAATCAGCAGCGGAACCTACCCCACGGAGTTTTTCGTTCGACCTTAGTGAAGGTTGAACACCTGTTCAACGGCCGGGAGAATGTTCAGTCACGGCACCGTTTATTCATAAGCAATAATATTTAGAATAATACATAATAATTCTTCAGTCGCAGCAACAAACATTTATCGTAAATAAAGTATCAATTACCAGGTCAAGCGAATATGCATAGCATGCGGACATGAGGAAAATGAAATAGGGCAATAATTGTCAAGTCGCTTATAGCTGATAATACCGAAATATACTGTTTAGTTTCACTAATAAAATCAGTAAGAGTTCTACCTCAACTAAGAGCTTTTATTTCTGCATCAGAGGCTGTCGCCGTGTCTTCAGACCCTCATCCCTTCACCCAAACCAACCAAACCGTCAACCTAGTTCCAAGTGCTTGTTGCGACAACCAAAGGCAATAGTTTATGCACTATCTGCCAGGCATCTAAGAATCCGTTTAAACAGAATTCATTGGCACGACACACTTCAATCCTCAACACAACAAGTCCACCTTTGTTTTGTCTCTGATCTGTCAGCTTAGCGAGGGTGGCGCTGCTGACGCAACCTGTTGATCCCTATCATCTTACTTTCGATGTGACACTTGACTTTAGTGATATACAGAAAATATCTGATAGACCAGCTAAAAGAGTATACTGCTTTCGCAAGTCTGACTTCGACCGGGTGAATAATTTTATTTCTGAATTAACTGGTCTGATCTATATATGTGCACTGACATGGATGATGACATTTTTTACAATGCGATGAATTCGTTCTTTTCAGAATGTTCCACTATCTATCTATTTCAAATAAACCACCTTGGATAACTAAAGAATTGAGTCGCTTGAGAAATGTAAAGCCAAGGCTGTACACGAAATTTAAAAAGACCGGTTCCCGTTCTGACCCATGTAACTATATATCGGCTGGGTCAAACTTCACCGTACTGTACGCACAGTGTTACAAAAACTATTTGACTCGTTGATGGATTCAATTTTCTCAGGATCCTCAAGAGTTTTTTAATATTGTTAATATTAAACGTGAGGCGGTAACTCATCCCTCATCGCATTCCTTTGGAA
This sequence comes from Drosophila mayri, assembly GCA_008042485.1. Lineage (NCBI taxonomy): Eukaryota > Metazoa > Arthropoda > Insecta > Diptera > Drosophilidae > Drosophila > Drosophila mayri. The sequence continues at coordinate 9,067 of VNJN01001699.1, forward strand.
ATGCAACTGTAGGGATATTTCAAGTTATGTTTATTTTGTTGGGTAAAGTTCAGAAATTAATATTAATAGATACATTTTAAATGGAAACTTCGACCTTCGCACTTCGACTGGTCTTGTTTAAATATCTGCAACAACTGACTGACAATTCAAAAGGATGGTTTGATTTTGGAAACTATGGCAAGAGGTCTGATTTTGGAATGCGATAGCTATACTTTAAGATCTGGCTGATGCAATACTTGGCGGTTCTGATGAAATACAAAACAGTGTATGCACTTCCAATTATCTTTTTTTTTTCTTTTTGCCGTCGAAGTAATTTGTGGTCCCTCTTTTGGTTTCTGTGTAGGGGGAGCGGGCCCGAGTGGCGGAAAGCCCAACGCGAGAGCGGGAGCAGCGAAGGCAGACCCGAGGACCGGAGCACAAAAGGGGCGAGCGCGGGTGCGCTATTAAGTTTTGGTGAGCCAAGGCGGCACAGAGGGCCCCTCACCTAAACATCCCGCCCCCCTTGCAATCACTCGGGTTGCAATAGGTCCCACGTCGTTATGACTGGTGGCAGGCTCCGGACACGACCCATTCAAAAACGGTGCTTTGGGCCACCGGTAGCCCGTCTTGAATCTTTAGGAAGCCCGGCCGAATAATGCGCGGATACATGTCCGCGCCCAAGACGACGGAAATCGTGGCTGGCAAATAGAACCGCTCGTCAGCCAGAGTAATACCTCGGAAGTGGGCACGCACCGCATCGCTCAGCTCTCGGCACGGCGTACGAACGCGGACGTGAGGCTTGATCTTGAACATGACATCGAGCCGCACGCTCTTTGTTGGTTTTAGACCCCACGGTGGCCGAACAAACTTGTTCGTCCCCCACGCTAGTAGTGGGCAGACGAAAACACGCCGCCAGCGAAGCATCAATGCAGCTAGAGGGCGGGCACGGGTCAATGAGGGCCGCGTGTCGAAGATCTGACAACACGTCTTGCAGCAGTCCCCTCGCCTACACGCTCCGTAGGAGTGCTCGTGGGCCAAGCAACTGGAGCAATATCGGTTGACGAGAACCGCCCGGAGCCGGTTCTCGGCGCTGAAACGCAGAAAGCGGCGGCACTTCTTCAGTGGGTGGATCCCACTGCAGACTCGGCATCGGTAGGACTGTGTACCTCAAGTACATCAGCTCTGCAGGGATTGGGCGTTGCGTGGACGTGGCGTCATCGTGGTGAATGCGCCTTGCGGAAATATGACGGAGAAACAAAACAACGTTATTAGTATGGTGTGAAGTACAACTAAGAACTACGGTCAGGGCTACGATACGGCACAGTGAACAGGAACATCGGAGCGGAAGAGCGCATTGTTATTGTGGTCGGGTGGACTCTTCCATAGGAAGCAGCACGACCTTAGCTACGGGCCTCTTGATGAGGCCTCGCGTCGTGCGGATGTCGACCACGCGGACATGGCCATCGGATCCCGGAAACACCGCGTCAACCCTGCCTAATCGCCACTCATTGGACGGAAGGTTGTCCTCCTTGATGACCACCATATCTCCAAGGCGGAGATCTCTTGTAGGGGCTCGCCACTTATTTCACTTATGGAGCTCCTTAAGGTACTCCACCTTCCATCGCAGCCGAAATTGGTGCTGAACAGCCTTTAGGTGCTGCCAGAGGTTAATCATGGAAGCGGTATGTCCCTTCATCTCGGGTTTAACAGTGGCAAGAATTGGGCCTCCCACAAGAAAGTGCCCGGGTGTAAGCGCCAACAGATCAGCGGGGTTTTCGTACATTGGCGCGAGCGGCCGCGAATTTAGGCACGCCTCGATCTTTGCCAGGAGTAAAGAGCTCCTCAAATGTGTATTTCCGCGTGGCTGTGGACTTGTGAAACAAGGTCTTGAAGCTCTTGATGCCTGCCTCCCACAGACCCCCCATGGGCTCCCGGAGGAATGATATGCCAGAGCAGCTGCTGGTTATAGGGACCCGTCACCGCCCCTTTTAGGCTTTGGAGAAAATCGAGGGATAGCAGGGCCGCTGTCCCACAAAGGTCTGTCCGTTGTCCGACTGCACTTGACGGGGGCACCCCCTCCTTGACACGAACCGAGCGAAAGCCGCAAGAAACTTCTCGGTCGTAAGGTCCGATGTAGGCTCTAAATGGAGGGCCTTTGTAGAGAACACCAACACATACCCCTTCGTGATGAGACAGTCCCGTATAGTTTTTAATTTCGAAGGGCACGGCATAATCCACACCAGTATGCGTGAACGGGCGCGAGAAGGACGTGCGTTCCTTCGGTAGCCCCCCCATGAGTTGCGTCTGCAACTTCTTTTTGTGGATGACGCATACCTTGCATGAATAGATGAAGGACTTCACCAAGTTCCTCACCCTTGGAACCCAGAATTTGGCCAGGATTAGGCGGATCATCAGCTGGTTGCCACCGTGCAGGGTGATGCAATGCGTAAACTGGACGAGGAGTCGGGACAGATGGCAGTCGTATGGAAGGATAATAGGATACCGTTCGTCATATTGGAGAAGGTCAGAGGCCGTTACCCGGCCGCAGGCTCTCATAAGGCCTTGCAAATCAATGAATGGGTTCAGATTTTGAATCGGTCTGGATGCCGGAACTGGCCGCTTTTGGCTTAAGCAGCCCATCTCGGAGACGAAGTGTCTACGCTGAGTGACGGAAACTAGGATGCGTTCGGAAGACGTAATCTACCTCTCAGGTGCTCTTCGCACGGAGATTGAAACTACCGCGCGCGCTGGATGAAGCGATAAACATAAGCAAGGACTCGCAACGCCTTGTCAAGTGTGGAGAAAGGCTCAAGAATATCTTCGGCGGGCGCCTTCGCAGCATGGACCTTGACTACTCGCTTCAGTCACGAGGGCGTCATTGCCCTGAGTGGGCCATTCGCCGCGGGGCCTTTGCAACCAAGCAGGACCGTGCCACCACAGCTGACTATCTGCCAGGTCTTGAAGAGCCACCCCCCGGCTAGCGAGATCCGCAGGGTTCTGCTCGGAGCGGACATGTGCCCACTTCTGCACGTCGGTGAACTGGATGATCTTGGTCACCCGGTTGGCCACGAAGGTTGTCCACTGACACGCTGGCTTCTGCAGCCAAGCGAGGACAATAGTCGAGTCCGTCCAACGGTATAGGGCGGCTGCGGCCCCTGGCAGCTTTGGAAGAACGGCGGTGTCCATTTCAGACAACAACAGGACCCCGCACAACTCTAGCCGCGGGAGTGACACCGTTTTAACCGGGGCCACTCGCGTGGTCAGCAGGTTCACTATTACCGTCGACCCAACCTCGACACGGACGTAACCTCTGTACGCCTTCTGTAAAGCGTCGCAAAACCCGTGGTACTCTACCTTCAGGTACGGACGGAACGCAACACACCGAGGAATACTGATCTGATCGAGCACGGAATAATTCTTCAGAAAGTCAACCCATCGCTGACAGAAATCTTGAGGGAGGGCGTCGTCCCACCCTAGATCCAAGAGCCAGATGTCCTGCATGAACATCTTCGCACGGACGATGAAAGGAGCGAGCCAGTCGGCCGGATCAAACAATTTGGCAATTTGGGACAGGACTTGGCGCTTCGTGAAAGAAGAGCCAGAACCCAATTCTGGCAGAATAAAAAAGAAGACGTCAGTCGTCGCCTTCCACCTCACGCTGAGTGCCTTGGCCGTGGTCTCTGTATCGATTTCGAGAAAGTCAGCACGAAGGAGGTGGTCGCTCGGAATGTCGGCTAGAACCCTGGGAACCCTGCTGACTCTAGAGCCCCCTTCAACTCCCGAATCGCCACTTGGGCATCGGCTTTGGAGTCGGCCCCCGCAAGAACGTCATCCACGTACATAAAATGACGGATAATTCGGCTTGCTCGCGGATACCTCGACTCTTCGTCGTCCGCGAGCTGCTGCAGGACTCGGATCGCTAGGAACGGGGCACAATTGACTCCCATCGGGGTTGCGAAACAAAATGCGTTGGAACGAAATATGATTGGGGTCTACCCAAATTTGTCGATGTCGGCGTTGAATTCTAACCTAAAGTATTGCCACTTTAGAATTTGAATCGTTAGGTCGGATTGCAAGACCGGGCGCGCGAAAAGAATGTCGCTTAGACGGGTCCCGTTTACAGACGGGCTAGAAGCGTTGAAGACCACCCGTATCTTGGTAGTCGTGCTTTCGGGCTTGACAACGGCATGATGCGGAAGGTAGTAGGTAGCGGAGCTGCTTGCGGGAGAGACCTCGACCATGTGGCCTAAGTCGATGTACTCCTGGATTACCGAGACATATCGAGCCTTAAGGGGCGGATCCCTCTTCAGGCGCTGCTCATTACGCAGAAACTGAGCAAGAGCAAAGGACCGCGAAGACGCTAGCTCGGAACCCTTCTGCTCGGGGTCGCGTAAGGCGAGCGTCACAACGTACTTGCCACACTCGTCTCTTCTTGTCGTCTGGACAAAATTGTGCTCGCAGACTGAATCCGATTCCGAACTAATATGTGTAGGCACATCTTCTACCTCCCAGAATTTGGTGAGGAGCTGATCCAATGAGTCATCAAAGCTGCGGGCAATTCGGGTGGAAAAAATGAACACGCCGCGGGGGGCCTGTCAGCACCCATCCAAAAAAAGTCTCCTGACCGACAAGCGACCCGCAGATGTTTGCCTTGGAATTCCCGAGGAGAATGAACGGAATGGACGCTCCTATAAACACGTCGACCTGGGAGCTCTCAAAGAACTTGGAATCCGCCAGGGAAATGTCGGGGCAGCCCCTTAAGAAGATTCCGCGGAATCGGATATGAGGGCAGAAATGGCACAATTTTGTAGACTGTGCGGAAATGGTCTGATTAAGACCGGAAAATTGTGCTTGAATAGTCTTGAAGGGAAGCTTGACAAGGTTGAACAATCGCTCCGTTATAAACGTCGCTTAGGACCCTGAATCTATAAGCGCTCGTGCCTGGAAGGTGCACCCCAAATGGCACACATTGATAAGGACCGTGCCCAGCAGGACGACTCCCGCCCCGGAAACGAAACACACCTGCACATCCGACTGATCCTCTGAGCCGGTTGTGCTTATGGAAGTCTGAGTGAGTCGAGCCCTTGCTGCCATGGGCGGGCTTGGAGCGGTAGCGAACGGATCGTCGCGGTGCGGGAGGGTGTGGTGTTGGCTGTGGAATGAGAAGCAAGTCTGCCCTCGAGCAAAACAATTTAAACATAGCTGCATCCTTTTGATGTAATCAGAGCGCCCATTTACATCCATTTCCAATTGCGTGGTTCTCCCTCGAACAGAGAGGGCCCGGCACCACTCGAGTCTCGCACGAATTGTGCCTCCGAGCTGGACCGGCGGCAGGACCTTGGCGGAACTTGCCCGAAGCCGCTAGGCTTGACGTCGTTTATGGCCTTCAAAGTGCGATGACGTTCTGTCAGGAAGTTATCTAACTCCTTCCATGTTGCAATTTCGGCCTTATTATGAACGGATTGCTCCCACATAGAAAGTGTGACTTTGGGGAGCCTTGAGGTTTAAAAGAATCTTCAACTCTCTATTGACCAATAGCCGCCGGTTCGCAAAGCGATCAGTCAGGCTTTGCCACGCCGCGACGAACCCCTCAAGGGTAAGCAGAGCCTTAGAAACAATGGCGCGTGCGTCACCACTTATTTTGGATAGCAACTGGAACATCTTTTCGATCGGGGTGAGCCGCGAGTTCTGGATGTAAATGGCCTAGAAGAAAACTCTGAAGGTGGGCCACCGAAGATAATCACCCGCAAAGACCTCGGTATCCACGGGCGGTAACCGGCAGCCTGGGTACGGGGCCGTGAGAAATTTGGCGGAAACCTGAGTGGATTGGGAGGCAATTTCATCAGAAAAAAGTGGTTGACAATCAATATGTGTAAAATTAAATATGTATATAAATATGTGACACGTACGTATATATTGTACTCGTAACTAACTCGGAATTAATTGTTTATAGGTATACTCGATCGAATTGAAACCTCAATTATTTTCGAAATTAAATGTTGCGGAGCCGAAAAGGTGGAATTGACCTCGGCTTTTGTTCGGAATGAGAATTAATAGTTATGGCCGAAAAAGTGGAATAAAAACTTCGGCTGCTTCCCGATCGAAGACATTAATAATTAAATACTTTGTAGTATTTACTCCTCTAAATTTGATTTATTATTATTGAAAATTACTCAACCGGACAGAAGGAATTAAAAAAAACCTCTGCGCCTTGTTGTTTGAGCGGAAAAAACGTTCACTGGGTTACGCCGATGGCAATGCATTGCGTAACGTATAGCGGGCAGGCCAAAAACGATAAGGAATATAGCGCACACAAAACGGGGACGAATGGAAAATTTTCAGAATTTGAAGGCGAAAAAGAATAAAAATTATCGGTCTGCCTGTTCGGTTGAGTCTTAGATGCCTGGCAAATAGTGCATAAACTATTGTCTGCAGTTGTCGCAACTAGCACTTGGAACTAGTTGGACTGTTTCAATTGTGTTGGGGTGTGGTATGGTTTGATTGATTGGTTGGATGAGGTTTGGGTGGGGCATGAAACACACGGCTATGGTGTCGGGCACATGTGCATGAATAAAAGCTCTGTCGTGAGGTAGAACTGTTACTGCCTTTATTAATGAAAACTTAACAGTATATGTAGGTACAAAAATGCTTATGGTAACAAATATCGTATACAAAACTAATGTGGGTTACTGTGAATGTGGGTGACTGTGTATGTGGGTTATTGTCAGCTATATGACCTGACACTTATTGCTACTGTGTCGCTTTCCTCAGTGCTGAATGTGCTCACGCTAAATTTTTGAATTGCGTGCAGTGTAACCTGGGGCCAATGACAATAAGCCCGTTCCGTTAAGTTGCACTGTGGAAGCGATTCCTTTGCACACCGCTTGAAGTTTTATGAGACTGCGTGTGGCAAACATCCATCTGTTTCGCTGATGCGTTGCCAGCCACAACAGCTCGGATCTTGACTGAAAGACCTCAAATATAGTCTCAGTTTTTATCGTATAATATTGTATACAAAACTAATGTGGGTTAATGTGACCTGGTAACTGATACTTTACTAACGACAAATGCATGTGGCTGCGACTGAAGAATTATTATGTCGTATTCTAAATGTTATTGCTTATGAATAAATGCTGCCGTGACTGAACACTGCCGTTGTGTCGGAACCCTCGGACTTGGAGCTGACACGAAAGGAAAAACAAATCTTGCAGCAGTGTGAATGAAATTTAATGTTCCGACCACAGCTGAAGACAAGCAGAGAGACGGAGACGGAAAACTGTCGTACTTATCTTTGGGCGGAACAATGCCGGGAACTGCTGGTAGAAAATCCAAAAAATATCCGGCTCTGATGGACCAAAATGTGAAAGGAGCACTGCTGCCGCACAAAGATTTCCGCAGATGGTATAATTTCAGTGCAGTCGCATGTATTGTCTTTCGCTTCATACATTGAACTAATTTAACTTAACATAAGGGCCGCGCTCCCGACCGATAAGCTAAGCTTAACAGTATGGGAGCGGGTCCGAGTGGCGGACAGCGAGCGCGCGAGTACGTGAGCAAAAGGGCCGAGCGCGGGTGCGCTCTTTAAGTTTGGTGAGCCAAGGCGGGACAGTGGGCCTCTCACCTAAACAAATGTGAATAGTGGTCCAAGGTGGCTACCCTGTGGGACGCCAGTTGACCCTGAGGCTAATGGATAGAACGTTTCTGAACAGAACTTTTGGGTCCTGTCACTAAAATAAGTCGAAATCCACATAAGATGAAAACTAGGAAAACCCATTGAATCAAGTTTTCTAACAAAAAGAGAATGATTTACCAAGTCAAAAGCTTTACAAAAGTCCGTGTAAATAATATCGGTTTGAAAGTTTTTTTTGGAAGCCCCTAATAACGAAAGAGTTAATTTCCAGAAGATTGGTCGTGGCTAATCTTCGCCTCATAAAACCATGCTGACATGACGAGATGACGGATCTACATAGATGTTGCAAGTGAGGAGTGATTACATTCTCGACATGTTAGGGATTGCCGATAACTTAGAGATACTCCTATAGTTACTGGAATCCGATTTGCTACCTTTTTTGTGGAGAGGGATAAGAAATGATTCCCTCCAAATAAGGGGAAAGTGCGAGGTTTCTGACACTCGCCGGGGGAGAGCCGCGAAACAAATATCTGTTTCGTAGGTGGGAAAGCAATGAGGGCTTGGCGTGCCCATATCGGCCGGCAGTTCCTGGGGGGATAAATTTACGGGACTATGGGTGGTCAAAATTTGTGATCCCATAGAAGACGAAAAGGAAATTAACGGTGGAACGTTTAGTCCCACAGCACCTTCGGATACCGACTCTTTTCCAACACTTGATCTCAGAATTCTGGGATGTTGGAAGATATTTTAAAGATTTACCATTGTACTTGAATCGCTAGGAAGAGGGGACAAAATAGAAAAAGGTGCAGCTGTACAAAGAGAGTTTTAGCGCGAGAGAGCGGGAGACAGTGGGAGTAAGCAAGCTAAGAGACTTTAGTTGTCGCGACAGCGCAACAACGGCTAAACGGTAGAGACACAAAGAGGAATGAAAAAGAGACAAAAAACCAAACAAAGGCAGCTCGATTAAATAACGAAAATAAATGGTATTACATATTTTTTCTTTTTTTTGTCGTGCGAGTGCGAGAGGGGCGGAACCGTGTAACGTACGGCTCGACACGCGTACTAGATAGACTTCAGAAATAAAATATAGAATAGGAGGAAAAAATTAGGATATATTACGGACTAGTACTACAAGCAATACAGTTTTTAGTTTTTAGTAAGGCTTACAATGCCTTCAATACTTCAAATAAAGGCGATTGTAATCCGTACATAAAAATAAGTCGGGGCGTCGATGGTATAATTTCAGTGTAGTCGCATGTATTGTCGTTCGCTTCAAATCCGTGGCTTCATTGTCCTTAACTTTCAGGGTCCTCCTAGTCCTGGTTCTGGGTAAATCCTTAATCGTCACAAATGTTGGTATATTTTAGAATTCACTGCTTAGTTCTTCACTGGTCAAATCGCGAGTGTTCTAAATCTTATTTGTCACCTTTGCGCCGTTCCGTATTCCATGCATTCTCTGCATTCCGAACTTTCCTCCTCGCTCCCTCCTGAGCATGCAGGTGGCCGATGCGAATTGTGTTTCGCATTCCTGTGCGCCTGCGCTATGGGCCTCCGCCCCGATCATGCTCTCCGGCTTTCTCTGCCGGTCGCTTATTGGAGGATCTCGCTTTCCGGTCTTTGGGATGCGGTACCGCCGTTCCATACCGTTCCCTGACCGGTGTTTCCTGACGATGTTGCGGCCGATGTTGCTAGTGAAGTTGCTGGTGACGTCAGCAGTGGTGTGGCCGGTTTGTGTGCATGGCCCTATGATCCTAACGGCTATCTCCCTTATCCCTAACTAGTATTTACATCTAATATTTATACATAACCTAACATTTACATCGTATTTACAAAATATTTATACAACGGCGGCGACCGAGATGTTACTTCGTCACAAATTAAAGAAACGTGCGTTAACACAAATACTAAATGGAATTCTATCCCCAACGGAGGAAAATTAAGACAAAGTCACGAAAATTTTGAAGCATCGGAGAATGAAAACAGTTGGAAAGTGTCATTAAAAAGCATTTTCCAACTAAAAAAATGAATTCCTGCAAGTATTAGTAGGCAGAGAATTCACAAACGCTCAACTTTGGACCACACATACGAAAACCCATAGTATGTGAGAGAATTACGAGAACGACGAAGAAGAGGAACTGGCGTTCTACATATATCAAATTCCACGAAACGAAACTTGAGCGAATTCTGCAAGATTTTCGACGACTCCATCGCAGGTAGCAAGAAAGAGACCCTTTAGAAGAAACAGAATTGGAGAAAGTCGACGATTGCAACGACGACGCAAGAGCAAGGACGTGTTGGTAGAAGAATTTTTCGTTGTAAAATCTGCATCAACGAGCAGATAGGGTTGGTGAAAAGGACGACGAATTTCACAACAGCAACGACGAATTGAGAGGAGCAAAAGAAGGAGTCGGCGAGGGAGCAATATCGAAGCAGCGACGAGAAAGGGTGCAGAAAATCACACTACGTAAAGGCGAGAGAAGCAGCGAGGAGGAAGCGGAGAACGATCCGGAGAGCACCATAAAACGTCAATTTCGATAAGGAAGCAGGAGACGAATTTCGTAAGGAAGATCGGCAGTACCGACGAGTGTAGAAAAGCAGACTACGATGAGGTAATAGAGGAACGTAAAGTTTCGGAAGAGACGAATTTCGCGACTTGGGAGATCTTTACTACAACGACTGTGAAGAATTTGAGAAGCGCGGCGGGAGTTGTTAGCTTTGGTTGTGGGTGAGCGAGAGACGGTGTTGATCGCCAAATTTGTTTTGAAACTGTTTAACGTAGTCTCATTATCTGTTTCCAATTTTTGAATTTTACAATTTATTAGTTTAATTAATTTGTAACCGGCTTTAAGAATATTATATACATGACTTTCCGCTGCCGCTATTGGCAGCGCAGCTATAAGACTTAGACTTAATTAATTCTAAAGGTAGATCGATAAGAACAGACGATGATGTGAGCTTGGAGCGGCAACTACAGCTGCTCTAATTAGAAGAAAACCTTAAGACAAATAAATGAATGAAATGTATTGAGAAATTAAACTCAAATCAAAAAGTCTTATGAATGTCTTCGGGGACCAGACTTGGTTGGATCTCTCTACGTGACCACTCCGTAACAGCGAATGGACAAATCTCTCTACATGGCGACCGTGACTAGAGTCACAAGGAGCAGCGGATCGGATGAGGCTTTAATACAAGGAGGAAATACACGAAACAAAAAACAAGTCTGAGTGAGTAGAGTGTGCGTAATGGGACGTGGAGGTTTAAAGAATAAAATTAACAAAAGAATAGCCCGCATTAAGTGGCTGCTATATGCTCAATCGACACCGCCCGCATGGACGACGGCACAAAAACTTTACAATGAGCTTGAA
>VNJN01001702.1:0-105410 GCA_008042485.1 Drosophila mayri
AACAACATAAACGTATCCGCCAGGAGTCGCACCATTAGCAACAGACTGATTGAGCACGATTTGAAAGCGCATTCAGCAAGGAGAGATCCTTTTATGAGCAAGAGGCATATCAAAAGGCGACTCTGCCTTGCCAAAGACCAAGAGACCTCCAAAACTGGAAAAATGTCCTTTGATCCGATGAAATAAAGTTTGATTTGGTTGGATCCATCATTTAACAACCTTCGACGAAAGGATTGGCTCCTTTTTCGACTTCCTTGTAAGGGTCGTGTAAAATTTGGCAGAAGTTGCTCGCTTTCTGCCACGTTTCTCCTGTTTGTCTGTCTAGTGGATAGTAGAAAACCCTTTTAAACATTTGTGGGACATTCTATAAAAACATTTAAGTGGTTTTCAACCAAAAATTTAAGGAGCATTTGTGGGAGAAAGTCCAGGAAGACTGGTACCCCATTGAGCCAGCAATATGCTCCAATCTGGTGGAGTCTATGCCTCGTAGGAGTGCTGCAGTTTTAAAAAACCATTAAAAAGTAATAAAATATTAAAACTTAAAACATTTCATGGTCAATTTTGGTAAACTAGTCAATTTGGATAAAGATTAGTGATTTCGTTTCTATTTTTATTTCCAGGTCAAAAGCATAATTTTTAACTTAAGTATAATTTTTAAGCTAAATAAATAAAGTTAAATGCATTTTTGTTTTTTAATATGTAAGCTAGATGTATATAGATCAAAATAAAATTAAAATTTCCACTCATTTCCCCGTTGTTTCTTAAAAATACGACTTTAAACCGAAAATGAAAACTCGTTTCTATTATTTTGTCCATCACTGTATATCCTAATAATCGATAAATAATAAAATAAATTAATAAAAGCAAATATTTTGTACTGTTTCTTATTAAATTTAAATTTAGTTGTAGAAGTCGTTTGGAATTATAATAATGGAAAAGCGAAAAAAAAACCAACATACTTTAAGGGATGATTCCAAAATTTAATTTATATTTTTATAGAATCTGAATGAAAACATACAAAATTATTGGACAAAATGAGGATAATGTTAGGAATGACCTTTTTATATGCTTTTCAACTTAAAGTTTATTATAAGGAGTATAAACTTTCAGAATTTGTTCTCTTTTTCCCGATCACCCATTTCCTTTAAATTCTAATTGAATAATATTATCTTCCTTGGCCTGTCCCAGGACAAGCCTTACAATGAAAAACCTCTTCATCAATGCGGGGATTGCTTTGCATAAATATCGCATAAATTGAGAAGACCGAAAAAAGGCAAGAAATCCAAATCCAAATCAAAGCCACATGCCTGGCATTGACAAAAAGTAGGCTAAGCGTAAAAAATGAAATATGTTTGGGGGGTCAGTTTGGAATTACATTTGCCTAGTTTATAAAAAAGGAAACACAGTCTCTGGAGTTTGACCAAACGTTACGCTTCGGGTATTTGCGGCTTTCTCTACCTTTTTTGAGGGTCTAAATTAGCCTGCGAATAAATGGCACCGAAAGGCTGAGCCAAAGTTTCTGCAAAGGCAAAAGGAAAAACTAACAAGCAGTAAATTTATATTGAAGTTAAAGGATTCCGTTTCCGTTTGCCGTTGCCTCCTGTCTCATTTGAACTACTATAAAAAGAGGGAAAAATCTAGCCAAAGGAAAAACTTTCCAGTCACATAAACATAAATTGCGGCAGTAATTTTCGGTCAGGAACGTTTGGGGAATTCTCAGCCAGAAATTGGTGTGCTCAGTCTGAGTGTTGTTGTTGTTAGAGTAGGCTAAATGGGAATTAACATTAAGTTTAATTTGTCTAATGCCCCTTGAACCCTTTTGCTATCGTGGAGCTGCTTGGAAGGGAGGGAGTGATCCAAACGACACAAATTAATGGCTTAAGCCATTTGTGCGCCCTTCTAAAATAGGCTCAGGCTTAGGCAAACTAAAGTGTTTATCATAGTTAAACGGTTTTAATGACTCATCAAGATTTAAGCCATAGTTCCGCACATAAACACATTTTAATGCTGAGGCGACCGGCTCAAAATAAACACTTTTATTTCAAATTAATTATTAAATGGCCCTCTCGGGCTCCCAAAAATTGCCGTAGCGGACGGTTTTTCACGTCCTCATGGCGGGGTATTGGTTAAAGTTTTCAACTAGCAATAATCGCACCTCAGTAGGACTTCATTGGTTACGATATCGCCTCTGCGCAAAGATACTTTTTACCCCAAATCGGTCCCTACTACAGTATATATGAGCTAGAACAAGTTGCAAATTATAAAAATTATTATTTGTTTTATAAAAATTAAAATCTTGCATACTTTTCAGAATCTTTCTACCTGAATCCTGAGATCCTACCTACTCAAAAGGCCTTGCAAAGGGTGGTGTTTTCTTACAAAGGACTCTATATTATTGAGCATTTAAGCAAAGAAATATTTAAATAGTTTAGAAATCGACAACTAGTAATAAAAATTATATTTTTGAGAATTTAAAATCAATTAATTTTGGAAATAATTAAAATATTAGGGAAAAGCTATTTTTCTAAAATTAATTACAAATAAAGAGAGACTTGTTTAAAGAAACCTTTGCTAAAGGTAAACGCAAAGTTAAAAAATAAAATCTCTTTGAATAGTTCCTATATTTTCTTCACACCGCAAAAACAATATATTCATTTAACAATTTTCCTGGAGTTCAACAATTTATTTGTCATTCTATTGGCAGCAAAAATGAATACAAAATTCATAGGCGCAAGCAAAGAGGAATCAGCGAAGAGGGGCACCAGGACTCAAGGGAAGGACACGACTCCTTGAGGTCATGTTCGCCTACTCTAAAATGCTAAATAGCCACTTTAGCGACCAGACACGCTCTTCTTTTGTTTTGTGTCAGTGCTGACTTGCAAAAACAGTTTCGAAAATAAATTAATCAAATTATTCATATAAACTTTTCTTTATAAAATATTTCAGCGGGCTAAGTGCGACAATTAAAATTGTTAATTTTAAAAATTTTTAAGCCAGCAAAAGGCTCTTAAGAGACCCCAAGAAAGGTCAAAATGCCAGCACTGCTCCGTTCCTTCTTGGCTCTGTCATAAAAAATTGAACAAGTTTTCTGGCGGGGGACAAAGTCAAGAGCAGAGCTGGGTTTTCAGTGGGGTGGCAAAGACAGCGTCGACAATACCGGAAATCCGTTTCATGACAAATGCGCCACATTGTCCTGGCTGAGTGTTAAGAGAGGCGCTCCATCCGCTCCTCGTTCCATAATTTGGCTCTCCTTTACGAGCCAGCCGGCAATGAAATTCCTTCAATGGCAGCACGTGACTTGGCCAAAAAGAGAGAAAGCGGCGAAATTGCCAAAGGGAGAATCCTTGGGAGACCGACATTGACATTGGGGAGAGCACAACAAACTCAAAGCGCAGGCGTTGCTCTCCCAGGACTCGCAGGACTCTTAGTAAGCCCATCTACGTGCCGGCATAACTTTGGCATTTTAATGAGAAATCCATATTTATGTTGTTTGTTTTGCCAAAAAAAAAAAGCAAAAAAAGGCCAGCATATGCGGCGAAAAGTGAAATTACTTTTGCGGGGAGGAAGTGTGCAAAGGCATTTCTGTAATCATTTTTAATGGGCAGCGGCGGCTGCGGGTACAAGGATCGGCCAAAGGACTCTTGTTTTGGGAGTTTTGATACTGAAACTAAAATGTATCAATACTTTTTTAGGAAATCCTTTAAAACGGTTTTAAAATAGAGGCTTAAATAGGAGGAGATTTATATACTTTTAAACTTTTTACAATTTTTAAAGATAAGCGAATTCGAATAGAGAAGAACTATTATTCTAAAAAAATTATCAAATTTTTAAAGGCAGAAAATCTGAAGTGCTAATTAAGTTTTATATCATTTATAGCTGAATTAATCTCCCCTCGGCTTGCATAAACTTTTACATCTGATAAAGCAATTACCTGGGAATTAGTTATTCTTCTTCCCTTCATGATATTTCTCCTGACATTTCACCTAATCCTTGTTTGCCATTGTTGACAATGAAGTCACAACGTTATCATTCCAGCATGAATGCCATAAAAAAAAAAACAAGGGCTTATAACAACTGCCAGCATGTCTAGCTTGGCAAAAAAGGATGCGTTTGGAGCGAAAAATTCCATCGCGAAAAAAAGTAAACTTCACACCGTTTTTGCACAGCAACGAAAAATGCTTTTATTGTGCAAATAAAAACGCGCTGAAACTACTTAATCAAGTTTCATAGACGAAGGCTCTTCCTCCCTGGAAGCCGCGCTTTATATATAAAGAAAAAACAAAACAAAATCAAGTGCAAGGGATAAAAAGCAACAGCAGCCAGGGAGGACTTTTCCATCGCTGTTTTCTTGCGCTTTCCCTTTTGTGTGAAAAACACGGGAAACACGGGAACTTACAAAGCTGAGACAACATGCAAACCAAAGTCAAAGAGAATAAATTAAAAATGTTTGATTACTCTATCCTGGGATTGCTATATAAACTTTAAACAAAATTAATGCTTGAGAAAAATTAAATTTCCGTTTAAAAATGTATATGGGAAAATATATAAAAAATAAGGAAGGAACTAAATTCCTTTTTAAAAATATATATAAAATAAAGAAAGAAATAAATACCAGTTTAAAAATCCATAAAAAATAAGAAAGTAAATCAATTTCAATTTGAAAAATGGAAGAAATAAAATTCGTTTAAAAATAAATAAAAAATAAAGAAATAATTAAATATATAACAAATTAAGAAAAGGATAAATATAAGCCTGAAATAATTTTCGGCATATATTCAAAGGTCTATAAAATTGTTTCTTTAAAGTTCCCTTTGGTTTTTGTAAAAGTATCTGTAAATCTTAAAATTATTGTAACTCAAATTTAAGGTTTCCAAAATTTTCAAAAAAAATTTTCTCCTCAAAATTCAACCCTTTTACCATAGTAGATCTACCCTAATATTCAATTTTCTCTAAATGCAGAGTATAACAATTTGCTAAAGGAATGCTTCATTGCGAGTTGAGTTGAAAATATATGACAGCAATTAGCGGGACGATAGGCGTGTTTTGGGGTTGCTCCACTGTCACACCATCATCCCTGCAATTTCGGGGAAAAACACGAAAACTCTTCAATTAATTTGTTTAGCTCTGTGCAAACAGCAAAGCAACTGTGCACATCAATCAAGTCAAGGAGCAAGTCGAATGTAAAGTCTCTATTCGGACGATGTCCTGACCCCCTGACCCTCCGGATGTCTTGGGTGTGAAATATCGCTGGGATGAACACGGTCGCGTGCCGCGTTCTCAGCTCGTAAATTGTTCATTTCATTTTTAATTACCGCACTCAAGGTGCAGTTTATTTTTTAATGCTTTACTTAAGTTGTTTGTAACTCACCTGAATCGTTTCCATGGCGGAATATTTTCGATTGTAGTCGACGTGATGGAGGTTCGGCATGTTGGCTATTAATGACTCTGATAAGGCCACTTAACACGTGTCCTTTGGGTGGGTGGCACTTCCGTTTTCCGTCCTCTTTCCGTCTCATCAAGATATGTCAGTTTATGCAGCATTTGTGTTAATTTCTGTCGTCGGCCCAGCTTTTTTTCTTTACGGGTGGGCTTGCTGCGAGAGGAGAAGAGCAAAAAAAATTGTATAAAGTTCAAGTTGCAAAAGTATAAATTACTTGAAGCAATCTAGCTTCGTCGCCAGCCTCCATCCTGCCCCTGATCCCCCTTGGGCATTTGTTTACTCATGTCGATATTGTTAATACGCCACGTGTTTCGCAGCGGGATGCGTGTAAGTCAGGCCAAGAGAGAGGGTGCGAGCCGAATGGCAGAGGACCACGGACGGTTGGGCTTACGGATTTATTGCCAAGTTTACGCTACGTGCTTCGACTAAATTTATAAGCCAAAAAACCCACAAAAGAACGGAGCGTTGGCCTAAAGGCACTGCCAGAAACAAATACGCACGCACAACCCAAATGTGTACACTTAGCAGCCATTGGAAGACAGTTGGATTCAAGCAATTAGAAACGGTTACGGGTCTCAGCGAGAGTTAGGAGAAAGAGCTCAGCATATTGGTTGTCAGTTTTGGGTTTTGTTTTCATTTCAGCAAAGTTTTTGTAAGCCTGCTCAAGTTCATTATCCTGCCAATTATGTAGCGTAAATTTGCAAACTTTAAATCAATAAATATTAAATTATGAAGTAAATTTGTTTAGACCCTTCGATTCACTAATTACGCCCAGTAACAACATAAATGTTTGCCCTCCAGTAGGGGGTCCTTCCGGACGGGATATCGCAAGTTAGTGCAAAAGCACACCCCCAAAAAGCCCTCCATATGCTCAATGACCAAAATGTATTAGCTGCTTATGGATTACAAGTGCCTGGTTGGTTGTGTGAGTCCCTCTGGACGTTTGGAATGGGAACATGTTAATCTCGAGCCATTTCGATTGCCAGGAGCAACAGGAAGTCTGCCCCAAAACGTCAAGCCGTGCATCCAAATGAAATTGTTCAATAATTGAGTTATTCCCCATTGGCCCAAAGGGTATTTAAAGAGTTCAAGCGGACCCTGTCGTATTTCAATCGATTTTCAACTGATTTAAGACTGCGCTATGAGATGGCCTCCTGCGTTGTTGGCTAACAAAAACAGCTTTAGTGCCAGCCGGGCAGTAAGAAGTCATAAATTATGCAGCGACATAGTCAAAGGACAACAGCCAGGACATGGCCCTACAGCAAGGCTGTGCAGTTGCATAGTCAAGTTGCCACTGCTGGCGTCCTCTGACAAGGTCTGAACCCCCCGTCCCCCCAGTGGCAGTGGTCTATTAACTCCTCTGGAAAACTAAAAATGGCTGAGCAGTTAATAAGAACAACTTTTGCAGTACCAAGAGGAAGGCAGCAACAAGGCAGTTGCAAATTATGACAAAGTAGTAAAAAAGAGTTGTTGCAAGGGGAAAATGAGTCCCCGGAGAAGGTGCCAACTGGGAGAGAAATATATCAAATACAACAAAGGACACAGTTTTCAATTATGAAACCGCAGGCTTCGTTGTGGAGGTTTTCAAAATGGAATTAAGCCAAATTAAAGAATGATAACTAACATACTGTTTTTTTTATAAAATTGATTAAATTTTTAAATAAAATAAAATTAAATATATATCTAAATGGAAATCCACATATCTAAGGCACATTATTTTAAAGTATTACAGCTAACAATAAACATAAAACTCCAGGAAATCCTGACAAATACATATTGCATTTCATCGTTTCCTCTCTCCTTTTAGGAATGTGGAAATTGGCAAACGAAAAACTAAATGTAGTTTGCCAATTCCTCTGCAGAAATGTAATAAGATTAAAAAAAATAATTTAAAGAAAAATTGGCTGGCACAACAATTTTTCCAGCAAAGTTCACATCATTTGTCAGAAACAGCTTTGCCCTCCAATACTTAAGACCAACCTACAACCTAAGCAAAGAAATTTAAAAATTCACAACAAAAATCAATAAGGGAGAGATCCAAGCAGCCAGAAGAAAACCCAACAAAAAAACACAAACAAAACAAACAAGTAAAAGCGAAATTCGGCCGTAACAACAATAAAAATTTATTGTTATCCCTTGAAGAAGTGAAACAATCAGCTATAAAAACCAAAATGTAAAAGCCAAAGGAATAGAAAAACAACACAAAAAATATTTCTGAAGGTTTGAGAAACCCAAACAAAGTGGAAGACTACCTTTAAGATAATGCTTAAAACTTTAAACTTTTTATTTTCATTGGAAATATATCTGTTAGCTTTCAACTTAAGCTTTCTCAGAACATTTTAAGCATTTCAAGTGATGTTTTTCAACAAATATATATTTGTTTCTACATTTTCACAGGGTAAAGTAAATAGACAACCAATAATACCTAAACCTTAAGGTAAAATCAAAATAATAACCCAACACGTATCACCTCATCCTCACCTTACAGCTCAGGCCGCAGAAGCGCGTGCAAATAGCAAGTATTTAGGATGGAAGGGGCTTTAAGGATAATCCGGCCAGGACTTAGCACTGTTGTTAGGCGTATGAAACTCGGTGATGTAAGGCAGTTAAAGCTGGGGATTCTGAAGAGGCTGGGCGGGAGCCAAGAAGCAAAGTTGCCAGCTAGGCAGTTTAAACATGAAACACCCAAGATGGGCCATCTGCCATTTTTAATTCAACAGAGAGGAAAGTTTCTTTTGTGTACCCAAAGGAGATACACTCAGAAGGAATAGGGCTAGAAATAGGAATACAAATTGTAAATAAAATGGAAAAATACTTAAATTGTTTTGGATTTTATAACAAATTTTTTTTAAAGGCAACAGCAAACAAACTTATATGATTTTGAAAATTATTTAAAGAGTCCTGCTGCAAAGGAATTTACAAGAAGATCTTACTGTTTCATTTTTCTTAAGACTCTCTAGGACTCTTTGAATAAGAGAAGGGATTTTCCATATAACATGCCGTATAATGTTTCAAATGAAACTT
The DNA here is from genome assembly GCA_008042485.1 of Drosophila mayri. Lineage (NCBI taxonomy): Eukaryota > Metazoa > Arthropoda > Insecta > Diptera > Drosophilidae > Drosophila > Drosophila mayri. The sequence goes on from VNJN01001702.1 coordinate 8,465, forward strand.
TTATTTGGTCTATAATACCTATAACATTCACAAAGAGTTTTTTATATTAAAGGCTTTGGTATCACATTCAAAATGTTCGCTTCCAAATGCTAGTTGAATCTGCAGGTGAACAAGTGGTAATCTCCTTTACCTTTCTCTAACCTTTTTCTGCACCTGTCTGTGTCAATGGAAATGTCCAGTGGGAAAATTGAAAATCAAAATGCGCGCAAAATGGAGGCCAACTGGGGTTACAGAAGCACAAGCATAGCCAATTCCCACAAGGGCCAAAGTATCCGCAGCTGAACAGTGGTACAAGTTTATAACTAATGCAACAATTATTTAAGTTTGTGTCTTGATTTTTAAGAAGAAATTAATTTAATAAACAGCAAAGTAAAGTCAACAGACTCTTTAGGACTTAAAATCAATCAAAATAACAAGTTTAATAAGGAACAATGAAAAAGCTATAAAATAAACATATTTCTACCTATTAAAAACACATTTTAAAACCTATTGAACTCTAACATCGATATAAAACCATGACTTCTGACAATTGATTTTAAGTTACGTTGAAATGTAACTTTTCACCAGTGTCCGCCACAGCCCTTGAGGCAACCGAGTGCCAGAGTATTCCCCTTAAAATGGCATCCGTTGAAATTGAAGTTGGCAAACGGTGTTCTGAAGTTGAGGGTGGATTTTAAAATGCAAACATACTCGATACTGAAACACAGGCCTGGGGTCGTTTGGGGTTCCGCGAGTAGGTTGGGGAGCCCGTAGCATAGCGTTACATGCCACAGGACCTCGAACACGTGTCCTGCTTTTTGGCCTCCCGCCCTGGGTAAGTTGCCAATTCCACAGCTTGCCTGAATGGCTTGGTTTTTGTTTTCTGGCCAAATCAAAACAGCCAAGAATCCCAAACAAAGACGGAGAACTTATCTCGAAGCAGTTAAATCAAGAACGTTTGCTCCATCGCGTGCCAATAAAAACGGAATGGTGGTAGAGGGAGTCGGATGGATGGGGCTAATAACCAAACCTTAACAACAGCAAAAATAATTTGATTATAGTCGCTTTGCCAGGCTATTTGCATTAACAACCAGACCATAAAAGTCACCCAAGCAACGGAGAAACGTAATTATTTGTACAATTTTAAGCCTCAATATTGAGGACCATCATAAATAAGGATACTTTCATAAACTATATTGTCAGTGATATGTGAGACTCTCACTTGAAATAAGTTTTAGATATTCCCTTTAAATAATGAAATTAAAATTAACCAAGCAAGACAGCTGCAGTCAAGTGAGCTCCTACTTCTAGTCTACTAATATTTAAATTTGACTCATATTTTATTTAAGCACAAAAAAATCAGTCAACGAGAGGGAGGAGTTCTGCGAAATGGAAATGGATTTATGCGTCTTTTGATATCTAATTCCCTTTGGGCAGCTGTCAACAAGCAGATAAAGTGCTAGGCAACCAAACAACAAAAAAAACACAAATGTAACCAAACTCATGTTGAACCGACAAGGAAGAGCCCCGAAAAAGAGGGAAAACCTTAAAGAACTTTTCCTACAGAAAACTTTGACTCATTTCAGATTGGCATTAAAGGATAGAACTGTTTTCTCGTCCTTACAAACAGTCACACCCTCACCATGTGCCGCGCCACAGTTAAACGCCTGCCAAATGTGTTCAAAAAATGTGAGAAAACAATTTGAAGCAATCAACTGGCAAGAGTACGTGACAAGGGGTTTCCCCCTTATCTTCTTTTGAATTACACCTTTAGAAAATAATTTAAAATTTTAATTTATTGTTTAATTAAAATAAAACAGGAATAAGGTATACGTATATTCCATATTTTTAATGCCTTATCAAACACAAAATCAAAGATAAGGATGTATAACAAGGGGAAAAATATTTATCTTGAAAAGTTATTATTTATAAATATATAGTAATATACAATAAATGTCACACTTGACATATAATATATAAATGTATTTATTTTCCATATATAAGAATACACTTAAAATCTCTTTAAAAACTAGAAAAGTATTTTAATTAATATAGATTCTTAGAGATCACCTTTATTTTCAGTGTAAGATCTCTTGACTTGAGCACGGCAAAAGGCTAACATCTGTTACCGAATGGCTCCAAGACTAAATAGAAAAAATCTGGCAGGTCGGGGAAAGCTCGACAAGTGTCAATGACCTGCTGATGCCTTGGCTAGATGCTAACGAGCACGTGAGCCAAGTGTAGCGGAAAATGAGCTAATTTGTGCTGCTTTTCCTTTTGGCAAACCTCGCCGGCCACGTGTGGCCCCAACTGTCTCCACTCTCTTCCTAAGAAAGAGTCAAGAAATTCTATTGCAAACATAAATCATGCTCGATGCCAGGACATCGGGACAGGATGAACACGCAATCAACTGTTTGTCACAAAGCAGATCGGGTGAATGAGTATGGCTCGAGTGGCTGGGTGGGTTCGGTGGGTGGCTTGGCTTTCCCGCCTGTGTGAGGGGCATGTCAATCAAGCCACAAGCCACCACTCTGGGGCCCCACAACCTTGGGTGTTCAACCACCACCCGCCATCCACAGACAGACAGTTAAAGGGGAGTGAACCAAAGGGAAAGAAGGACCCAAAATCGAACCAGACCAAATTCCTGATGTGGGTGTCAGTTCAATTGGAATCATAACGAAGGTAGTTGTACCCTCACAAAATTATTCATTTAATATTTTCTTTATTTAAGCTCAATACAAAATTTTAGAAAAAAAAAGAATGAAATATTTAATATATAAATGGTTATTCAGTTTTTCCCTAAAACAAGAAAGAGGAATTTGATAACAAATTTGATTAGTTGAAAATAAAGTACTATTTATAATTATAATGTCAAAAAACTAGAATTGTCTTTCTTATTTCTCGTTATATATGGAAAAAATTATTAAAAATAAATCGAAGTGAAGGTTTACCTAACATCTATTCCAGAAAAATTAAGGTCAAAAATTTCTAAAAAAAATTGATGTCTGTGCTGAGAAAAAATACCTTAAGATTGTGGAAATAAATTATATTAAATGTATTATAAATTAAATATTCTTTAATATACAATTTAGTTTTTATTTGTTACATTCGGATCAACCGAAATAGATTCAATTGATGCATTTTTATCTCTGGTGCCCCTTAAAGTAGGTGATAATTTATTTATCCATGTGTGGCATGCGTTTTTCTGGGAACCAGATCTAAAGCTTATATCCACTGAAATGTGAACGGATACGAGAAGCGTTGGGGTCTGTCAGCCTGGCCAGCTGCAAGCTTGCCCCGTTGTGATGGTTGGAAACATTTGTGGCCCGGGGCCAGAACAAAGGAGAGAATCGTTTTATCTGCCACAGCATTCACTCCTTTATTTGCCAAGTGCAAATTGCAAAATGATATTAGAGCGTCGGGTTCGATGGCGACAGGGGTGCCCCATTGCTGCACCAACGGGGTTGAAAGGGCAGAGGCAGAGTGAAAGTGGAAAGTGCGTCCGGCACCAGCCAAGCCGGGCGGGCAGCTCGTCCGTAATGAGCACGAGCAAATTTAATGTGATTTGTGTCGAAGGGTGCAACGACTGTATTATCGAGCAGGAAGCTCCGAGCCCTTATTGTGGGTGGTGGCAGATTTATATTTGCTCTTGTAATTGGCGGCTGGCAAGGGGAGCTATCCCAATAAGAAGGCCATCGAGTTTTTTCCAATCGCGCAGTCAGTCATTGACTTTAATGAATAATTGAGCTTGTAAACTTTTAATTCTGGCAATTTTTCTTTCTTTTCTCAAATATTTGGTAGCGACTCAAATGGTTACATTTAAATAACTTTACGTTTACGTTACGAAATAAAATATTACTTTTAATTTTGCAAAATATTTTGGATGTGGGTCCCATTTTCACAATGAAGATGATGAGGAAGTAAAATGAATTATAATAACTTATGACCAAAAATCAACCCCCTGGGCAATTTAACAAGGATATATGATGATGATGATGATTTTCACAAAACACCCGCCCAAAAACAAAGGCTGTCAAAGCCACAAAGAGACACTCGACCCAAGCAGATGCCCGAAGGTGTTTAGTGGACCCAACAAAAACCAAAAAGAATGTTAAGGTTGAGTGCTCCGACTACAAGATACCTGGTACTCAACAATATTTACATGATTTTATGTTCAACTGAAGTGTTTTTTGGGGTATTTGTTTTATTCAATATGTTAAGTGTGATATTAAATATCATTATTCGTTACCTTCAGCTGACATGGAATTCAGCTTAAAGATATACAAAATATAATATTTAAAAGAACGGAAACTTGTTGAAAAACGTAAAGTACCTGATAAAAGGTATCTAAAACCCTAAGAGCTGGATAATATTCTACAGATTATACAAAAATCTAGTTGGTTCAGTTGCTTTAGATAGGTAGGCTTCAACAATTGTAAGCAAGGCAAGGGATTTGTCATACCCTGCACTCTGAGAATTCTAAACTTTAAGCCAATCCAAAATAAACATCAAAAAGAGACTATGATAGAAAAAATAGGTTTAAAAAAAATCATCACTTTCCCAAAACAAACTTTAAACGTACAAAACATCTTGTATATGTCTTAGATCAATTTTCTTTAAATATTTGACATTTAAATTAAGGGATAACAAAGCTATTTTTATGGTGTTATACCCCTTATACTTTTTCTGGTAGGGGGTATTAAAAAAGAAAAACTTGTGTTAAGCGAAAGTGCAAAAGTTTCTCAAGGTTTTTTTTTTTGTTTTTGGCGCATTCAACCACCACCGAAAAGGAAATAAGGAAATCTCCCAACTTGGATGCGGCCAAGGAAGGCAACATTGTTGTTATGATTAGCATTTTATCAGCAGATCCTTTGGCTTATCAAGCCGTGTCTTAGGACAAGCATTCCAGCGTCCTTATGGTAATTTAGTTTTTGCCAAGATGCGCGGCAACAGCTGACAAAGTTGTAGTAAGTAAGTAACATCCTCCCCCTAACTGGGAAACAACTTTACTTCACTCCCTTAAAGTAGGCAAGAAGCCCTGCCACCGGAAAAAACTGCGTGTCACATAATCAAAATTGAGAAAAACACAACCTGCTGGGTGGTGCTTTTCATGTTTATATGTGCGGATCCCATTAATTTATTGCCGGAGACATTGAGACACCTCCAGCCGAACAAAAGGCGACATTATTATTTCATTATTATGCCAAACGCATCAGGAGCTCTCCACCAGCCATCCCAATGCACGTGAGCAGGCTCATATTACACACGGTGGCTCATGGAGGATGGAAAAGAGGACAGAGGCTTTTTGGAGGTGGCAGATGATTCATGCGCTGGCAAATTTTTTGACGCCCGCCACATAAATAAAACAGGCAGCCCCGGGGAGCTCAGACATATGTTTGGATAGTCCCCAGGTCAAAGGGGGCCAGGTCAGAGGCTGTAATATTTAGTCGTAAATATTTTTATAGGCACTACGGTTTCCGCTGCAGATGAACAAAGCGCGAAGAGCACACAAAGGCAGGTGCTTGGGCTTACCAAATATTTGGCATAAAGTGTACAACTTTTCTTAAAAGGAAATTCTGAAATATCTCTTTGTGTTAATAGTAGCCTTTAAACTATAGATTTTTGTTTATAAAGTTTAGATTTTTGAATTTAGAACATAAACGAGCCTTTACTGTTTTTAATATTTTGTTATTATTATACATACATATGTCCTGCGGTTTCTGTTCTATAATTTGAATAAATACAACATAGTTATAATATATTTAACGTTACATTTTCTGAGTAGAAATCGTAAAAAAATATTCATAGATATTTTCAGAAAGAAATTAAGTAGAAATTTCTCTTTAAATAAAATTAATCGAGAACGTTAAGAAGACAACTGAATATAGTACCTATCCTATAGAAAATTAAAATGATAAGGATACTCTACGATAAATTCTAGAATATAGTTTGGTTATTTTCTCATAAAGCAAATTAAACTTTTTCAATTACTCTCCCCTTTCTGTAACATCAACAAACAATCAAACACCCACCGTTTTTACAATGAAGCTCCGAACCTGCTGCTAATCCTTTATCCATATTTACGATATGAGTGTGTAAACCATTTAGTGCCAATTAAAGCGTAATTGAGGCATCCGCTGATACGAATTTTGGCATTGAATTATTTGGCTTTGCAATGAAAGCAAATTGCACTAAAAACGAATACACACATGCCCGGGGTGATGTTATGACGGCGATTACCGCACCACTTAGGGCCTTTATTCAATCTGATTCGCACTTTATCATTTATGCGCTTGTACCGCTGATTAAAAAACACACAGCACCCGGCAGCACCACAGCACAGTATACACTCGGCTTTAAGGACGTAAATCCTGCGCGATGTTTGTTGAAATCCTTGTGCCAACACCCGCAAACACAACCAGACTCCGCCGGCTGAGAGCAATGACTGTTATTTCGTCAAGCTTTCTCTTGGCGGCCGGTGGTGTATTTCGATCAGCTGTGTTTGGGGTAGCGCACAGGAACCGGAAATGGGGGTGGAATTCTTTCCAAATTGGCGCGGCTTTCACCCGACTTTTACTTTGTGTCAAGTGTCAAAGTCATAGGAAAGTTGGAAAACTACAGACCCTGTTGGTCGCTTTATTGAATAACTTGTTCAATATTAAAATATTTATCCAAAATTGGTAGATATTTTATAAAGACTAGAGTGAAACGAGCTGTACGAGGAGGTTAAATCGTAGTGAGAAAAATACTCCTTAGAAAAGTCAAAACAGTTATCTAAGGAAATCATTAGCTCTGTCGTTAGACGACCGTTTTCCTAAATATAAATACCTTCTTAGTAAACATTATTGTTTACATTATTACATTACATTTGCATTATTGGTAACAGGCAAAATACACAATATTAAATGATGCAAAAACAATTTTAAAAATTTTACATTTTACAAACTTGTAATTGTAAAAGAAAATTTTGCTCAGATAATGTGTTAAAATATGTAAAATAAAATTGGTTTAAATCGAACAGGAAAGAAAATATATATAAAAACAAATATAAATGTACTATTATTATTCGAAATAAAAAATAATAATCAAAATAATAATAATTAATAATTATATTATTAGATATAATTTATAATTGTTTTTCAATAACTTTGAATACTTAAAAAGAAAATTTCATTTAATGATCTTCAAAATAATTTTTAAAATTAATAAGATAATTTACTCAATTCCTTTCGAAACTTGATCTTAACCATTTTATTCTAAAATTATAAACTTGTAATTTCAAAAATTCTCCAGCCGTTGAATACTTTTCAAAGGAAACTCTTCTTATTTTTATATTTAAAAATGTATCTAAATATTATAAATAACGTTAATGCTACCCAAATAATCAATAAATTGTTTCGCCGTAACTCTGCTTTAAATAGTAAAAATAGCAGCCTTACTTTTAAAAACAAATTTTTTAAAAAAATGTTGTGACTAGTGAAAACAGTGCATATTTTCCACTAAATCTGAGTGACCCGCAGCAACTATCGTTTATATATATATATATGTATATATCTTTCTACGGCTGTATTTATCAGCACGCTCGCCGCGGTCATACTGCGCGTTAAATGTACGACTGAGGAAATCGGATTATACTCCGAATTATTTTACAGATTTGCCGAGAAATTCAGAACTAAAATGCCTGCGGTTGTGCGGATAAAGCGACGCATCGACGAGGAACCTCACACGGCCTTTGTGCTCAATGGCAAGAGGCGACGCCTTCATGAGAACGCCGTGGACGATACGGGAGCAGCGGCGTCTGTAGAGCCGGAATCAGACAAGGACGAGTTGACCACCGTGCTCAAGTTTGCCGGCACGCTCGAGAAGCAGGTAAGGGTTCGGAAATAACCTAGGATGGCAGACGCCTAAACAGGCAATGTTCGCTGTGCCTTGTGATTTAAGCATTCAGTTTGGAAACTATGTAAATATGTTCTTTATATATGTATGTATATATACATATGTATTCTATAGTTTCTTTGTAAGAATATTCCATTAACTTTGAAGCAAGAACAGGGGCCAACGAACTTACTATTCAGTTTCGAGACTTAAATTAAATAAATACTACGGGAAGACTTCGGGAAGCCGAATCTTGTACATTCTTTTAAATTTTTTATTACTGATAAATATTTTTACAAAATATTTAATTAATTTTCTATATCTACAGGATGACTGCGCCACTCGACAATTTGCTGCGGCCAGACTGAACAAAGCCAGTGCCCATGAGTTGGTACAACGACAACGATCTAATGATGCGACAATTGCAACCGCATTGCGCCGGGAGCGACAGCGTCAGAAAGCCCAGCAAAATGCACGAGAGGAAAGATTCCGAGTGGTCAACTGCCTTCGCAGTACCTTTGAGGATGATGCCACTGGAATAGTTGCCCCCGAAGGCCAAAACCACGAAACCCAGCCCAGTAAAAGTCACATAACCATTGTGGACATCGAATCCCAATCCCAACAACCGCATAGTTCCGAAACAGGGAGTTCTGCAAACCAAGAAGAACAACAACGAGATTCAGACGCAGCCCTAGATCAACAACCAGCTGATTCCGATATTGGCTATGTTTACGATCTTTACGTGCCAGAGAACGAGATGCAGGCCGCCTATGTGGATATGATGGACGACAACTATCTAAGGTTCGTCATACACATTGAGCCAGAGCAAACGTTTAGCCTTCTCAATTACTATATGTAGCCGATCGATTACTGTGTGTCGTCGTGGCTACCGTATCTTTGTGGGTGTGCTTGTGTCCTTGTTCATAGTACTCGGTCGAAGTCTCTCATATGCATTTTACCTTTACCATTTAGACCTAATTATAATTAAATGTTTATTGCCCAATAATATGATTCGTTCTCCATAAGGTTACATTATCCGTTTAATTACTACAACAACTGCTACTGGTAAGCACAGCACACATCAGCTATAGACAAAAGTGAGAGGGGAGAACGAGGGAGAGAGAGTGGTACTGAGCCCGGGAAAGAACGATGTGTGATGATGCCTCTGAACAAACAATCCATCAACGACAATAAGGACAACAAACTGGCCACTCACTGTACCAAACAAACCATAATAATTATGTGTTTTAGACTAATTTCGCCAATTACATGAGTTAACTTCCATGATAATTTAATGGCGTGATCAAATCCAAGAACGAAAATAATTCCTTATTTTACTCGCATTAAAGAAATTCAGCAAATGTAATTTTAAGTAAATGGGCAAACGCCTTTTGTAAGAAGTGTAAGCAACAAAGACAATTTTCATAATAGATTTCCTTTAACAATTAATTTTATACATTTTAATATCACAAAGTTTGCAAACTTTTAGCAATAATAAAATGTACCACTAATGTTCGGCGTGCCAAATTTTTCAAGTAGAATATTTTATAAAATAGCTGTTTTGGTAATTGCATTATTTGTGACACCATAATCCTAAGTTTATAAATTTAATTAGCTATTAGAATCCATAGAACGATAGTTATACACAAGCACACACACACCACGCATATTCTAAATCAGTTTACTCCTAGTTTTCTTATTTTCTTTCATTATTGTCAGTTTTTAGTTCTTTTTGTTTTTGTAAAAAAAATACAGAAAGATTGTTGAGGTCTTTTGCTGCCCGAAATCGAAAATAAATTGAATAAAGAAATCGACTAATATATACAGGACAAAACCATGTAGTTGTGTTTCAATTTCAAAATGCCAAACGATCAAGAGCTCCACAAATAAACTTTACAATTCTTTCGCCTATTCCGCAGAGTCATTCCTGTGGGAGAAATTGTGCTAGAGGATTGTTACAACGACCAGGACGAGGACTATGATTCGGAGGACTCTAATCAGGAGAACTACTATACAAACGATTACCCGGACGATGAGGAGACGGCCATGGGTTCGGACGATGAACTTTGTAGGCAGATGAACAAATTCATGCTTGGTAAGCTTCTTAAAATGTACAGCCTTCTAGTGTATAAGGGTTCTCAATTCATATAAACTTTCAGATGACGACGAGGACGATCAGGCGGACTCCAGCGAGGATGAGGACTATGCCACCTATCAAGATCCCTATGTTCATACCATTGACACAGAGGCAGACAGCTTTGTGGACGATGTGGACTTTTATAATGCGGACCGGGAGAGAGGTAGTGCCTATGAGCGATATAAGCGACGTATTCTAAAGGAGTTGGAGGATCAGAATGATGACGGAGATGATGATGATGGCAGTGATTCTTTTGCCAGTGCCGATGATGAATGAAACTTATAGCTAGTTCGAATTGTAACACTAAAAGTGCACGCAGATTTCCTTTCGGGCCTTACTTTATCATTAAAGTTTAATATCTTAATATAAAATGGTTTTATATTTGGTTTTAAAAGTAAATTGTCACGCAAAACCATGCTCTTTGTGGGTTTACGTTGTGTTGATTATATTAACTAATACCTTAACTGAGAGTTGCAAACATTATTTGTATTGCTTTCTATCTTTGGATTTCTCAGTTTTTACCTGTGGAAGCTGCGGCTTCGGTGCACATCCCTCCATATAAAGTCGCAGAGTCTCTTCGTCCATTTTCTCATTTTCCTTTGGAGGTTTGTAGTCTGCAACATGATCAACGCGCAGCGTTCTGTCGATTATCTTGATGCCGTTAAGATTGTCTACGGCCAGAACAGTGGACCTTTGGTCCTCATAGCAAAGGAAACAAAAGCCCTGAGGAAATGAAAGTATACCTTAAGAATGAGACGCGGTAAAATGTTAGTAGGTATCTGACCTTGGACTTGCCAGTCTTGGAGTCTCGCACAAGGTTGATATTGACAACTTCACCGTACTGCGAGAACACGCAGATCAAGTCTCCCTCCGAGAGAGTGTAGGGAAATCCCGCGACGAAAATCCACGCTGAATCCCGGTACATATCGTGCCAGCTCTTCTTGCTTCCATGGTGTAGCTCGTGCTCGCTCAACTTGAGCACATTTTTCATGTTAGTTAAAGGATTCATCACGAAATTGTCCTATTTGTTTGTAATTTTGCCGCAGTATGACTGTTCATTGAAAGGGGCATTATCTGTAAAATTTGGGGTATTACGGCGTTTTTGCGCGGGACTCAATATACTGAATTACTACTCAAATTAGTAGGAACTTGTAGTGTGGGAAAACTAATACTGAATGGTTGTTAGCTGACTCTACAGAAATAATTTAATACAGCTGTTAAAAGAATCTCGCAGTAGAATGATTATAAATATATCAGCAGTAAAAAAATAAAAACTCCCAGCGTAAAAAATGTACACTTTGAATTTGTTTATTTTGTTGGTATGTATTCGATACCTTTATGCGAAAGCCATTTGGTATATCACAGCGAGCAGCGCGCTAGTCACACTATTCCCTGCACATTTGTTGTCGCGTTGTAAAAGGCCGTGGAAGCCAGTTAATTTGTGCAGCGAAAAATGTAATACTAATGAGTGTTAAGTACCAGTGATCTATTTCACTAATAAGGTGTGTACGAAAGCCGAAATTTGCGCTATTCGCTGGATTGCCAAGCTATTGCGAGTGTGCTTGTGTGCGAGTGTATCTGTGTGTGACAGTGTACGTGCGTGTGGCAGAAGAAACAAGATAAGCTGAAAAGAAGCAGCAGATGAGGAAAAGTATCTCGTCTCTATTTAAAAATGTGTGTCAGTGTATTGTGCGACAGACGGGGAAGCGACAAAAATAATAAATAATAGCTCCCGCTGCTGCTGCTGCTGCTTCTGAAAACAGTTTGGCGTCTTTGCGGTCTTTTAATTGTGTCGTGCCATTGTTTTATAATTTTCCCATCATCATTTAAGACGCGTTCTGTGCCGAATAACAGCGAATTGCCAACAACAACGCCCCGTTTTTTGCCAAGGAAGTCGCTTGGTTGTCTATCTGCCTCTCTGTCTGGCCCACGCACTATGACCGCTCCTGGCTATTGGAATAGTTGGTATGTGAAAGACTCTACAGCTCACAGTGAAGCACGAAAATAAGTGCTATATGTCCGTTTTACAGTGGATTTTGTCACCCTGCGGTAGCTCGCACACACACACACACACAGTCTCACCTGAGACAACTCCGCCATATGTCCGCCTGTCTGTCTGCGTTTCTATTTTCCTTAACACATTCCACCCCATTGGCATTGCTGCCTCTCCACGTACAGCTGCAGTCAATATATTAGTAATGGATTTCGGGAAACGACCATACAGAAGCGTTCGTTCCTTTACAGTCGCTTTGTTTTTTCCTGACAACTGCAACCCTTCAATGGGGGTCCTTTATTCAAGAAATTTTAATAATAAAGTTTAAAAAAATAGGTCCCTTTGTGTTGTATTCCATTTTGTAGGTTCTTGTTTTGAAGGTTTTTTATTTTTTATTTAAGTTTACACTCTAAGGTTTATAAAATTCATTTATTGAAACTTAATTCTTTGTTTAGCCTTAATTAAACAATTTATTTTCTCATATTAAATTCTTAAAACCTATAATTCTTACCACCGCTGTAATCGGATTGTCGTTTTTGTCGCAAACAAAAAAAAAATAATGAAAGGAAATATGTATTTTTCCTTTACTTGTTTTAATGTTTAGGTGTGGTCATGCTTTAGTTGCGGGCTTACCACACATCCAGTTTTGTGTATTTTTTCAAGCGGAAGCGGCTCTAAAAAGTTTTCGTGCCGTTGTCCACCGAGTTGACATTGAACTCTCGCCAGTCTCTCGTCGTAGCTCTCTCCTCCAAGGCCCGAATCCCTAACCCCCTGTCCCTGCCGCCTACTGACTGGAATTTGACTTGCTCTGTTACTTTCCCAAAAAGCACACTCCTGGCCTTTCAATTTCTTCGTTTACCGGCCCCACATATACGGTTTTAAAAAGTAGAGTTTTGTGAAAGGAGATTTCCTAAAGGAATTTAGTGCTTGAAAGAGGTGAAATGCTAATTTTTGGGATAAAATAAAAGGTTTACTTTTTTGCATAACCATCTGCAGGCTTGCCATTAAGGTTTTTTATATTATTCTACAAGCTCTACATATACAGCTGGTTTATAATATGCTGTCACGCCCACCTGCCTAGCCCTAATCGGTCTAGCTCCAATAGTTTGGTTACTATCTACCCAAACTGGCATTATTGTAACATTAGTCATTATCTGATTTGTGCTAGAAATGCATTGCCAGCTAGTTTGTTTCTATTTAGTTTAAATTTAAAGTTCTTATATAAAAAGTTTTTAAATAAATTCAATTTTATACAATGTTTTGTCCGTTTGTTTTCAGTGTCTATTTTTTCCTATTGTGGGAGGTGATGTAAAAGAATTAGAAGAACAGGTGTATTACAGCAATAGAGAGCATGGACTATGAGATACACTGTATCTACAAGTAAAAAAAAGGGAGATTGGTTGATTATTTATACGATATTAAAGCTGAGAGAGCATTTTTAGTTCAAGCTGACTCATTTTCATGGTCCTGGGTCTTGAGGGGGGCAGCTTTCTCATTGTTATTATTATGAGATTTTTGTAGATATGTGTGTAAGTAAATGTATGTATGTATGTGCAGCCTACTACTATGGTTATTATGTGGCTCACGTTGTTGGAAAAGATTCGCGCCGCGACTGCGCACGATTATGCCACATTTCGAATGACGAGAGCACAGTTGAATGCGCTGCGTCCGCCTGTTGCAGAAAACGTGTCAAGTTTTCCAGATACATCTATGTACTACTATATGTTCGTTTGTTGCTTTTCCATAAGGCTGTATGTGCAAGAGCATAACCGTGCTGCCCCAGCAAGAGCCCGATTTGAGTTCGATTAATTTCGTTGCGCCTCGGTAACTGTGCACTCAACTCAAACATCCGCTCAAACGGGTGGCAAGCTCACAGTAACTCCTTGGCCAACGCACCAATATGGCCGTGAGAGGGTACGCTTTTCCCGCACTATGTGAGTCTGGGCTCCAGTTGCACACTATCATATTTTACTTGAATATCTTTTTAGCATTCTATGAAACCTAGAAATAACACAATGTGGAATTGTTTAGACTACCAGATACCTTTTACAACAATAAATTCTGATTAAAAAACATTTGTTTTGGAAAATAAAATATTAAAAAAATGTTTCATTGAGTTATGTATTATATTTTTATACATTTTGGAGTCATTTGGAGTCAGAGTATCTGCAGTGTTGTGTAGAAGTCTATAAGCCATATGTAAGGTGCCAATGACAGAATATCTGGTATTTAGTTTCTGTATTCCAAGCAGGCGTTCTCTCTATCTAATTTCTCCGGCGTTATGGCGCCAAAACTCTAGAGCACAAATAGAGCTCTCATCTTCCCTTGTTTAATAAATTTGTATGCAACACAATTTGTATAATAGACACCCTTCGTCCTCACAAAGAAAAGTTATACAAATTCTTTGCATTCCTCGCTTTGGGTTACTCTAGTTTGGTCTGGTGTATCTTTGCTATTTACACTTGTAAATGCCGCTTTTGCTATTCCTTTCATCATATCATTTTTTCAGCCTTCACATATGTTTTTACTCTTGCATAGAGTATCTTAATTTTCATCAGAAGTAGGAAGCGCATTTAAAAAATTTAAAAAATATCAGACCAGATAACCGGACCAGATCTAACTATACCTAGATGCTATAAAGGCATCAGGAAAAATAGGAAAAAAATAAGATCAACTCATATTATTTCTTTAAAACAAAATTTAAAAAAGGGTATAAATATTTGAAACAAACTGCAATCTGGAAGAGTATCCAAACTTCGGTTTGCTTCCTTTATTATTGGTATTTTATTTTTGTTTTTGTTTTTTAGCACTCTGCATTTGGCGATTGACACGCCCCAGCTTTTGTGGTTGTGTGTGGAGAACGCCAAACCCACACACACAGACGCCAAGAATTTTTGGGTTTGCTTGCTTTTCGTAGCTGCTGATGTTGAGTTTCATATGCGTATAAAATAATTGAGCTCAATTGATTTCAATTAAAACCGACAACTTGCTGATGCTTTTGTTATTGCTTCTGTTATGGTTGTTAGTCATATGAAACAAAAACCATCAAAACGCTTGAAATGTGGTCGCTGTGCGCTTCATGAGCTGAGAAAAGTGCACTGCGAATTGTTTGTTCCATTTAAAAACAAATTAAAATAATATTTAAATAAATTCCTTTTAGGCAAAAGTGTGAATAAAAAAATTGCAAGTTTAATTTGTGACTACTTTTTGTGGTCATAGTTTATAATAATAACATCTTATAGGAATTATAAGAAGAGTCATTAAAGAAACTGAATAACTAATAAAATTTTTTTTAAAAGTTTATCAGATTAAGGGTTTCGTTTAGGCCTTTTAATTTGCTGTCCAAAACTTTCTTACTTGTTATTTATAGAAGCATAAAACCTCAAACAATTCGAAGCAGTCTACTTTATTTTCACTCTACCGCATAAATAGACATCTAAAGATAGAGATTTCAAATACCAAATTCCAATTAAAGGATAGAGCAGCCGCTAAGATTAACCCCTTGAATTGGAAACTACTTAAATGTTTAGCCACAAGATGTTTTATATTATATTTATATATATTTAAATGCTTATGCTTTTAGCAGCTGCCGCCAATGTCTGATGGAAGTGTCACACTTTATTTAAAGTAAAATTCCAAATTTTATTGCTTTAATGCCCGTGTGTCTAAGCTTTAAAATCTTAAGTTTTCATCTACATATATATTGTGCTTTCTTCCAGTAGCGAAGCATACCAAAACATATTTAATAATGCCATTTTTATTGCAAATTTCTGCTTTGTATATTTTTAAAAATTCGGCATGCCGGCGCCTCGACTCTAACAACAACCATGCATACAAAAAAAAATAAAAATAAAAAAAATATTTGGATATGGCCGCATGTGTTTGGCTTACGTTTTGCAGATATTTCGTTTGATGCGCGCAAAACTTTCACTTCCATTAAAAATATAAACTCGTCGGTATGTGTGAGAGTTTATGGTACCTGTTTGTCGACAACGTTAAATGACATTAGGCCAAGTTTTATGGTTCGTTGGGACAGCGAGCAGTGGATCGGCGGCGAAATTCTGCAAAATGTCTAAAGTAGAAAATTTACATGGCCAATGGAATCGGACGATTTCGCTTTTCTTTCTTTCTGACCCTTTAGCTTTTCTTTTCAAAACCTGATGGCTGTTGCTTTTAATGATCTAAAAATGGGATTTTAATGGGCAGTGAGTACTGAGTTACTTCATAAAATTGCTTGTACATTTGGAGAATTATGCAATAAAACCTACATTAAAATATGCATATGTTGTATATACATATGTAAATGTGTTAATGAGGTTGTAACCATTCAGAGCCAATTAGTTCTGCAAGTTCTTTATATCTCTGCAAAATAGAGCACATACATTTTGATAAAAATATTAAAAATACAAGATTTACACAAAAAAGTTTAAAATTTAAAGAAATACCCTATATTGAAGCTTATATTGATTTTAATAAATCAATATTAACTTACAACCTTGGTACTTTGTAGGATACCATGTTTAAAACCGGGTTAAAATTCGATTTAAATTCGATTTTTTAAATTAATATAATAATAAATTATAAGTTAATATAATAAAGCTTACAAATATTTTAATTATATAGCGTTCAACTTAGATTTCCATAGCGCAGTTAACTGGTTAGGCAAAAGCATATATCAACCTGATCAGCCTTGGGCAGCAATTTGTTTAGACTGCATAGTTTGTAGGAACACTGGTATTACTGGGCTAATTTAATGAATCATGATAACTCGTGAGTCATTTTTTCATTAGTCCGCGGTGAAATTACTTTCATCTGTATGAGTAGGAATGGATATGTCATGAAATAATACATTTTATAATGTTCATATGCTGTCAGTCATTACTATGCTACACAATATATTTTCAATATTAGTTAGCTGAAAAATCCTGGGTTAGAAATTAACTTAAGAAATTCACTTGAATTGCAATATTATTTATTTTACTAATATTGGTTTATTGTTAATAAATAAAAATGAATTTCCCTCATTTCTTCCTAATACCCAGCCTTATAATTAAGCCCTGTGATTCAGCTACCCTGGTATTCCCCTGCATGAATCTATCTCTGAAATTTAAACGCATCCATTTGATTTTGATGCACAAACGGTATCGTTTAGCACTTGCCAACCGACTGGCGAACAAAACAACTAGGTTTAAGCACATTATGCATTCATTTGCAGCCTCGTAAGTCTTTTATGTCCGACAATTGCTCGCTCTAGAAACCAGTAAGTCAGTGACCCACTTTAAGTCATAAATTAGCTCAAACAAGAGCAGCCTAGACAGACAACTTTTATTCCGCTTATTAAATAAATGCATACATACGTACGTACGTACAGACATCTGTGGATAGAGACGTCTATGTCTAGTTAGGATCCCAGTCACGCACTAAAAATCCAGTTTGGTTTTTATAGATCATTGTCATGTTTAGCTTTCAATTTCTCGCTGCAAGTCAATTGGGTCAAACTTGAGAAGACGGAACACTAAGCTTGCTGCAACCTGCCATTAAAAAATCATTAGCCATTGTCCAATATTTAATTATTTCACATCATTAAGTTATCCTCATGCAAAGCCGATTAAGGTGTTTACCCATTCAATGCAATGGTCATTCCCTCTCCTCAGTACGGATATAGACAATGTTGTTTAATTGATTGGAGAAAGTGAGCGGGCCGAATCGATGGGAAAAATGTCTAGATCGCTCGCTCTTGACCCGAGTGCAATGAACCGGCCAGAAAATTAAATAAACGATACCCTTATGTTGCTCTTGTTTAAGGTATATTTTGGACATTATGTATGGAGAAATATTTATAAAAATGTAATCGTGGATGTTGATTTTATGACCCAGTGACTGCTACCTTCATAAATTTAAATTTGTGTGAAAAGAAAAAGAGATAAATCGTTATTCTATTACCAGAATGTTTGTTTAATTTTAACCCTATCCTATTGTTTGATAAAGCAGAATAAAGATTTATAATAAAGGGAATATGTGTTCCTAAGGTGTCTTGGAATACACTCAAAATCTTTGTTAAATTCTAATTTATGGTCATTTATAATTAATTCCATTTTCCATTCATTGTTGGGTACTAACCAGTTGCAAGATCAACTGTCAGGCATCGACTTAATCTTTTGTTTTCTATTTTCTTCACATGTCGTTGTCATTTGTTTTTATTTTTTGTTTTATCGGAGTTTATATACACACTTTACATATCTGTTGACCTGTGGCTCTGTCTGGCTGCATTTGAACACCGTTAGCGTTGGCATTTCTTAATGGTATCGTCGAGTATTTGCTGCATTTGATGGACTGCCTCATCTCGTGCTCCGTACTCCGTACTCCGGCCTCCAGACTCTCCTAGAGAAGACGAATGAAACTCGTTTGGATGCCGCTTTACGATTCGTTTCGGCCAACAGCAAAAGCTGTCTGCTGCCCCTGCCTGTCCTCTCTGTCGGTTTTGTTCGCTTAATTTATGAAAGTTTAAATACTGCAGCCTGCAGCCGGTTGCATTTCGTGTCGCTCTAAATCAGAACCGCTAGGCATCTAACGTTCAGATCTCCTTCGGTTGGCAGTCATTTCGAATCCCAAATCGAGAGCTCTTCTCAACTGGTTTGAACATAATAAATGTGTACTATATATATATATATTTGTCTAGCTATACGCGTGAATGTGCCACATCCTGCCGCATGTCTGAGCCAGTGACCTAAATTATTCCTTTGCCAGATCAAGGAAAACTCGCCTCCAAGTGAGAGAGAGTGGAAGCTTTAGCTGGAAAGTAAAATAGTTTACCGGCTAAACACCACGGTATGGTGGGGGGTTACTGATAAAGAAGGTCATGCGTGCCATTAGAAAGTAAACGAAAATCAAGGCCCAACAATGAACGAGCCCTGAATGTTAAATATTATTATTTGCAAATTGGTTTAATTGTAAACTGTAATTTTTTCTGAAACCAGAATAAATTATTAAGATTTAAAACTGTTAGCCTCCTTCGAGTTAATACTATGAAAACCTAAAAACACCTTACATTTCCCATTTTATACAATTTGAATACTGATACAATATTTCCTCGTTGTCCTTTGCAGATGTTGCTGCTGACGTAAAGTGATCTAGCGTTCGAGATCATGTCGGAAAGGGTGAGCACATCCTTGGCGGCCCAACTGCATTCCCATGCATTGGCATCGGCGGAGAATGCAGGTGCAGGAGCATCCGCATGCCATACCAGCGGTGTTGTAAAGGATACGCACGCGCCACCGCTACAGTTCGAAATGGATGCTCCGGCAGCCGCCATCAGTGCGCATTTGAATTTCAAGATTGTCCCCGCCGATAGTTTGCCCGGACTGAATTATCAGGACATGTTCGCTTCCATGAATACATCACAAATCTCTAACGCTTCCACGGAGTCCAGCTGTAGTCCGCCCACCCAGGGCGTGGTTCCGCCTCCGAAGCCCAGCCGACACATGAGCGTGCAGCCTTTGAATAGCGTAAGTACCAACGAAAAGGAAGGATTGTTGAGTATGTCCATTAAAAGACCCTTTTAATCCGCAGAAATCCTGTCGCTTTCCTAAACTGGAGGAGTGTGCCCACTTTCATTACGAGCGCGTCCAACTGGGCCCCCTGTCTGTGCAGTTACTGGATGACAAGTCCGAGCATTTGGGTAGCAGCATCGCCTCGCAATCGATTGGCGGTGATTTGCCGCACAGCTCCCTGCGTAGCTTCTCGCCGGAGAGCTGCTGGTTCATCATTCGCGTTAGCCCACAGCGTTGCGAGGCTTTCCTGATCAAGCGCAGCTTTGAAAACATGCAGCTGCTGGACGAAATGCTCCATCGCTGTGTGTACGATCGTAAGATCAGCGGCCTACGGAATATGGAAGAGCTGGCGGCGGAGCTGCCCAGTGAATCGGACGTGGAGTATGCGGTGGCCAAGTACCTCGAACGTTTCTCAATGATCGCATCGGACTCACTGACTTGCGGCACCATTCTCACTTGGTTGCAATTGGACAACAAGGGAAGGCGCTTGCCATTGGCTGATGGCGAGACGCAACGGACAATCAATACGCCGGCAGTGGGCGCCGCATATGGTGTTCGTCGCTATCAGGCTCAGGCTCCCGATGAGATCAACATTGAAGTGGGCGACATGATCTCGGTGATTGATATGCCTAGTCCGGCGGAGTCGATTTGGTGGCGCGGAAAGAAATCACATCTGCAAAAGTCCCTTTACGAAGTCGGCTTTTTTCCACAATCATGTGTGGCTACCATCGGCGACAAGGTACCAAGAAATTTCCCAATGCCGGCCCCTCTAGTTGGACACCTGGATGCCTCGCCCACTAAGCCAGTGCTGCGGAAGCACGGCAAGTTGATCGCCTTCTTCCGTTCCTTTATACTTTCGCGACCATCACGACGTCGATTAAAACAGAGCGGCATTTATCGCGAGCGCGTCTTCAACTGCGACTTGTCTGAGCACCTTCTCAACAGCGGCCAGGACATCCCAATGGTTCTCCGCTCCTGTGCCGAGTTCATCGAGAATTACGGCGTTATTGATGGCATTTATAGGCTCTCTGGCATCACCTCCAATATTCAACGACTTCGACGTGCTTTCGACGAGGAGCGAGTGCCGGATTTGGGCAATCCAGAGATGAAACAGGACATCCATGCCGTCAGTTCGCTGCTCAAAATGTATTTCCGGGAGCTGCCGAATCCTCTGTGCACTTACCAATTGTACGATAATTTCGTGGAGGCCATTCAGGTGAAGGCCGACGAGGCGGACGAGCGGTTGCGGCTCATGAAGGAGACGGTGCTTAAGTTGCCCCCACCTCACTACCGGTGAGTAAGCACGGAAAAATTTACAAAGATAATAAGCAAAAAACATTATCAAAATCGAATTTTGAAAGTGCTCCATCAATTTTTGCATTTTCTATAATTGAGCAAGCTTTAGATAAAGACCGTTTGATATTTTTTTTATAGATATATACGTATTTATACATAAGGGACGGAAAAAACAAAAATTAAATCACAGTTTTAACTTTAAATTCTGTAGTTAAAACTTTGATTCCAGTTTAAGATATTAACAAATATTATTTATATTATGTTGTCAAGATATCCTGAATCATAAATTATTTTATTTAACTTAATTAAAGCATATTAATAATAACTTTATTAAAATTTAAAAATTACAGAACCCTAAAATATTTGGCCGAGCACCTGTACAAGGTGTCGCAGCATCACGAGCGTACCGGAATGACGGACAAGAACCTGGCCATTGTGTGGGCCCCGAATCTTCTGCGATCGCCGGCTCTGGAGTCGGGTGGCGTGGCCGCTCTTCGGGGCGTTGGTGTGCAGGCTGTAGTCACTGAGTACCTGATACGCAATTGCCATAACATCTTCGATCCTCTGGAGGATCATCCAGCACGCCACAGTCTGGTAGCAAACACTGCTGCTGCGAGTGCGGGTGGAGGAGAGCTGCGTCTGGAGTCGCTCACCGATTGCGAGAGTCTGCTGGTCGAGCAACGAGAACAAGATCAATCTTTGGGTTTGGTGGTGGAACGACCGAAAAGCCTGAGCACGGGCGGGGCGAAGTTGATCAGCTTGGAGGAGGCCCAAGAGCGGCACTCTCGCATTGATGGTGGCGACCTCAAGCAGTCCCTGCCTATCAGCATGCTGGCCAGCGGAAATGCAGGAAATGCTGCCACAAACATCGGTTCGTATATCGAAGTGGGCGGTGGCCCATCCAGCCTTCCTGACAAATACCACACTGTGCTATCGGCTCCACCCAGCTGGCAAAAGCGCAAGCCAGAATCCAGTAAAACTACGTCCTGGAAGTCGTTGTTCACTCGGGGTCAGCGTCAAGGTAATCCCGATTCAGGGCAAAAAACGTGCGACGATATAGCTAAGGACTCGGTTCCTGCATCCCGAGTCAGCTTTGTAAAGGCCGCTCATGCGCACGCTAGCAAGGAACTGACGAAGCACGACAAGCCCAAGTCCATCGAACTACTGGAGACAACGACCAACGAACGTGATCCGAAACCGATGGATCTCTGCATCCGTTCTAACTCAATTGATAGCCTGCGTACTGTGGGCCATTCCCGTAGCGTTTCACACGACTCCTACTTCGATCTACTTCAATCGCCGCAACGGGGCCATATGACCACATGCCCGTCCCGTGAGCTTTCCGAGTTGGGACTAAATTTCGATCGTGAGGAACCCGAGATGCGCATCTTTTCGGAGAGCGAGTCTTTGGTTAGTTCCCCGCGGGTGGGAAAGGAAAACGTGCCACCTGCTTCAGGCTGTGCCACCCGACGCATAATGCGGGCCCGCCCCGAGGAATTTTCCAGTCAAACGAACAGTGTCAATCCCAGTCCCAAAAAGCAGCCGCGTCTGAATCTACTCTCACCCAGCTCGGCCAGAACCATGCCACCACCTGCCCCGCCAGCCGTGGGTGCGAGTGCGGGTACTTCTTCCTGTGGCCACGAGCCAGCTGGAGCGGAGAACTGCTGCAAGCGTTACAAGTTGGAAGATCAACTATGCGACATACAATTTATTGACTGCGGCACTCCCGAAAGCGTACCGACTACACAGCAGCAGTTTGCCAATGTCGAGGTTCATCCGCCGCCCAAGCCAGCGAGGGCAGCCCAATCGCCTTCGACCCCGCCGTCAATGGTTACCTCGGGTTGCTCCTCCTCATCCTCGACCCGGTATAGCTACCCAACTGTTCAGTTGTCGGCCAAGAGGAAGGACCAGCTAGCGGCTAAGGAGCGTTTCAGTTACCAGGGCACCTTCCCGCAGCCAGGACAAAAGCAGGAATCCCAAGTTTCTCCTCGACCAATGCAGTAAGTTTTGCTACCTGACCTTGCAGGGCGACCGACAAGAGATTTTACAGAACCTGTTGAGCCCTATTTAATGGTTATTTAATTTTCTTTACAGAACCAACAGCAACACCGTTCCCCTACGCAAGCCGCGAATGGACCCTTCTTCTAATGACTGTGCCCAGACAAAGCTTTCGGTCCCCACCCCGACCACTCCTGCCCACAGTCCTCGATACTCGCTTTTGTTGTGCGATACCGAAAGCTCTGAAAACAGTTCAGCGGTAAATACACCGCAATACGACATGGATCCTTTGATGGTGACTTCGGCCATGTCTGGTGTGTCGGGCGTTTCTTCGAACATGCAACAGCAGCAACAGCTACTTCTTGGAGTTGATGCCGCTAGCAGTTACCTGGGCAGCTCGCACGAGAGTCTGGGACAACAGGTAAAGATGGCATTTAATACCAAAAAAAAGAATATACACAATAAAACGGGGATCATTTTTCAGTTCAACAACCTGCAAGATGTGGAACATCGTGATATGAATGCTCTAAAACGAGAGCTATCCCTTGACCTGCAACCAATCCAGTCGCGTTTGCCGCCGCAGAAGAATCGGGCAGCCACATTGCCATTAAAGGAGCAACTTCAGGCGGCGGCGGCTTCCCCCAACACATCAAACTTCACAGACAACACTAGTCAGTCGGTTACGCCCAGCGAGTTTGGCTACCAACACCTGCAGCGTCACCCGAGCATGCATTCGCTGCTGGCCACCGATGAGAGCTCGCCGGTTTATGAGGATTTCGAGCAGCAGACGACTGTCAAGCTGCCAGTGGCCACCAGTCCCATCAAATCCACCATTAGCATCACCTACAAGTCGCCGGAAAAGGAGAAGAAGCCATTGCTACTGCTGGAGACCAACTTTGACGAGAACATTGTTTATGAGCAGGTCAAGCTATTCCGTAATTCGGTCACTGAGGTGAATCAAATGCTTCATGAGAGAACTAGCCTAAAGCAGATCGACGAAGAAGAGCAGCAGCAGGATGGCGGAGCCTTTAAAGCGGCCGAGATGACGCACCAATTGTTGCAACTGGAACAAGAACACCAGCAGCAGCACCACCAGCTCTTGCCGGAGGTCGAAGATGAGGAGCAGTCCCATTTGCTGTATGAAAACATTGAGTTGCGTAAGCCTCAAACGGTATATGAAAACCTACGTGGCGAGGAGATGAAATTCAATATTCAAAAATTAGAAAAGTCAAGCAGTGATAGAATTGAACTCGACAGCCTAGACAGTTTGCCAGATAATATGGAGCACGAGCACGACCTGGAGCTGACGCCCAGCAACAAGTCACCATCGTTCAGTGTCAAAGAGCTGGCCAATAAATTTGAGAGCTCGCCTGTGGAGCAACTACCCAGCTTCGACTTCACTGTGCGCGGCGGTTCAATGAAGAAGCCCAATGAACTGAGCGTTCCCAAGGCTATGCCACCAGCACCGGTTCCCCTCAAGAAACTGAATAGCAATGCCCAACAGAAGATCACACGTTCGCTGGATGAGAATGCCTTTGTTCGTGAGTTTGGCGGCAAGCATCTGCAGGATCTTTCCATTTCGGGAAAGCTGCTACCCGAGACTACGATGCCGGATTCCATCAACAGTCGCCGCAAGAGCTTCGACTTTACGCGCCCCAAAATGCTAAACCCCCCAAAGCGATTGCCAGGTATGAGTATCACAGAGGAGGTGTGTCAGAAGCGAGGAATTGATCCAGAGGAGATAACGACGCCGACCACAGAGAATCGCATTTCGCTGATCCAGCTAAATAATGGGCCCAAGGAACAGCAGCAGCAGCTCCTGCCACCTGCGGGACGTAAGAGCGTGCTCACTGGAGTTATTTTAGATCGCGAGCGCATCGACAAGATCAAGGAGGAACGTCGCCTCCAGTTAACGCAAAAATATTATGGCGATACACTGAAATCTCGCTCGCGGACTGAACTTAACGCGGAGGATGGCAACTGTCAGCCAGTGACCGAGTCCCTTCGCATCAAATCCAAGTCCCGCGGCGACATGAGTGCCTTGCAAAATGATATGGATATGAATCTGAAGCAGATGACCCGTGTGGCTGGCGCTGGGTCTGAGAATACATTGCATCAGGGTAATGGACAGGAGCTGGGACAACAGCGGATGCGCCGCATTTCCGACGAGAAAAATCAAAATTGTGATACCAGCAGCAATGGTGGAGTGTCCGCCACATCGATGCTAAGTGTAAAGACGGCGGCGAAGAACTTTGGCAGCACTGCCAAGCAAGCGCCATCGAACAAATTCGAGCAGCGTGGACATCCCGCGCTGCCCCGCGAGCGACTGCAGCGAAACTCCATGGCTGAGAGCAGTACCGGCCCTGCCAAGTAAGTATACATCTATATTTTATCAATCTGATGCTTTGGAAATTAATAAAGTTACTTCGTTACAGCAACAGAGAAAAGATCTCACCACAATTTTCAATACGCGACGTGACAGCTATGTTCGAATCTCGTTCACAAAACCAATAGGCGTCTAAGGCAACTTTAGCAACTAATTACATCGAAACAATAAGACCGCTACATATAATCACAGTGCTCTGGAGCAGGGGCGTTATATTTGCTTACAAAACAAGCCTATATATATTTTATTTAGTTTTTAAACATTCACTTAAGCAACTAACTGAAGCTATCGATATAGTTCTTCATATAACCGGCGCAATCGGCTCCAAAGACATTCAGAAATTATAACGCCGTGCTTGATTTTAACAGCAGCAAAATAATGATGATATTAATGATACTAAAAATAATTCTAAACCCAAAATCGTTTGCAAAATGCAATTTTATTTTAAAGAAGCAGGAGTAGGAGAGTTTAACTAAAAGACCGACGAGCCTCTCGATTCTGAGCTTGCTAATTGTTCATGCATTTTAGACATTTATTTTTACATAGGTGTTAAGTTTCATTCTAATAATCTTGGAAGAATAAAACTCCAACTCGATATGTTTGAATTTAATTCTGGTTTGTTTTCTGCGTTATGTCTCGAATTTTTTGAATCTTTGTTTCTGCGACTAAACTCTGACGCGATTGTATCGAAAATTATGTATTTCCTAATTAAAATAAGATCATTGACAAATACAGAACAAAGCGAATTGTAATAAGGTATTTTACTATACGAATAATTTATATATATTTTTAAAAACAATAAACTCAATTGCATTGTCACCCAAATATTTAATTATTATTTAAAAACTGGTTGATTCGGAAGTGTTGTTAATTTTGAAATTGAGTGAACTTTGCTGAAATATACTTTATAAAAATCTGTGAACGTGATTAAGGGAATTGTTAACAAAAAATAACAAGCTTAACTGGGCAATTTTGGCTGAAAAGAAACACATATTTGTTTAAAATGTCTGCGGTTGACCGACATAAATCCTAATCTAAATAAATTTGCATTTATATTGAGAGAATGAGAGGTGTACACTAAAAGCATGGTTGTCTTTAAATATACAATAATAATACCGATTTATATAGCTGGTAACCGTTCTAAGGAACATTAGGGAAAATTAAACCTGAAACTAATACGAATGTTTACCAAACTAAAGTTTTCTTGGCTGACAGATTCGGTAAAATTACTCTTTCTTAAATGTATACTTAAATACGAGTTAAAATCTCACCTTAAGCTCCAAACTTAAGTCTTTATTTAAGGCAGAATATTTTTATTGTTATTATAAGGTCGAAATGTTTATTATTTTTATTTTTTTTTGCTTTTCTTTTTATCAGATGTTTACAGTTTTTTATTTCTTTTCTTCTGCAGCTTTCAATTAGGATTACATTAGAATGGACGAAGGTTTTTCCTTTTATTTTTGTAACACCCAAAGTTTGCAGTTTTTACACAACTCTTTTTCAGCTGAAACAGCTTTCTAAGAATACTATACCTTGGATTGAAAATCAAACAAATCAATAGCAAAAACAAAACTTTCGTTGATAATAATTAATGTTTTTTTTTCATTTTAAAGCATAATTCTTGATCTTATAAATTAAATTGTGTATTACTCACTTGTGTTAATTTGTAGTCAACTTTATATTCAAATATAAATATAATATTAATATAAATATCTATATAAATTAATGTAAGCTTCAAACTGCTGGCTGTAGAAAATTATTTTTTGATTTTCATGAAATCCTGGGTAATGTATGAATCTTTTATTTATTATTTTATTTTAACAGAAGCTTTTTTCCAAAGAATATTTTATCGTCATTGTATTATTTTCAATAACTTGATAACTAACTTCATCTTTTTCATTTAATAAATTAATTAATTTAATAATGTTTATGTTTATTCGAAGTAGTCATGTCCATCTCCCTTTGGGGCTATCTTGGGATTTCTTTGCATATGGTATTATTTATTTGGCAAATTAATAAAATGTATTGTAACGACAGCATGGACTGACTCGTATTTTGAATCTGCTAAGTTACTGCTTTCCAAAGTTCTGGCTAAACCTATGATGCACTGCAAATGTATAGACGAATATCGACCGGCTAATTTTTAGATTTTAATCCAAGCGAGAAACATCGGACTCACTTGATCTTTTTGATCCTATATAGATAGATTCATTTATTTTTCTTGTGACCAATATAGAAATTTTCTCTAAATGGTATAACAACTAAAAGTCGCTAGACAAATCGGATATTTCAATAACAGATGCCACACATTTAATATTTAAAATCTATAGACATAATTAGTCAAAAACAAATAATAGGTCTCTATAAAACAAACAACTAAAGAAAATGTTTCACAATAATACCATAACGGAGATTAACAGAATGGTAGTATTGTAACTAACTAAAAAGCTTTAAAACATAAGATACCATATGATATATATTTTATAACAAGAAAAGCAAAGTAAACAATTGAATTACAAAGTAACTGATTCAACTAAAAGGCAAAACGAAAATAAACATTTAAACGACGCTTGCAATAATATTTATATAAAAAAAATTGTATTTCTTACATAAAAAATTAATGCAATCATGCTATAAAATGGAATCTAGTATAATATTACATAATTTTATAAGCCACATTATAACACATGAATAAAAAATGTAAAGCTTATATAAAACGTTTTTTAAATATTTATATTCAATTAGTCAGATAATTGGATAATTCTAGTGATGGAAATATTAATAGAATGGCAGTAATATAACAAATCAGACAACAAAAAATAAAATCAAAGTGTTAGGAAAATAATATGAAAAATATAGCTTGAAGAAGCTGGGTTCACTTTGACTCTTCTGAAGAAGAATATTTAGGGTTTATGGGGTGACTCATGACTTAATGACAAAACATATTTTAAGACATATTTTGAGCATTTAAAGGTCTCATTATACTTTAATTACAAACGAAAATTGAGAAGAAATTGTAAATGGGTGCTTCCCAGTTTAAGAGCACAACAATCCTTAGCTTGCCTCACCTGAATGAAAGCCCTTAACTTGTCATTCCTGTTGGGCCAAAACTCCTCCATCCACTTTAGCATGACTTCCTTGTCATCCATTGTTATCCTGCTGACATGAACGTGCAAAAGGGCGTCTATGTAAACGCTTCTTTTTAGAAACGCCTATTGATTGTTCCCTTATCTTGAATGATTCATGAAGATATACTTATTCCCATGGACGAATTGTGTTCAAGCCTGATCATATTTTTTGCAATCATTAGTTCTTTTAATTTGCCAGAGCTTATTTTTCCATTGTTGCACGTGTCCCGTCAGTTGAGTTAAGCCTAATTTTTATAATAATAAAAATGTAGCTACATCCTGGGAACGGAATCGCCCATCCACTTTGCGGTTAAGACCGACGGAGCTTCTTCATCCTGGGGCAATTACAACATTTTGTGTCAGTTGGCTGGCAAATCCTTTTGTATTGTCGACAACGTCCCTTGTTTTTTGTTAGCATAATTCCCTGAAATCAAAGCTGAAGTGTGCCACCGATCAGGTTGCACAAGGCTTAGGGTCGTGCTCAGTTTCGGAATGGGGGCATTTGTTCGCCTTGTAAGTATCTCCTTAGATCCTTTTCCGCCTTTAAGTTTGATTCTCGGTAAATTAACTTTTAAAGCAAGCAAACCGAACATCTACGTTCTTAGGGGTCCTTTGTTTATGGGGCAAAGTTCAAAGGGGATGCTCAAGTAGTTACATCCTTAGGGAGGATCACCAGCAAACAAAAGGCTTCGTAACTGGGTACTAGTTATTTTAAGGTTTTTATTTTAAAACCGATAACAGAATATTTTATGCCGATTTTTGTAGAACGGCGTTCTTATTTAATAAATTAGTTTTTTTAAATATTTAAAAAGTCAATGAAAGTGTGTTATTTATTTTATTCATTTATAAATAAATGAGTTCAGTTTTACATTAGTTCTATACCCATCATCAGAGGATTATTTCTAAATTTTTTAAATATTAACATAAATATCTGAAAATAGGACTGAATCAGATTTAAAATTTTTCTAATCGCGAAACAATCTAATTATGCCTTTCTTATAATGCTCTTTGCCAAGCCATAATCATAGAGTGAGCCAAAAAGTGGCAGTTTGACTGCATTTAAATAGGAAATACGTTCCCAAATTGTCCGGTGACGCCCTCCTAGAGTGCCTTATCCGGAAATCTGGTCTCGAAACAATCCCTCATTATGTACTGTTTAGCGGGGCAGTGAAATTTGCGACAATTACGCGAGATAAATTCAATTAAATAGCACACTACATGACTGTAGAATTCAACAAATGTATCAAAATATCAGCGGTGCTTCTGAACCACTTCCGCACCCACCGCTGCCTGCCTGAAATCGAAAAATGCCAGCAAATTACAAACTGCCCCTCGACAAATCATCGTGTGTTCGATGTAATTTAATATGTGGCACGCGTCCGTAGAACTTTTGCCTTTGCCGTTTTGCACTCTCCTAGCTCTGATTTTTCCCTCCGCACGTATTTCCCTTTTTTTTCCTTTCGAATTTCGGTCTGCTGGCTGGGAAAGGACCTGAAGGACTGGTGCCTTCGGCTGGCGGGTTCATCTGCAATTGTTGCCAATGAGAGTAATTGTGTGCCGCAAGGGGTGAAGAAATTCAGCTCAAACGGAGGGAGGTGTCTGCATAATTGCATTTGTTAGTGCTCTAATTGTTAGGGCGGCCTAAGGGCCGGGTGAAAAGGTTACTCCGACGAGGATCACAACAAGAGACCTTTAATAAGAAACCGATGTCTAAATAGCCACTGGACTCGACTGGGAATGCGAATTAAAAAAAGAGGCAGAATATAGTGGGTGTTTTCATTAACCAACGTAAGCGTTTCTAATATGTACTTTTCATTTACTATATATACATATATGAGCCTGCAATTTGAAACATTTTTTAATTCAACAACATTCAATTATGTTTAAAAAAAAAAAAGTAAAATTTGTAAAAATTTCTGTACTTATTAATTTAACAAAGAAGAATGGTGGAAGTTAAGACTTCTTGGTATAAATGGTTTGGTTTTTAAAAACTACCTTAAGCGAAGTATATTTAAAATATTTAAATTGAAATAAATGGTACTTTTAAAAATGATAAAAACTATGTACGATATCAGATAATTAAAGATTCTTAAAAATATATATAGACCCTTAAATTAGTAACTTTGCGAATCGTATAACCAATAGATATATTAGTTACAGTCAGAATAATTATGCATCCTTTGTAAAAGGGTATTTTAACTTAGCAGACAAATGGAGGCTTGTATAAATAAGATTTATTTAATAAATATATATTTTTCAATAATTCTGAATAAACATGGTGGACCTTTTGATCGTACTCAGATTTGCACAGGCCACATATGGATAGTTTAACCTTAAAGCTAGTATTTAATAGTTTAAATGATATAATAGTGTCTTTAAATATCTATTTTACAATATACATAGCTGTTTTATGAACGATCGTCAATTATAGCTAGTTTTTAACGTTTTTAAAACATTGTTTTTGTCTTATGTATAAATTATAAGGAAGATATATCATTGGGACTGATAAAAGTTTTAAGAGTTTTCATTTAAAAGTAAAAAAACTTGAAATTGTTACACAAGTATATTCGTTTTTTTCCGCCTATTGAATTGCATGATTTCTTTTCCTTTGACCCTAACAAGTAAACATATAATTTGACCGTGTCTAAGAGGGAGAGAAGTCATCTGCTGATTTTGGTCCCATGAAAAAGCTTGTTATGTTTATTCTAAAATAATTGAGGACACGTGCCCTATCAGCGTCAATCAAGCCAAACAGAGAGTCAGAGGGCAAGGTGGAGTGCCGAGGAGACTTTCTATAGCAAAACGTTTTCGCACTTATGCACATCATTTAGTGCATTCAACGCTGGGAACCCGCATGAAAGGATCTGCAGCATGTCCTTTGGTGGTTGCTCGGTGTCTGCGTTAAGTAGCAGGCTAACAATAACAACGGATTTTGCGATAAGAAATTTTATATCGCTACGCTTCCTCACCGGGCCGCACTTCTGACCTGCTGCGCGTTTCCATGCCAATTTAATCAAATTAATATTCTCACGTGCTCTTTTCTGCTGTCGCACAGCAGGTCCTAAGATAAGAGCAAAGGACGAAACACCCAGCTAATAAAATGATGGACATATGCCCTAGCTAGCTGTAGGTGGTCCACGCCTTCTCTCTGGGCTGATTTTTATTAGCCAACAATTACAGAAAAGTGGAAGGAGATACATATGCAGAGTTTCATGATTTTTAGAAGGGAAAGGAAATGCTTATCTTCATAATTATGTACATATATATATATATTATTAAATATTTTATAATGCGACAACGTGAAAATTCGATTCAGCAAACGTTCAGGTATCTTCAATATGTCACATATTTAACATTATATTTCAAAATAATGTATTTATTTTTCATTAATTATATAAAATATATTTTTATTGAATTTAAATCAATATATTTCTTTTCTAGATCATTTTAAACTGTTTATTTTCAAAAGAGTTTTTTATTAAAAACATATATTCAAAATATTCTTAAATGAATACATTCAATATATTTTTTTACATACATTTACAATACATTTTTTTTATTTAAAAAATAACTACTTCTAAGGGTCTTTAAAAAATATGAAATATAATACTAATTTATAATCTATCTTTCTTTGTGTGATGGTTACTCAACTAAATTCGGAGGAAATCATAAATGTTATATTAAATTATATTGTTTATTAAAGTGTTTTTCTTTTTAAAACAGAAATAAAGTCGAGCATCCGCGATGGGGTCAGCTTCACAAATTTAGCTCTTATCAATCCCAACGGATGCCTGAAGCGCCTCCAAATATCAGCGAATCATTTCGGGTATTAGTTCATTGAAGTCTTTCAGTGGTTGTGCACGTACTCCCAGTATCATTATGTTCAACTTCGGATCTTTCCTACTTTGCTCATTGGCTGCGTGGAGTCTGTGGAACGGATGCCTGGCAATGGATCATAATTCGGACTACGTCTGCCTTGTAGATGATCCCAATCCAGATGAGGACAACTTCTGCCTCACTACTCTGGAACCGGTTCTCAATCAAATTGATAGACGTCTGCATTCTGGAAACAAGAAAGTGCACAGTCTGGCAGATCAGTTGGATAAGATGCAATTACAACTTCAGGAGTTGGTGGCGGCACAGACCAGGCTAGAACGCCAACTTCAGGCTGTATTGGATGCCGAACAAGGAGCTTTAAAGCTAACACAGTACCTGATTAATCATAACGTACCATCGAATTTTGAGCCGATCGGTTCGAGATACTTTCTAATCGTTGAAAAGCCCAGGAGTTGGGCTAGTGCTAAAAGCTCCTGCCTTGATATGGGAGGATATCTTGCCTCAATTCAAAGCAAAGAAGAACTCGTCGCTATCAATGCAAAACTCGAAAAAAGTTCAACCTACTGGCTTGGCATAAACGATCTGCAAGACGAGGGACACTATATATCCGTGGCCGCAAACAAAACAGCAAAAATATTAGAGTGGAGCTCAAGTCAATCAGAAGACGAAAATCATAAGCAAAATTGCGTTTATTTGCTTGACGGCTATATGGGTACTTTTATGTGCGATTTGCCAATGAATTTTATTTGCCAGGCAGATAATGAAATTTAATTTAAATCGTATTATAAGCTAAAATATAATATATATAAAACGCGTCTGACTTTTGACTTTTCAGCAATATTATTTTGATAAGAGCTTAAAATGGTTTTAGAGAACTTCTTATTTAATTTAATTTATTGATTATTTTATAATATATTATTAAAATATATATAAATTTCTTAGTTTTTAATGTCATGTTAAAATATTTTCTATTATTTAATACCATTTATAAGTAATATAAATATATTTTAAGCTCTGGATTATTTTTGGTACTCACAGCACGGGTGATCTTACTTCTTTGCCCACTTGATGCTAATTGGGTTTTCAAATAATTTAATTGATTGATGTCCTTACAAAATCAGAGACATTTTCCACTCCAGGGACATCAGGCCTCGCTCGCTTTTCCCGTGATCTTTCAAACACCACCCTAATGCGCCCGCTTTAGGGCTTTAACCTAATAATGATGTTCGACTTACTTTGCGTGACTTATTTTATTAATAAAACGAGCAAATTTGTCTTGCTTTTTGGTCGCATCATCAGCATTCTGTTCCTTTCTCTCCCTGCTTCCTCTGCTGCCTCTGCTCCATCTTACCAGCTGCTCCTCCCTGACCCCACAGAGCGTGGGCTGCCGCACTTGAGACCTTGCAAAGAACAGGACGAACATACTGCGAAAAAGCAACCCCTTTTTGAGCTGACCCCTGATTGGCTGGCGGTAAAACAGGACTTACGCCCCCTTTCCGAGTTCCAAGGAGCACGGTGGGTTGGACCGGATGGTTCATATTGTGGGTGGTGTACGGCTATGCTGGGCATTGATTTCATTAAAGCAAGCACATTTCTGGCGCAGCTCGGAGGGAAACATGTGTCAATGCAAGGAGAGCCATATGTATCGAAGCAGAGGCGGCCCCCATCCCCCCAGGTAGGTACAGTTGTGTTGGCTCCTCTTGGCGCCCACGGAAACGATTGTTTAATTCAATTATAATAATTGTGGCATTTAATGAATTCAATACCTTGTGACATCAGACAGCCGACAACAATGGCGGCCGTGACACGTTAATTACCAGAAACGGTAGTTGGATGGCGGCGGGGCGGCGTAGGCGATGGGTGGGCTTAATAGTCAGTCGCAGAAAATGGCGGCAGAGCAGCGACGTCGACGCGTTGTTGTGCAAATTATTTGCGGTTATCATGGGTCAATTAAACAACGTTTTTTGCCGCATAAGGACCAAAGGACCTGCCTAATCGTGCCATGAGCGGATGCCTGAAGAGAGGGGAAAAAATGGGCGCTAAAA
Source organism: Drosophila mayri (assembly GCA_008042485.1). NCBI lineage: Eukaryota > Metazoa > Arthropoda > Insecta > Diptera > Drosophilidae > Drosophila > Drosophila mayri. The sequence continues at coordinate 42,689 of VNJN01001702.1, forward strand.
TCGAGCAAGCGGGACAACTAGATGCGCATGCAAATAAATGGTGGGTGTTTCCATGGGGGATTTCCCCGGAAATTCGGTGGATTCCCCCATTGGTATCTTCACTAAGCGGGCACCGCAAACAACCAGCTGCATTGGATTGACGGGGGGGCAGAGAGCACGCCCGCGCTGTAAGGGGATGCCGGGATGCAGGGTTGCTGAACAAGGACTCACCCAGTCGCTCCCTCTTGCTCGCACACGCCTCCTGCAGCTCGCCCGCTCGCACACGGCTGCTGGCAGCTCGTTTAGAGCAATTTGCTGGTTGATGTGCGGTGATTGCCGCAAAGTCAACGCGACCGTCAACGAGCAAACAACATAAGCGCGTAGCCCAAGGACATACGAGCCACGGCATACCCTTGCTCTCCGCTCTCCGCATCCTTAACCGTAGCCGTATCCGCTTCAGCATCCAGTCCCTCCGACATGGCAATGCTTAATGAGGCCAGCTTGAGTCCCGTGGATGCACATGCATCCACACCTACGCACAGCAAGGTTCCGGCGACCAGTGCCACCACAATGCTAACCACAAAAACGCCGTTCTCCATTGAGCATATATTGTTTCAAAATTTAAATAGTGCCAATAATAATAGCAGTAGTAATAGCCATAATTATGGGCACAGTCAGAAAAGCAGCAGAAATCTAGTGAAAAATGTCAGAAGTGGCAGCTTTGCCCACGATAATAATTCACACAAGCATCCGTCGCAACACTCGCAGCCATCGCCCTTACATCCGGCGGCATCTTCTTCCGCGGCTACAACATCGCGCAGCGAACAAGGAGCATCGGGATATGGGAGCGATAATTATGCCAAGTCCTTGCACAACGCTCAACGGTTAGTTAAAAAATAATTGTCTTTAAGACCTTTAGTGCTACAATGTGAACCAAAGCGCCAACAAATTTTTACAAATAATAATTAACAATACTAATTGTAAGACAAGACGAAATATTGAAACAGATCAACATAACATAAACCTTTAGTTATCTGGACACTAAATAAAAGTTACTCCTAAAGGATTTCCCTTTTAAATTTTATAATTCAAAACTTATATGTCAAAAATACAAATATCAAATTAATTGATGTGTGAAATTAATGAATTAATATTTTAATCAAGCTTTAAATATGACACTTTTCAAAGCTCAAGAAAATCCAAAGTACAGAAGTCATATCCAAACTATAAAATATATATTTTATTTAGCAGCATTACCAGCTTAGTCTATTTTGCTATGTAATTTATCACTTAGAATATTCTTTCAACTTTTAAGTTATCTCGCTTAAACTAAGACCACTGAAAGGTACTTCTTTGTACAAATATTAAACAATTTTATTCTCAATCTTATCAATAAATAGTTAACAAAAATTATGCGAGAAAAACAAGTTGAAAGTGTCTCAAAAATAACTCATTTTATTCCAATAATTTTCGTAAGACTCCTATGAAAACGATATATTGCATTGTTCTGCTCCGATCCAGCCTGATATGGGATATTAAAAGGCTAACTCTTGTAGACAAATAAAGACTGAGATGTCTAAAGGATTGTTTAAACTGCCACTTTATAAGGATGAAAATGCATCAGAACTTTCAATTCAAAGTTATCAACTATTTTAATACAGTTCTTTCACCTACTCTGTGTTTCAGCGTTGGCCAACATTCACGTCCAGGAGCTTCTCCATATAGTGGTGATCAAACGGCGCCGCCATTGGGATCTGCGGCAGGACATCCGCCACCTCCACCAGTGCCAACGTCGCATCCACCGCCTCCTCCTCCACAGAATGCAGGAACTGGAGCACCTAATGGAGTGCTGTATCCCAATGCACCATATACGGATCATGGATTCCTTCAAATGACACTCGGATATTTGTCTCCATCGTCTGGCACTTACAAGTCAGTGGATCCATATTTTCTCTCCCAAGGTGAGTGATATATTTTTAAGATTTAATAAACATTTATAGAAGCAGTGCGAATTTCGTCAAGAATCCCTCAAAACTTAAGTTCCAGCAAACAAACTCAGAAGTTTTTTTATGAAACTTGATTTTACCTTATGTTTATAATATAAATAATTTTAATTAGACATTTTATATACCATATATGTATATAAAATCCCATGACATATAATAAAATCTGAAAATACAACGAAACACAGACTAAAAATCGTAAGAAAAATATAACTATTATTCAAAAATATAATTGTTTTTAATTAGGGAGAAAAGATAAAATTCTTTCTTAAATAAACAATACATCAAGGCTTTAAATTTAAACAAACTACCAAATAAATAATTTCGTAAAGTAGCTTTTAGAGGGAGCAACTTGAATATTCGGAGTACCCTTACATTTTATGCCGACTTTCTACCATCACGGAGTCGGTGTAAATGGACATTAACACTGAAAGTTTTCATTTTTGAAAACTATAACAAAGTTAACGAATTTCGACATTCGACCTTGCAGCCAGCCTTTTCGGTGGAGCACCCTTTTTTGGAGCACCCGGCTGCGTGCCGGAGCTGGCCCTTGGCTTGGGAATGGGTGTGAATGCTCTTCGTCACTGCCGTCGGAGGAAAGCGCGTACGGTGTTCAGCGATCCGCAATTGTCCGGCCTGGAAAAGCGTTTCGAGGCGCAACGCTACCTGTCAACGCCAGAGCGAGTGGAATTGGCCACGGCACTGGGACTAAGCGAGACGCAGGTGAAAACCTGGTTTCAAAACCGACGGATGAAGCATAAGAAACAATTGCGTCGGCGAGATAATACCAATGGTAAGTTTTATGAAACAAAAGTATAACTATCCAGATTGCAGTTTTGATTGCAATTAATTGATTAAACAATTGTAAAAAATTGTAAAAATAGATGTTTATTAAAAAGAAAAATTAAAAGGATGTCCCACAATTTGTCGCACAAAATGAATACGAAAGTATCTGCATTTACTTATAAAATAAACTGAACAATTTAGAAAAGAATTTGTTTGTGGTTTAAAATTTGTTACATCAAATCATAGGCAAAAAAAATCATTTCACATTGTCGTGGGTAGCTTCTTTGAGTAACTTTTCGTCGTTCAATTAACCCTTTTGGCTTTTAGCTGGTGCTTTGAGTTGCCAAAAGTTTTCTTCAAGTTTCTCCTCAAATCAAATTAGTTCTAAAATCTGTGCAATTTTCTTTGACTTTTCCATTCCGCAGAGCCCGTTGACTTCTCACGCACCGAGACGGGCAAGCAGCCAGGCGAAGGCTCCTCCTCCTCCGTGGACTCCAAGCTCGCCAAACTGAATCCTGGGTCCGGTGGCACGCCTACTCAGCATACAAGCGAACATCAGCAACTGCAAATGTGTCTCATGCAGCAGGGCTACTCCACGGATGATTACTCGGACCTGGAGGCGGACACCGAGGACGACGAGGACAATTGCAGTGATGTGGACATTGTTGGGGACTCGAAACTCTACCAGTTAACATAGACGGATTAAGCTAAATTTTGTTAAATTTTAATTTCGGGGAAATACAAAGTTTTAAAGTTATAGTTTTTCACTTTTTGTGTTTGCTTTCTTGCCCAAGAATCATGCCTAGAAATATTACTACAAAATTGGACAATATTAGGTGTTAATAGTTTACAATTTGTGCACTTTTTCTGAACATTAAAAAGCTGCCAATTCAAATGCGTATTTAAATAAAGATAAAATTGTATTTCCCCCAGAAAAAAATTTAAAGCAAAAGCCTTGTAAATATTAAAAGAAAATCTTAAATGAGATGCGTTCTAGTCGTGTATTAACCATACATCTAATCAAACTTAGTGATTGTATTCTAGTTTACAATAAAGGAACAGAACAGAACAGAATAATGTGAAGAGTCTGAATCGCCTTACCTGGTTACCGGGGTGAGCACTTATTCTTCCTCAATGTAGAGTCAATCAAATCCAATTGACAAAATAAAGTAGTATCTAATATGGTTAAACATGAGGCGTTTGATTATGGGGTTGACTGGATAGATTAAATTGGGGTTGAATGAACCCACTTAACAATTGAACATTTCAGCCAGCCATTTTGTGTAGATACAAATTGCTGGGCGGGGGTGGGTTCATGTGGGTGTGTGTTAAATAATTCAAACTTATTGGTAATTATCGTTTAAAGGAAATCTCCAAAAAGGCAAAGTTCGATACAAGAAATATCAATTTTTTAATTTAAAAAATTAAGCGAATTACAAGGAAGCTCTAACTCTTTTTAATTTGAAAAATTGAGCGAACTACAAGGAATCTCTAACTCTTTATCTAGTGATCATAAATATAAATAAATAACTATTAGGAAATCACGGCTTATCAGCATTTTAAAAAGATCATTTAACGGACTAAAGTCTACGCCACATAGATGAAATGATAACAACGTAAAACGAATCAAATCAGTTTGAGCGTTTTTAAAATACATGTACATCATATATATGATTAAACTTTATATTGTGTATGTGTGCATATATGTATTAACATTTATGTATATTCATTTATTCATAATATGACTTTTTCTTAAGTATATATATTTTTTTTAGGTTCTAATTGCTATGTCTAGTCTGACAAAAATTAACAACAAATCAAGAGAGACGTAAACACAGAATCTAATCAAAGGTCGCAGCAATGACAAGATTTAAAATATATATAAATTTATAGTCACAAACTTGAAGGTATGTTTATGTGTACTTAAGCTATAGCTTATCATTATTGATAAGTTAAATCTAAAGAGACGAGCCTCCCCCATCGATCGGGAGTTGTTGATAAAAGCCTAACAAGCCACTTAGTACACACAATTGCACATTTATTGCAAAAATGAATGGAATATACCAGCTGAGATCCTTAGGTTCATCTAAAAATATATTTATATATTTCTAGTAGACATTTTTTATTAATTTTTTTTTATATTTCTAAGTATGATAAAAGGCATTTTATTTTTTAAAAATATGTATAAAATATACGCTCTTTTCTTTTCATTTTCCAAACTTCCGATTGTCTCTTTATCAGCAGACTCTCTTCAAGTTGGACTCTTTCTTTTTTTATATACTGGTGTTTATATATTATTTAAGCGATATCAGTTCGTTCGCTGCCAGCTGCTAAGTGTAGAAAATAAAACGAAAATAGTAGCCAAACTCTAAATACTCTTAAAAATAGATCTAAACATAATAGCAATAAAACTAATGAAACAATATATAAGAATCAATCGTAAAATAAACTTAAATTTGCATTATGTTCAACAATGTTCATTCTATGAATACAAAATTAAAAAAGTAGCCTCCAAGATTTAAAAAACTACATCGGAGTGAGTTTTTTTGAAGTCTTGCCATCTGTATCTTATCGCCAGTAGAGTGAGTGGCAAGTCCCTCCTAAAAATGAAAATGTATCTTCGAAAGAGTGTGCCACAAGCAGTGACGTTTTCTGTGTTGCCGTGGACGTGGACTAAAGCCAACAAGCAGTCTCTTTAGTACAGCCGACGCCTGCGGTTCGTTTTTCTGTTGGTTGCCTGTCTTGTCTTTTCCCCGTGTTGTAAGTGAAAGTGCATTGAATTCTTCGAAGCTCCACAAGTGACCCAGGGGTCACGGCCAAGTTGAGGACAAGTCTGAAAATCTTTTGGTTCCCTTTGGTTCAAATGAATGCAATACTTATATACAATATTCACATGATTAGCTCTTAAAAATACAGCGGCTACTTATATCCGTTTGTATATATTCAGCTAATCGAGTCTTTCTCCTAGTCGTTCCAAAAATAAATAAGGGGGCACGTGTCAATATATGTACATTTGTATGTATAAAAATCTTGCGGAAGAAATATTATTTTTCCAGTTCGGTTTTATATAATTTCTTTGATACATTTGTACATATTTGTAGAACGAACCGGTTATCACCTACCAAAAAAACCAAAACAAGACACACAAAATAAAAACACGTATACGCAGACTGACAAGTTTTGATAGTGACATTTCAGGGAACAAGCCCCTTAAAGTGGAGAGAGATAAGGCCTATGCTATAAGTGACACAAGTGAACTCAAAAGGTCCTCTGATTTGACCTTCATAGGAGGAACATTGGGCACTAAGTAATAATTGGTTATTGTTTTTATTTTGATGGATCCCCACAGGAACCGCATAATTTACAGAGCCCAATAATGGCGGCCAGTAATGGTAATTGTAAGTGACCTTGCTTTCAACAACTCCTTGCCTGCCAGTTGCCTGCATTTTGCTTCGCTTTTCCACAAAGCCAGCTATTCTTACCCTGCACATCCTGCAGCTCCTACACCTCCTGAATCCCGCATCCGCCTAAAAATTGGCCTTTCTAATTAAGCTATTTATTTCCTTTCTTTTTGATTAAATAAGTTTTATTTTATTTTATATATTTGTTTGCAAAAAGTGGTTGAGGCAAGATTTTGAGACCCTGTCTATTCCACTTGAGTTTTTTAATTATAATTTATTAAATGCATTCGATTCTTTAATATATTTTGTGTTTTAGAACCCCAAATAGTTTATTATATGTAAATGTAAGTTTTTGTATCTGTGTCTAAAAATAGAAAGTATAAAAACGTAATCCTCATGCGATTATTATACTAATATTATTATTATTTGTTTAATAACTATAGGTATATTTTATAGTAACTAACTAGCCTCAAAAAAGTCAAACTATCTAAACTTTTATCTTTTGTATGCAAGTTTCTAAAATGTTCAGTCGTTATTTATTAGATTCTACAAATAATAACACTGTTATTTTTACTTCACACTCTTAAGCACCCCAAATATAACTTTCCCAACTAATTATTTTGTATTTTCTTAGCCAAAATGAGTCAACAAGGACCCGCCTTCGACTCCAATGCTATGACGCTGACCCGTTTCGTGCTCCAGGAGCAGCGAAAGTTCAGAAACGCCACCGGAGATTTGTCGCAGCTCCTCAATTGCATCCAAACTGCTATCAAGGCAACGGCATCGGCAGTACGAAAGGCCGGAATTGCCAAGCTCCATGGCATAGCCGGTGACATTAACGTTCAGGGTGAGGAAGTGAAGAAGCTGGATGTATTGTCCAATGAGCTGTTCATCAACATGCTTAAATCCTCATACACCACATGTCTGATGGTTTCCGAAGAGAACGAGAATGTGATAGAGGTGGAGGTGGATAAGCAGGTAAGAATTTAAAAATTTGTATTTAATTAAAATAAAATAATAATATTATAACAAAGCAACTTACTAGTTTCCAAAATCTTTTTTCTTTCTTTTTTAGGGTAAATACATTGTTTGCTTTGATCCGCTGGACGGATCCTCAAATATAGACTGCCTCGTATCGATTGGTTCGATCTTCGCCATTTACCGCAAGCAGAACGATGGTCCTCCAACAGTTGAGGATGCCCTGCAGCCCGGCAACCAGTTGGTCGCTGCCGGATACGCACTTTACGGCTCTGCCACGGCCATTGTTCTTGGCCTTGGCTCTGGAGTTAACGGCTTTACCTATGATCCGGCTATCGGTGAGTTCATTCTGACTGATCCCAACATGCGGGTGCCAGAGAAGGGAAAGATCTACTCCATCAACGAGGGATATGCGAGCGACTGGGAGGCGGGTGTGTTAAATTATATTGCGGCCAAGAAGGATCCCAGCAAGGGCAAGCCATACGGAGCCCGTTATGTCGGTTCCATGGTGGCTGATGTTCACCGCACCATCAAATACGGTGGCATCTTTATCTACCCAGCTACAAAGTCAGCTCCCAACGGCAAGCTGCGCCTTCTTTACGAATGCAACCCCATGGCCTATCTGATGATTCAGGCTGGTGGACTGGCCAGCGATGGAAAGATCAGCATTCTGGACATTGTCCCCAAGAAGATACACGAACGCAGTCCCATTTTCCTGGGTTCCAAGTCTGACGTCGAGGAAGCACTTAGTTATCTGAAATGATTTTTGTAATTAACGAATAAAGAAAATTTTAAATGTAATTGTCTTCTAAAAATTATATTTTTAACTTTGATAATTATAATTATCAAATCATATTGTACCATTGGTGGTAATAGGATAAAACTTGCTGTTTTTATATATATATATTTATATATTTTAGATAAGTATAAACTCACCACAAAACCGCAAAGGCAAAGTAGGTTCGTAAAGTGATAATTAATACAAAGTCCAAAATCCAAGTCAAATTAATTAACACTATCTAACAGTTATTAACTTTAACTTTTATTAATGTTTATAAAACGTAAAAGGAAAGTGTTTAAAAGGCGTTTGCCTTGTGCTTTGGCACAAAACTAAAGCCTTCGGGTACCCGACCCAACAGCGATTCGCTCAACTTTACCCAGTCGGCGGCGTTGCCGGAACTCATAAGGGTCTCCATTTCGTCGCGGCCACGGTATTTCTGGGGTCGAGCGTTGATCTTCTGCGGCGGTGCCTGCTGCAGTGCCTCCGGTATGTAGCGGTACAAGAATGACTGCCACTCTAGAAGAAATCGTCGTGTAGTCTCCACACCCTTCGTGTCCGAGCCCCAATGCTCAAGTCCATAATTGCAGTATTTGCGCAACAAGTCGTAGCGTTGACTGGAAGATGGTTCCCAGGCCTTTTGCTCCTTTATCTCCTGGAAAATCCAGGGCTTAATCAGCGCGCCTCGTCCAATCATCACTGAGCTGACATGCGGAGCTATCTTTCGCCTCTCCACGTAGTCCTCGTAGCTAAGAATGTCCCCGTTACCGATCACTGGCATGCTCTTGGCTTTGGCAGCGCACTCCTCGATGTAGCTCCAGTTGGCGTGCTTGGTGTAGCGCTGCTCTCTGGATCGTCCGTGGAGGGTTACGGCGGATGCTCCCCACTCCTCCACCATGGGGAGCAGCTCATGCGCTACCGATTTGTCCGCATAGATGCCAGTTCGCGTCTTCACAGTAAAGGGCAGGCGATCTGACAAGGCCGCACAGCTCCGAACAGTAAGCTCCAGGATATTGGTACGCCTCATCAGTGCGCTGCCTCCACCTTGCTGGTAAATCAAATCGATAGGACAACCAATATTAAGATCTATGAAATTCACTTGAGTGGTCTCGGCAATGACCTGCGCTGCCTGGGCAATCATGTTTGGATTATTTCCGCACAATTGCACACCGAATACGTCCTCGCTTTCGTGGCGCTTGGTCAAAGCCCACTCCTGACCCAGGCCCTTAACCAGGGGCAGAGCGCAGGCCATCTCGCCGCAGGTGATATCCGCACCAAATTCCTTGCAGATGCGTCGAAAAGGCAAGTTCCCGACAGTGGTCAACGGAGACAGCAAGAGTTTATCGCGGAAATCAACGGCTGGTTTTTTCTCGGCATCTCTTCCAGTATTAGAGTCATAAATAACACATCCCGCTGGAGTTTCAGTGTCTACGGTGTTGGTAACCGAGTCGGTGCACTCCGCCTGTGCCTCCGATGGTTTGTCGGCTTCACTGCCTTCGACAGGCTTCTCTCCTAAAGTGTCTGTGGCCTCTGGCTGTTCCTTGTCATTTTCCCGCTGCTCTTTTTGTTTTCGGGCATCCCGTAGTTTCTCTGCTCGCTTGATGAGCTCCTTGCTACGACTAAAATCGTAGTCATGCTTCCGCAGACGCACCTGAAGTTCTAAAAAAGCGAGATTAGTTAAGCAGATGTGTTTTGTTTTAAGAAAAAACTGCTATGCCAACCTGAGCTTATGCCATTGCATGTAGTGGGAGCCTTTTCGTTGTATTCCTCTTTCCTTATGTTCCTGCCCAGCTCATCCGTGTGGCTCTTGGCAAACCGACAGCTAACTCCACGCGCACAGTAGCCTTTTGTGGTGTAAACGTAGCACTCTGGACCAAGGTCCCCGCCCTTGGCTGCCAGAAAGGCCTCCAGATCGTGAACATAGCGGCAATTTGGCACGGAACAGGGATCTCCTCCAGTTCCATCGATCAGCGAGTGGCAGAGATGCGAATACCGCTCATCCTTGAACACTGGACGATTCTTTTGAAATAAATAAAATTATTTTCATTCTAAGGCGGGTTTCTTATGGATGCTTATTTACTAACTTTGTTTTGGCCCCGTTTGCGTTCCTTTTTGTTCCATTTCTTGTTATTCCTACCGGCTTCTTTAGCTTCGCCAGTTTCAGCTTCACCTTCCTCGCGCTTTCTCTTGTTGGTTTCGCCCTTGTCGGATGTAATCGCTAAGCCGCTCTCGTTGGCTTCTTGTAGAAGGTATCTAAAAGATATTCGTTTCTATACTATTTATTTATCAAGAATTTAGGAATAACTTACTCTGGTTTTATATAGCAAATACCCGCCTCCATTTCACGTGTTGGTCTGTTTGCTTTGTTGTTTTCTTTATCAATCAGCTGGTCCCCAAATAAACGTGCAAAGAAGTGGGCGATAAAACTATCGATAATAACACCGCAAAGAAAACTATCGCCAATAGAAAACGCATCTTGATGGTTCAGCTGTTTAAATTCCTGTTAAAATCCACAAAGGCGGTAAGAATATGATTGTAAAACGATATTAAAATAGTCTAATTGCTGTTCCGCTGTAGCCCGCCCGAACCCACTTCCGGCCCAGCTTCTTGGATACTCTGCGGCTGGCAGTCCGAGGAGGACATGGCGGAAACGGACTGCCCAAGTACGGAGGAGTCGGCGGCCAAGGTGGCTGCGTGTATTTTGTGGCCAAGGATGGACTTACGTTGCGAAAGGTGGCCCAAGGATTGCGGGACAAGCGTGTAGCCGCTTCTAGTGGCGAGGACAGCAGCAAGGCAAGCATCTTCGGCCGGCGAGGAGTGGATCAGCGCATCGAGGTACCCGTGGGCGTTCAGGTGTATGACGAGCGGCATAAGCTGATCGCTGATCTCAACGAAAACGATTCAACCTGCATAGTGGCGGGCGGAGGAACTGGTGGCTGCACGGGAACAAACTTTTTGGGACGTCCTGGCGAGAGCCGCACTGTGAATCTGGACTTGAAACTGATAGCGGATGTGGGACTTGTCGGCTTTCCTAATGCGGGGAAGAGCACTCTGCTTAAGGCCGTCTCCAATGCAAAGCCCAAGATTGCAGCTTATCCTTGTAAGTAAAATGTTTGCTAGCCATTGCGTTTCCATTAATTAAATACAATTTTCATCTTCAGTTACAACTATCCGGCCGCAGATTGGAACAGTGGAGTACAGCGACTTGCGTTCGATCACAGTGGCAGATCTCCCTGGTCTCATTGAGGGAGCCCACGCCAATTTCGGCATGGGTCACAAGTTCCTCAAGCACATCGAACGCACCCGTCTACTGCTCTTTATGGTGGACATATTCGGCTTCCAACTAAGTCCCCGCCACCCACATCGCGATTGCCTTGCTAACATATATGCTCTGAACAAGGAATTGGAGCTCTACGACCCCACACTTCTGGAGAAACCCAGTGTGCTGCTGCTAAATAAAATGGACAAGGACGGCGCTAGCGAGATCTTCACCAGACTAAAGCCAGCCATCACCGACTTGGCTAGCGGGCTGGCGCAATGTCCCGAGGAACTGCGTCCAAAGCAGGTACTGAAATTCGAGAGCGTTGTGCCCATATCAGCCATGAACTCTACGAAGGTGACACAAGTAAAGTCGCAGCTGCGGCGAACCCTTTTGCGACTGGCGGAGAAACAGTTCCTGGCAGATGAGGAGCAAATTAAAGAGCAGTTGCAGCAGCGCGTGGGTCTGGTCGGGCCGAAAATTACTTAGTTACTATTTAAAACAACATTTCACGGATAGATGTGACTTGTTAATAAAGTATATATGTTTTTAGTGAACTGATGTTAAAGCTTAATTGATCCCTGCTTTGAAAAATATCCAAAAACAAGGAGCTCTAGGATACCAACTTTTAAACTATAATTTTTTACATTATTTTGAAGATTGTATGTTTAAATGTTTAATTTTTCAGTTAATTGGAAAACAAGAAGAGTTACATAATCTTTTAAGTTTTTAAAGAAATAAGTAAACAACTTTAATTGTAAAACCGCTTGGTAAATTTGGGTTTTCCATATGTAATTAACAAAATTTGCACATCCGATAATAAATTTAAAACCCATTTCAATTTAAATCGCAATTTTAAGCAAATTTTTTAAATATTCGCGGTCTCAAGCATTTGCATTCGCAGACAAAAAGCTTGCTGATTTTGTATATTTATGGTATTTTTGTTGTACGATTCAAAAGAGGCTTTTCGGGGTAAGTTTTCAGTATATTCCAACGACCTGGCTGCAGCCCCACTTTGTTGTTGTCTGGTGGTCGTCTCGTCGTCGCGCGTCGGGAGAAGCATAATAAAATGATTAAAATCCAACGGCCGCCCAAAAGCCTCTCGATTTGCAATTGGATCCTAGTTGCAGAGTGTCATCTGTAAAGTGCTGTGCCCGGGGGCGTGAAATGCCGCCAAAGGACGACCGCCAGCGGACTCCTCGACAATGACAGTTCGACACATACACACAGACGGCCGAGGAAAAACTGGTATATAAAAGACGCCAGTGCAAAAAACAGAGCGTGCGACAAAAGAGAGGAATCGCGCGCGCCCCTAAGTTCGGTGTTCGGGAGCCACAACAAGCGATTCGGGCGCCGCGGAGTGGAGTAATCACCCGTCCGTGATGTCACAACACAACCACAATCACGCCCACCCACACTACCAATACCCGTCCCATACGACGCCGCTGGCTCTGCAGCAACACCAGCATCAGCAGCAGCAGCATCAACAGCAGCAGCAGCAGCACGGCAGTAGTTGGTACTCACATGTTGCTTCCTACCCAGCGGCCACCCACTCCCACCCCCTCTCTCACTCGGCCTTTGGCCCTGCACCCCCTTGCAAGGCCAGCATAAGCAACAACAACAGTATGGGCGCCTATGGGGGAGGAGTGGGAGGGGGTGGAGGCTCGCATGGATATTTCGGCGCCGCTGGCGGTGGCCTCAATGTCAGCGGGGCGGGGGATGGTGCTGGGTCGTCCTACGGCCTTGGGGCTAACACAGTGGCATATGCTCACAACCAACTGCTCCAGTACCAGCATCATCATCAGCAACACCAGCAGCAGCAGCAACAGCATCTGGGCCTGGGCCAACGATCCTATATGGGCCACGATGTCATGGCCGGGAACTATCCTTATATCAAGAGCGAACCCTTGGAGGGGTTCCAGCAGCCGCCCAACCCAATGGCCCCACCCCCGGCCCCAGAAATGATAATAAAATGTAAGCCAATTCGAAATAATGGTCTTGTTATATACAGTAGTTGCATGTATAATCGATTTTATAATAATAATTTTAATAATGATGAAACTGTATCCCATAGATAATGTTTCTGATAGAAAACCAACCTCACACACACCGTCCCTGCTTGGAGCCATTTCCCCTATAAGTAGCGTAATTTCAGCTCAATTTTGGCGTCGAATCAATAAAACATTTGTTGAGTTTCGCTGAGGTTTGGCGCTTGTTTCGTTCGGTTGGTTTCGTTTCCAGTCACTCGTCAACTTACGGCTCTGTATCTCTATCTGTGCTCTGTTCGGTTCGGTTCCGTTCCGTACGGTTCTGTTTCTGTTCTTTTCTGTTCTCTCGGTGTGTTGTGTGCGAAAGTACTGATGTCTGTATGTATCCATTTAGCGAATGTATACTCTCGGATAGATGCTCTATACTACCGGCGAACCCTATGCCAATTCGATTTATACGCACACACATCCCATAAATACGTGTGCATATCATCTCCTTCACCCCCTTAAGGGGTTTCGGAATGGGTTGGTTGTCTTCCAAGTCGTATCTTATGTAATGTGTGCTCCCTAGACTAACCTACAAAGTTTTAACAAAACGCCCGCCCGCCCTTTGCATTTATTGGGATATTTATTATGAATGTGGGCGGGGCACACAAATATTACATATTGTAACGATAATTATAGATCAACATAATTCCTTTTTTATATTATAATTGAAACGATAGATAGATTCCTCATTTCCTTTCATTTTCAAATATTTATTCAAGATATAACCCATTTGTATCATAATATATATGTAAATCGATGTTTTTATACAGCCTATTTAATAATTTAAAGTTCGGTTTAAACGGGTGAAAGTAGGAGGAGATAATAAATACACATTGTAAATTGAAAAATATCCGATTGTACTCAGTACTCAGAGTTATCTCTGAATTATTTGTGTGCACATATCAGGCTTATCAGCTGGAATTGGCTGGGAGGCACCTACCGCCTCAAAATGTTATTAGAAAACCATAGAAACCGACACTGGGTACATACTTTTTCATCTGCGCATAGTTATCCCGGACAGTGTGGTTTTTAAAATGTTAGGAAATTAAATTTAATTATTTCTATCAATTAAAGCACAGAAAATTAAGCGGTCATGCAATATTCCAACATTTGTTTTCGGATAAAAACAAATATCTAAAATAAAACAATAAAAATATTTTAATTTTAAAAGCTGTCCTATAATTCCAAATTAATCTATTAAATATTGGAAATATTGTCACCATGGTTACGATTTTATTGACAAGAATAACAAATTTCTATCTATATTGTAGTGAGCTTACAAGTACCATAGAACTTTAATAAGTTAAATAAAGTTAATAACTCACAAAAAACATTGTTATTTACAGCGGAACCCATTGACGACCTGGCCTACAAGTCAAACTACATAGACGACAATACGCCATTTGCGGACTTCAGCAAGTTTAGCGATTTCAGCGAGGACATGCTGAGTCCCAAAGTGGAGCTGACAGTCAAGGATGAGTCCTTCGTTAGGGTAGGCGAACATAGCTTCCAATATGCAATTCAGAATTAAAATAAGAAAACCCGTTTCAGAACCCCAATAGCTTTTTACGCCGTAAACAACAATCGGATCTGACGACAGCAGAGAGCCTGCCCGTCTGCCAACGATGCAAAGAGGTGTTCTTCAAGAAGCAGACATACCTGCGTCACGTTGCCGAGAGTAGCTGCGGCATCCAGGAGTATGACTTTAAGTGCACCATATGCCCCATGTCCTTCATGAACGCCGAGGAACTACACGAGCATAAGCAACAGCATCGAGCGGACAGATTCTTCTGCCACAAGTACTGCGGAAAACACTTTGGCACGATCACAGAGTGCGAGGCGCATGAGTACATGCAACATGAATACGAAAACATTGTGTGCAACGTAAGTAGCACCCTCTTGGATCCCGCTTTATTGGTTAATGATTGCCCTTTACAGATGTGCTCGGGATCCTTTGCCACGCGGGAACAACTGTATGCTCATTTGCCGCAGCACAAGTTCCAGCAGCGCTTTGACTGCCCCGTATGCCGCCTATGGTACCAAACGGCTCTGGAGCTGCACGAGCATCGGCTGGCTGCACCCTACTTCTGCGGTAAATACTACACGGGCGGACAGTCCCCGTCCCCGTCCTCCCAACAGCATCAGCACCAGAGTCAGACGAACTACAAGCTGCAGGACTGTCATATGGCCACCATGGAAAGTAAGTTTAAGGATAATATTTACCAATAAATAGAAATACAGTCAGTTATTGGTTTTTATTAATGAAAATCAAGAAAAAACTATATAATATTTATAAAATCCTTCCTTTCGTTTCTCCCCAGTGCCAAACGCACCGCTCCTTAAGGCAAACTCGTCCAACTCGCCTGCCTTGCCAGCAACAGCAGCGCTTAACTCACTGTTGCAACAGCGCCAGGCCAATGCCGATGGAGCGGCTATTTTTGCCGCATCTTCGCTGAAGAACGAGGTCGCTGTGAAACTGGAGCGCAGCTACAGTAACTCGACCAACGAATCGTCTTATAGCGTCCAGGAGAGCGGCTACAATAATGTGTATGGCAGCAGTGACAGCTCAGGCCACGGTGCCATCGCCGGACCACAGGCACACTCTTCGACGCTTGACGATTCCGAGGATGCGCTGTGCTGTGTGCCGCTGTGCGGCGTGCGGAAGAGTACGAGTCCCACCTTGCAGTTCTTCACGTTCCCAAAGGATGAAAAATATCTCAACCAGTGGCTGCATAATCTCAAGATGTTCCACATACCTGCTTCCAGTTACGTAAGCTTCCGGATCTGCAGTATGCACTTCCCCAAGCGATGCATCAACCGCTATTCGCTGTGCTACTGGGCGGTGCCGACGTTTAACCTCGGCCACGATGACGTAGCCAATCTCTACCAGAACCGGGAGTTGACCAACACGTTTACCACTGGCGAAGTGGCGCGCTGCAGCATGCCTCACTGTACCAGTCAGCGGGGTGAGAGCAACCTCAAGTTTTACAACTTCCCAAAAGATATTAAAAGCCTGATTAAGTGGTGCCAAAACGCCCGTCTTCCGGTGCAAGCAAAGGAGCCGAGACATTTCTGCAGCCGCCACTTTGAGGAGCGGTGCATTGGCAAATTCCGACTGAAACCTTGGGCAGTGCCCACCTTGCACCTGGGCGCCCAGTATGGGAAGATCCACGACAATCCAAAGAATCTATACGTGGAAGAGAAACGCTGTTGCCTCAACTTTTGCCGCCGGAGCCGCTCTTCCGATTTCAATATGTCGCTATATCGATTTCCTAGAGACGAAGTCCTGCTACGTCGCTGGTGCTATAATCTTCGCCTCGATCCGGGAGTGTACCGCGGCAAGAATCACAAAATATGCAGCGCTCACTTTATAAAAGAGGCGTTGGGTCTTCGGAAACTATCTCCTGGTAGGTTTTAAATTAATTATTTGTTTAACTTCAACGCCCCTTAAATATTTATTTAATTCCAAATTGTTAAACAAATTTTAATATGTATAAATATTTAATTTCTGTTCCAGGTGCCGTGCCCACACTTCATCTGGGCCACAATGATACCTTCAATATCTACGAGAACGAACTGTGGCCGCCGCCAGCACCGACACCCTCCTCTTGTCATCTCCAACAGCAACAGCAGTCATCCCTTCATTCGCTTCAACAGCAAATGCACAGCAAGTCCTACCAGCGCCGTTCAGCAGCATCCACATCGTCATCGGCAAGCTCGGCAGCTTCGCATTACGTGGACCCAGAGATGAGTGCCTCTTACCATCTAGCCATGTCCGCCTCCGCCGGCGGCTCTGCAATGATAAACGCCAGCGACAGCATGGATGTATGTTGCGTGCCCAGTTGCGAGAGCAAGCGACACAATAGCGAGAACATTACATTCCACACGATTCCGCGACGGCCCGAGCAGATGCGCAAATGGTGTCACAATCTTAAGATTGCCGAGGACAAGATGCACAAGGGCATGCGAATCTGTAGCCTTCACTTCGAGCCCTACTGCATCGGCGGCTGTATGCGACCGTTTGCTGTGCCCACTCTTCACTTGGGCCACGACGATGAGGATATCCACCGCAATCCGGACGTGATCAAGAAGCTGAACATCCGGGAGACATGCTGTGTGGCTGTGTGCAAGCGGAATAGGGACAGGGATCATGCGAACCTGCATCGTTTCCCTAGCAACGTGGCGTTACTGAAGAAATGGTGCGCCAATTTGCAGCGCAGCGTGCCCGATGGCAGTAAACTTTTCAATGATGCCATCTGTGAGGTGCACTTTGAGGATCGTTGTTTGCGCAACAAAAGGCTCGAGAAGTGGGCAGTGCCTACTCTGATCCTGGGACACGATGACATTGCCTATCCGCTGCCTACGCCAGAGCAAGTAACCGAGTTCTATGCCCGGCCGACGGCTCCCAACAATGGTGAGGAACAGGGCGAGTGCTGTGTGGAGACCTGCAAGAGGAATCCGAGCGTGGACGATATAAAGCTATACCGCCCACCGGAGGAAGCCGCCGTGCTGGCCAAGTGGGCTCACAACCTGCAAACGGAGGCCAACCAACTGACAAGCATGAGGATCTGCAATCTACACTTTGAGGCACATTGCATCGGCAAGAGGATGCGCCATTGGGCCATACCGACTTTAAATCTAGCCGGCAACATTGAGAATCTTTATGAGAATCCAGAGCAATCGCTGCTGTACAGGCGTCGCACTACTCACTTGAAGGCGAAGCTGCCGCAATCCTCCGTGAAACCCACCTGGGTGCCCAGGTGCTGTCTTCCGCACTGTCGCAAGGTCAGAGCTCTGCACAATGTCCAGCTTTATCGGTTCCCCAAACTCAATCGCTCCACATTGGCCAAGTGGGCGCATAATCTCCAGGTTCCAATGGTGGGCAGTGCCCAGCGCAGGCTATGCTCGGCCCATTTCGAGCCACATGTGCTGAGTAAAAAGTGTCCGGTGCCGCTGGCGGTGCCTACGCTTGACCTAAATTCACCACCCGGCTTGAAAATCTACCAGAATCCGGCCAAGCTAAAGGCTAACAAACTGTGCCTGCAGCGGGTTTGCATCGTCGAAAGCTGCCGCAAGACGCGGGCGCAGGGCGTTCAGCTTTTCCGGCTGCCGCACAGCCCCACACAGCTGCGAAAATGGATGCACAACATTAGGACGCGGCCACGAGCAGCTATGCGGGCTCAGTACCGGGTGTGTTCCCGTCACTTTGAGACGCACTCCTTCAATGGCCGAAGACTGAGTGCAGGTGCAATTCCGACTTTAGAACTGGGCCACGATGACGACGATATCTATCCCAATGAAGCGCAGGCATTTGTGGACGAGCATTGTGCTGTCGAAGGCTGCGAGGCATCCAAGGAGCAGCCGGAGGTGCGACTGTTCCGCTTCCCCACCGACGACGACGATATGTTGTGGAAGTGGTGCAACAACCTGAAAATGAATCCTGTGGACTGCATTGGGGTACGCATCTGCAACAAGCACTTCGAGACCGATTGCATCGGTCCCAAGCATCTGTATAAGTGGGCTATTCCCACGCAGGAGCTGGGCCACGACGACGCCCAGATCGAGCTAATTCCGAATCCCAAGCCAGAGGATAGGTATGTGGATCCAGTCTTCAAGTGCATCGTTCCCACCTGCGGCAAGACACGACGGTTTGACGAGGTGCAAATGAACAGCTTCCCCAAGGACCCGGATCTATTCCAGCGTTGGCGGCACAACCTCCGCCTCGATCATCTCAGTTTCCAGGAGCGTGAGCGCTACAAGATCTGCAACTCACACTTTGAGGAGATTTGCATTGGAAAGACACGGCTAAACATTGGATCCGTTCCAACCTTGGAACTTGGTCATGACGATGAGGAGGATATTTTCCAAGTAAATCCAGCGGAGCTGCAGAGCAATTTATTCGGACGGCAGCGTCGACTGCTGCTCGAGGGATCCGGCGAACAGAGTATCAAGCAAGAGCTGTCCGAGACGGAGGACAGCAACAAAGCGGATGTGACGGCCACAGGCTCTATTTCCAAACAGGTGAGTTTTTTTTCATAAAATTTAATTAAAATTGTTTGAAAAGAAGCCAATTAATCATTTATATTGCTAACATTTCTTTTTTTTGCTTTTTTTTAGATCAAGATCAAGAGATCTTCTTCGGATCTAAAGTGTTGCGTGCACAGTTGTGGAAGAAGTCGCTTGGAACACGGGGCACGCCTGTTTCCCTTTCCTACAGGCAAGCAGCAACACCTAAAGTGGCGTCACAATCTGCACCTGGAACCGGAGGAGGTGGACCGTTCGACGCGCGTTTGCAGTGCTCACTTTAATCGACGTTGCATCGAGGGCAAACAACTGAGGAGCTGGGCGATGCCCACCCAACAGTTGGGACACAACGACCAGCCAATCTACGAGAACCCAAAGAACATACCTGGATTCTTCACACCTACCTGTGCCCTGGGACACTGTCGGAAACGGAGGAGTATTGACAACGATCTGCGTACCTATCGATATCCCAGGAGCGAAGATCTTCTAGAAAAATGGCGAGCTAATCTGCGGCTGGCTCCCGATCAGTGTCGTGGTCGGATCTGTGCCAATCACTTTGAGCCACAGGTGCGCGGCAAGCTAAAGTTGAAGACGGGAGCCGTTCCCACACTACAACTGGGACACGATGAGGATTTAATCTATGACAATGAAGCTATAAAGGCGGGCATGACCGAAGAAGAGGAGGCCATTTCCACAGACTTCCCGCGATTAAAACCAAAAAAAGAGTTGTTCGAAGAGGAGGAGGAGGAGTGCGAAGGGAATGATGGCGAGCAGCAGCATACAGATGACCTGGATGATAATGCAGATGAAGAAGACAAAGATGATCAGTACTTTGACCCACTTGAGCTAGTTGAGACTTTTGCTGAACATCGTAGTGATGACGAAGCCCAAGACTATGAGGATGAAGAAGACGAAGAACGAGTTGAAGACTCCCCCTCCGGTTATGATGTCAAGGAGGAGATTGAACCGCCTCCAAGCTCTTCACCTTCTCCGCTTCGCCGACGGCATCATGTTCCGCGTCGAGACAAGCCGGCCAACAATGTGACTCCCATTTGCTGCCTGAAGCACTGCAGGAAGGAACGCACTGCCTTCCACCTGCTGAGCACTTTCGGCTTCCCAAAGGATCGCCAGTTGCTGCTGAAATGGTGTGCCAATCTGCATTTAAACCCGGACGACTGCATCGGTAGGGTTTGCATTGAGCACTTTCAGCCGGAGGTACTCGGCACCCGCAAGCTCAAGCAGAATGCAGTGCCCACTCTTAATGTGGGACATGATGAACCGCTCAGGTACTCGTGCCATGGAGTGGACCAGAATCTCGAGGAGCGGGAGCCCCAGCCACAGCATTCGGTTTTTCGGCTTTGGAGCCTGAAACACTGCCGAAAAAGGAAGCTAACGGAGCCGCCGGATATTCCCCTAGCCAAGAGGAGAGTGCTGGAGATGCCGATGATGAAGCGGGAGTGGGAGATGGAGATGCCGATGCAGATGCAGATGGAGCAGAAGAAGGAGGCAAAAAAGATGACTCAAACTGAAAGTAAATCACTTATATGCTGTATTAGCAGTTGCGGAAGGCAGGAACTTAACCAATTGGTGGCATTTCCTAAAGAGAAGTCCTTGTTAAGAAAGTGGATGCATAATTTAAGGCTGCCCACTGAGATTGAGTCCACTTGCCTAAGCCTGAAAAGAGCTTGTTTGGCGCATTTCGAAACGCAGCTCTTGGAGAATGGAAAGCTCATAAAGGAAGCAGAGGCAGTGGCTGTGCCGACTTTAAACCTGGGCCATAGCAGCTGGAACCTATACAGGAGCAATGGGATCTGCCTAGTGCCAAACTGCGCCTTTAATAACTTCAGAAACATTAGCTTTATTGACCTGCCGGATAACAGTATTATTAGGGACGCTTGCTTCTCCTGCCTGAACCTACCTGAATCCTGTGAGGAGCTGGCAAAGCTATGTTGTATCCACTTTATGGAGGCTTACAAAAAGTTTGATCTTCCTAATGTTCTGCACCCTGAAGTCATGACGATGCTACAAAGTGTTGTGGCCGAGCTGCAATGCGCGGTGCCAGGCTGCAATTTCGAAGATGCTGATCCGGACTTTCAACTAATACAGTTTCCCGATAACAAGGAGGCGCTGTCACAGTGGCTGCACAACACCAAGGTCCCGTATGATCCTTCTAGCCACCACAGTTATCGCATCTGCACGCGTCACTTTAAATCAGAGTATTTAGAGACGAATGGCCCGCTAGAAGGGGCTATACCGACGCTCCATCTAAACCATGAAGATGAGATTCACTTGAATACTAGCTCTTTGCCAGGGGATTCGAATTCTATATTAACTCCACTGCGTATAAAGACGGATCCGGCCTTTTTGGGCAGTCCCTGTGCAAGTGCAAGCCCCAGTCCCCGGGGCAAGATCCGGATTTGCTGTATTCCCTCATGCGGCCAGTTTGGCAGCAGTCAAGTGAGACTGTTTCGTTTTCCCACCGAGGAGCAGGCGTTGCTCCGGTGGCTGGTGAACACACAGCAGCAACCGCGGCTGGTTGATCCCATGGACTTGTATGTGTGCCAGTCGCATTTTGAGCCCGAGGCCATTTATATGAAGCATCTTCGAAACTGGGCTGAGCCCACCTTAAACTTGGGCCACGACGGCCATATAATCCCGAATGCCAAACACAATGGAAACATTTCCGACAGCCAAGATACTGAGCAAGCCATGAGGTTTATTCGCGAGCGATTCTGCTCTGTCCTTTCTTGCTTTCAGGCAGGCGGTCAGGAAGAGGAGGGAGTGAGGCTATTTGATTATCCCGAGGATATGGCGACTACTCGAAAGTGGGCAGCCGCATGCAGACATCGCTCCATGCAGGCCAGGAGCCATGGGTTCAAGGTGTGCCAGTTGCATTTCGCCAAGGAGTGCTTTGATCCAAATTCTGGAGCATTGATTGAGGGCGCTGTGCCCACTTTGGAGTTGAGCAGAGATGAAATGGAGAGGCAATGTCTGGTGGCTGGATGTGTAAAAAATGATGCCACTGGAACCCGCCTTCGCTACTTTAAGATACCAAAAGTGGCTGCTCAATTGGAAGCGTGGAGCAACAACCTTAAAGTCCATCCAACGGATCTCATGCAAGGAGAGCAGCAATACATCTGCGAGAAACATTTTGAGTCGTTCTGCTTTGGAGCCAACAAGGGACTGCGTTCTGGTGCTCTTCCAACCCTCTTGCTAGGCCATGATGAGGAGGTGGATATGCTTCCAAATCCGGAAAGCTTTATCTGCCAGAATAAGGCCGATAAATGCTGCGTACCTGGTTGCGGGCGTGTCTGGCAGGCTGGCGATCGTAAATTTCGTGGATTTCCCAAATTGCTGGCCATGGCCAATAAATGGAGGCATAATCTTCGCTTGGACGAGCCTGTGGAGCAACTCGGCAAGCTGAAGGTCTGCAGTGCACACTTTGAGGCCACCTCACCCAACCTGGGTACAAATGGTCTAAGTGTCTCGATACCAACTTTGGAATTGGGCCACTCTTCTCCGGATATTTTCCCAGCGGAAATTAGCTTAAAGTTCCAAAAGCGCTCTGGAATGCCGGCGAAAATTTATTGCTGTTATCCCAAATGCGAGGAAGTCTGTTTATCCAAGAATTTTTCTTACAGCCTTCCCCAGGAGGAGCATCTGAGAAATGCCTGGCTAAGCCATATGGACATAGAAGATCCAAAAGATGAAGAAATCGCACGGGTTTGCCCGCTGCACTATGTCATTCTCTACCAGCACAGTGCCGCACTCTATCCGGAGCTTCATGCTTCAAGACGACAGCTTCTTGACTTCAACTACAAGGAGGCGTGGAACAACAGGCGCGTAAAGATTGTGAGTTGCACGATTAAGGGCTGCGACATGGTTAGGCCTCGAGATGGCGTACCACTGCACGGGATGCCGCAAAGCGATGAAATCCTGCAGATGTGGATAGACAATGGCCAGTTTGAGTTTTTGGAGCAACAGCGGTATATGTTCAAGGTGTGTCACAATCATTTTGAGCCATGCTGTTTCTTCGACGACAGACGTTTGCATTCATGGAGCGTGCCCACTTTGCATCTACCTGGAGATGTAATTCACCAAAATCCCACTCCCGAGCAGTGGCAGAACATGATCAATAAGCAAGCAGCAGCAAAAACACACGCTGAAGAGAACGAGGAGCCAGATCCATATGAGGATGTGGTTAAAACCGAACCCGTTGTAAAGATGGAGCATATCGAATCGGAATATGAAGATGAAAACCCTGAGATGCAGGCCCTAGAGGTCCTCCTAGAAGTTGGTCATGTCGAGCGAATGGAGAGCTATGAGGAAATGGATAAATCACCAGCGATATACGCCGATAGTGCGCCCTTTCGATCCTCACCCATACGCTGCCAATATAATGCTAATCATTGTGCCGTTGAAGGATGCCAAGTGACTGTCGAAGATGTGGACGGCACGATTAAGCTGCATAAATTCCCGGCGTCGCAGGAAGCCGCACAGAAGTGGATGCACAACACCCAAGTTGATATGGATGAAAAGTTCTGGTGGCGCTATCGCATATGCAGTTACCACTTCGATCAAGAATGCTTTCAGAGTGCTAGAATTCGTAAAGGCGCGATGCCCACGCTTTTGCTAGGGCCACGGCGACCGGACGAGGTGTACGATAATGAGTTTTCACTGCCAGAGGCGGAGGAACCTTTTCCAGAGACACCGGAAGAGGAAAGTTCGACTGTTGCGTCCAAAGTTCAAAAGGAGGTAACCAATTTATGCCTGCCGCCACGGGCGCCGCCTCGAAAGTCAAGCAAGTTTTGCCAAATTGATTCCTGCACAAACCACCTGACCACTGAGAACATGACACTTCACAAGTTTCCACACTCGGAGGACATGTGCCTCAAGTGGCAGCACAACACGCAAGTGCCATTTGATCCCTACTACCGCTGGCGTTACCGCATTTGCAGTGCACATTTTCATCCGGTGTGTTTGGTCAACATGCGTCTAGTCCATGGAAGCGTTCCCACTTTAAAGCTGGGTCCCAAGGCACCTTCCGAGCTGTTTGACAACGATTTCGAAGCCATCAACCTAAGATTGGATAAAAGGTTGACAGAGTCCAATGCTAACGTGTATATCAAGCATGAAAAAAGGGAGGAGGATGAGGATTCGATGATGTTCCTTGAGCCCGAGCTTCAGTTACATGAGGACCAAGATGATAAGGTATCAAGCTGGAACAGCAAACTGCAGTTGCCACCTGTGAAGCAAGAGAAAATGATATACAGCCAAATCAAGTCTGGCTACGACAAGTGTTCGCTGGCTCACTGCCAGCGCCAAAGGTCCCAGCATGGCGTCCACATTTATAAGTTTCCCAGATCGAGGCGTCAGCAGGAGCGGTGGATGCACAACCTACACATCCGCTATGATGATCGGACACCGTGGAAATTCATGATTTGCAGCGTTCACTTCGAGCCGCACTGCGTCAGCCTAAGGAAGCTGCGACCTTGGGCGGTGCCCACACTGGAACTGGGTGACAATGTACCAGAGACAATCTTTACGAACGAACAGTGCGAGAAGGAGCTGGTGATCGAGCGCAGTGATCCGGATAGCGACGCGGAAGAAGAAGACGGCTTGCAGGAGGACGACGAGGATGATGACGACGAAGACGATGTAAGGCCCGATGTTATTGGCATAAAAAGGAGGAAACGTTCCAAAATAGATTCCACCGGCCCTCCTAGCCAGATTCCACCCTGGAAAGTCAAGCAGTGCTGCTTACCCTATTGCCGGGCCTTTCGAGGCGATGGTATCAAGCTGTTTCGGCTTCCGAACAACCGAAACTCCATTAGCAACTGGGAACGAGCCACCGGAATGGTATTCAAGGAGTCGCAACGGAACACTCGCCTGATCTGCAGCCGTCACTTTGAGCCAGAGCTGATTGGAGTCAGGCGTCTAATGCGTAACGCCATTCCCACGAAACACTTGAGCCCTCAATCTGTGGACCAGATCCGTACTAAAAAGGAGAAGAATCCTCCTCCGGCCACTATTATACCCATCTGCTGCATGGCCGATTGCCACTACAACGGAAATGCGAAGCTGCACAAGTTTCCAAGTGGTAATAAATGCTACTTACATTTTCCATATTTTAATAATAAAATACTGTATTTAATTTATTCACAGATCCCACTCTTCTCAAACAGTGGTGCCAGGCTCTCCGGCTCACGGATACGCAGCGGTATTTGGGCAAGCACATTTGCTCCATGCACCTGCCAATGAACAAGACGCTGAGCTGTGTCATCTGCGGTGGAGACGACGTAGAGCTGCCGATGCTTGGGTTTCCGGAAAACCGCAATCAGCGCGCCAAATGGTGTTACAATCTCAAAATTGAGGCAATACCAAAGTGGGACCACTCAAAGCATATTTGCTGCCGGCACTTTGAGTCCCATTGCTTCGACAAGCCGGGTGAGCTACGTCCAGGAGCGGCTCCCACGCTCCATCTCAATCACGACGACACAAACATATTCTTCAGCGACTATGCCACTGGTCTTCCGTCCTCGCCACTAGGCAATCGAATTAAAGACGAGCCCCTGGAATCGGAGTCCGACGAGACACTGCTGGTGTAGTCTCCCCTAATCCCACACGACATCATTTTATTCTAGGTTTTAGCTGTACTATTTTATAGACCCTTTTGTACATTTCTTGTACCCGTGCCACACACATCACGTCTTCTAGTTTTTACCAAGTAATCTATACCATCTACCAGTGATTTTAATGCGTTATTTATTCGTAAGTGACTTAAGGAAAAATTGCCATACATAGAAACGTATACAACACGAAATGTTCCTTAAGTTTTTGTTTTTACTTTTATACATACATAAACACATACATATGTACTGCGAATAAACTATGATTTAGTTTCCACAATATAGATATATATACAAATATATACCATAAATATAAAGGTGTAATAAGTAATATCCTTGAGCGTATATGTATGTGTAGAAATGTAGAGGACCCAGTAATAATTGGTGTTTTGAAAATGAAACTAAAAGCCACTCGAAGAGTGGCTCACATCTCAACCATAAACTGTGTTTTATTTTGAATGGACTAAAATCTTGAGATTAAATAGCTTATTGTTTTTTATTTCATTGTTCAATTTTGCTTACTTGCATCAAGAAGCAAGTAAGAATTATTGAAAGCTCGAGAAAAGCCCTAAATCTAACCCAACAGCAGAGGATATTCCACAAACAGCGAGGATGATCAAGTCCTGGATCTCAAGATGCTAAAAAGAATTGGATAATCATATATATTGATCCTACAAGGAACAAAGTAAACGATTTTAGTGAGTATTTGTAGTTTATATGGTTTACATTAAATGTAAGATATATTAGAAGGATTAAATGACTGATTGTTCAATCAAAATACAGTTATAAATAAAGACAATTTAATTACTTTAAAGGAAAATAAAAAACTACTCAATATGTATATATACATATAAATATATACATTTATTTTACGTATTAAATTGTTATAAAACTCGTATAATTAATACATATAACCTTATTGGTATTCAAATAATAATCTTAAAAACAAAACACTTAAATAATAATAATCCTTTCCTATGTACTTTTTTCTTAAAATTGGTTTGCAATCTATCTGTATTCCACATCCCACCCAATAAACCCCGGCTACTAATGCTTCCCTCCCTCATTCGTAGACGAACCATCTTCGTTTTGAGCATAGCTGGCGTCCAGAAAAAGATTTCGATCCGATTTGTTCGACTGTAAGGAAAGGGCGACGTATAAGAACGAGGGCATTCATGTGGATAAGCTACTTCTTACCTCACGATACTTTTGTAAATATATTGATAGCGGCTCCACGTAATTGTCAAAACCAAGATTACTGAAGGCCACCAGCAAATCGTCTCCATTGACGGTTTTCCGGTTTTCGGCCACGCTGCGCTCTATGGCCTCGCTGCTGATGAACGAGATAAACTCGGAAACGCACTCCTGTATGCACTCCCGGGCATCTTTTGCTATCTTGCCGTTTTGCGGCACCGGAACCTTCATGATTTTGATAATGTTGCAGATGGGCAAAAAGCGGTCCTGTTCCCGCAACATAATGCTGCCGTCCTGTTTATCTGACTCGTCTGGGGAAAGGAATATATGTGAACACCAAGAGAAAGGAAACTAATTAGTTTAGCTTACCGCCAGAAGCCTCGTCCTCCTCCTTGACCAGCATGTCGTTCAGATACTGTTGGGAGTCCTCGCTGTTGCTCATTGTCTTTATATTTTAATTGTACTTCTGTAGCGGCTGTTTGTTATTTTCAGGCAGCAATCTATTTACTTTGTACCAGTTCGTATTTGTTTATTATTAAACAGCGAGTGGATTTTTTGTTGTTTCTCAATTTATCTGGTGGTGGTGGGTTTTGTGCAGCAATCGATATGCTCTTTCCGATAGTTGATAGTCTGATAGGTCGGTAGTCGATAGCTGATAGCAACCGATCTTAGCGCAGCGGTATATTTTTTTGCGTTCTTCTTAGAAACTCAAATTGAAGCCCAAATGCACGTGGATTTGGCCTTAGTGAAGCAGGAACTGGACATAGACGACACTAGGATCAAGCTGGAGCCGGTGGATGAGTCGTCTGATCACAGTACCGTGCCAATATCTTGGGGTAAGCATGCGAGCAATTCGCTCTCTGCACACAGGCGGCGTCTTTGGATATGTATGTGTGTGTCTCTCTGGGCATTGGGTGTCTCATTTTATTACGCACTATACCGTTAACTTTAAAGTGTTTCAAAAATATAATATTGCAGCGGGTGAAATTTGGAAGACGATCGCCGCAGAGGACTCACAAATGATAACGACGACCGTTAGCGGGTGCTCGCAGGATGATCGCATGTCCGTTGTCAGAAAGGGCGGTAGTGACAGCCAGCAACAGGTAAGTGGAGAAAATCCATCCATAACCTATAAAACAATGTAAAATGTAAAAAAAACGGTGCAGGGATGTAATGATGTCTGAATGTAATTTTTACAGCATTAAGAAAACTCTTAATACTTGTATTTATATGTATATAAGTATATATATGGTTTTTGTTTATAGGCTTCAAAGCCATTTGAATGCACGATCTGCCACTTCCTTTTCCGCAAGCACCTGGACATTTCGGAGCATATGGTAGCTCATCAAATAAACCGACACTTCTGTAAGTTCGGTTGTGGCGCCTGGTTTGACTCTCTGGAGAAGGTCCTGGAACACGAGTATCGCCAGCACTCGCAGCCCGGGCTTGTAGTCTGTTGTAGGGTGAGCTTTATAATAAACCTCTATTTTTTTATTATAACAGTTCCATATTTAACCAGATCTGTGATTTCGTTGCCAAAGACGCGGACAGATTGGCCAGTCATATGCTAAGTCATGTCTATGTCTATCGTTTCGTCTGTGCCATTTGCCGTCATCATTTCGATTCCATTGATAAAATCAAGCGGCACCGAAAGCTTAGTAGCCAAATCTGTGGGCAGGTGGGATACATCGATGAAGTATCTACCAAAGCAGAGCTGGTAGCAGTCAGTGCAGCGTCCGGTCAGGCACTGTGCGATATTCAAATTAAGGAAGAACCACTGGAAATAGAACAAGAGATGCCGGCAGAAGCCATGAAAGTCGAACTCCAAAATGCAGAAGATCCTGAAATTAAAATCAAGGAGGATCCGGATCCCGTAGAGGAGACCATTACCAGTACTTTCTGGTCAAGCATACCTAATCCATTAAGGAGCAAATTGCGCCTGCCCGCCATTAAAAGAAAAAATGAACAAATTAAACCAAAATGTAAGTAGTGTTTTCTATTAAACTATAAAATTTGTATTTACATTTTTGGTTACTGTGTTTCTGCAGCTATTGCGAATGAAATTCGACTGTCTGAAGGAAACCAGTCGAACATTTTACAACTGCCTTCCGATAAGATAAGGATTTTGCCGAAGGAGAAACCACCACAGACCAGTACAGCGAACATATTAAAAGCATTGCCGACCAATTGTATGGTCATCAAGCTGCCACCCAACACCAAAATCATTAAGATGGTAGGTCAAGCTTCTCCAGCAGCCCCAAATAATTCAAGCATATACTTTCGAAATGGCCCTGAAAAGTCGGTGCCCAGAACTATTGTGATTCCGCAGGCAATAACAGTAAGCCGAATCAAGACGGAGGAAGCAAAGCCAATATTACCCGTTATAAGTGCAACTCCGCTGCCGCCTCAAAACCATAATCGGAACGCATCAATCATTCAAGATGCATTCAACAAATCTGAAAGTGACCCAAAATCCATCAAGATTATTTCTGAATTTCGCGATCAAATACGTTCAATAGAAAAGGACTTGCCGCTACCAGGAACAGTTCTGCAAAGTACAAATAACAAAAGCAAATATCCTTCCGTATGGGCTAAAACGGCTGCATCTGTAAACGCTCCAAGGCCCCTCCAGCTACTGCTCAATCCTTTGACAGATGCGTTAATAAAGGAACTACGTATAACGTATCTGAACTATGGCTTCCTGTGGAAGTGTCCTCTTTGCCATCGATCATATGACGCAAATTACGCCATTCGCATGCATCTGATAAGCAACCATAATCAGAGCCAAGAACAATTAAATAATATAAAAGTGATATTAATGCCATATAAATGTAAGTAAAGATATTTTCTTTACCAAATGGGAACATTATTGTGTTTGTTGTTTGAATTTAAAATACATGATATATTTTATAATTTGTTTATTTCAGTATCTCTCTCGCATGACGCACAACCTCTGGAATCTATTCATCAAGAGCCTAATTCGTATTTAGATGAAAAGCCTGAAAATAGAGCTTCTCTGCTGCATGATGCTTTGGTTACAACTTCACCAATTATTGCTGATAAAGATGTTTTACCACCCAAGGATACAAAACCAGATAAACCACGAAAAGCTCCAAGGCAGAGAAAACCGAGTAATGGTAAATGTTCGGAATTAAAGTGCACAGAGTGCTCTAAAACGTTTACAACGCACGGAGCGCTTCGCATCCACAAGACAATACACACAGGCGAAATGCCCTATAAGTGCGACTACTGTGAGAAACGTTTCCGGACCCAAGGACAAGTACGAGTACACCATCGTCGTCACACTGGTGAGAAGCCCTTTAAATGCAAGGTAAGCAATTTTCCAAATACTATAATATATACTATACTTAAAACTTATACAATTTTTACAAAAATTGCAGGTCTGCTCCTTGGATTTCACTCACAGGGAAACGCTTATATCCCACTTATCGCGCCATATTGGAATGAAGCGCTACAAATGCTATGGGTGCGATAAATACTTTGTTGTGATTAGCGGTTTACGTGCTCATCGGCGCCTTCGGCCGGATACATGCGGCAAGGTTAAATTCACTGCGCGAGCCCACGGGCCCCGTGTAAGAGTGGTCCGAGGGGAAGTAATATTCGAGCCTCACCCAGAATACAATGGCTACCTTCGTAGTGAGGATCCAGTCAACATATTGACGGAAGTTGCCCAGACCTCAGATGTAACCACTGCGAATCCTCCTGAAGGTCTAAACTGACTGTTAAGTTTATGTTATTTCGATAGTTTTTTTATGAATTTATACTTCACGTTTATTGAAATATTCCAAACACTCAATAAATTAAAAAATCTTTTAAAGATATATACAACTTTTTGTACTTACCCACTTGATTATTTATTTGTTTTTTTAACAGTGTTTTGATTATATTTTTATTCCAAAACTGTTCCTGTATTAAGTGACATTTTAATAGTAATAATTCTCAAAGTAATGTTTTGTTTTACGTGTTATTCCATCTTTATTATTTTTTGCGTTGGTTTTTGCATTTTTTTTTGTTTGAAAATGATATATCATTTATACGGTATTTTTAAACGTAATATGTTTTTCCTATTCATACATTTATGCGAAATACATACGCTCATCTGTGGCTTGATTAGTATAATCATTATAATGTTTTTGCTTGTTAATCCTGTTGCCTTTGAACCCTTTACATAATCCGTCTACTTGATAAAACATATATTAAACAATTTATATTTCAACAAAATTTGACAAGCCGACAAAATGTAATATACAATGTACTCACTCGTATTCCCCAAGTGATTTGTATGGTATATTTATTTATATTAGTTTGCAAAACTCTGCGGGGCTATCTTTATTTTAGACATCTATTTCTGCTAATGCTAATGTGTTTAATTTTCATCTCTCGACTTATTCTGAATGCCCAGCTGGAGGCCAACAGCGCTGCAAAATTTACTACTTCTTAACACATCCGGATCTGTTGGCGGGGGCAACATGCTAGGGGGGTTTCGTAACAAATATTATGTATTTCGTATAAATATTTAGTTTACATATATTAATAATTACTGTTTAACATGTGTTTCGGTTAATAATTTCGTGTATGCCTTATTGCATTTGCTATGCTTTATATATATATATATATACGGGCCCGACTTAAACGATCTGCAAAACATCTTATCAGTTATATACATAATTTTGTACCTAAAGTACTATGCCAATGTCTCGTTTCATTTTATGGGGTAAAAGTGTATATGCTACAGTACATATCTACAGTTATTCCGCTAGTCTGCTGGCTTGAATATTAACTTTGTCATCACCTTAGGTACAGTAATTGTTTAGCTTTTCGGTCTAAAATTGGATATTGACTGTGGTATGTACAGGAATGTAGGTGGAAACTTAATTGAAGTCGGGGGAATGAGGTTAAAGTTCCAATTAGCTGATTAGCTGGAAGTTACAAAGTATCCTTATGGTGCCACCAGGATCTTAAGTGGGGATCAAACCTAACATTAAAAAGTAAGACTATCCGTCCTATAAATTATGTTCTACGCAAGACTTTTGACTAATTGCACGGGTTATTTAAGCCAACCAAGTTTACAAACTGATTAACATATTAGTGTTTGATTGATTGATTGTTGTTGTATTTTCTATACACGTCTAAGTTGTAATGGCAATTTGATTTACTTTCAAAACTCCCCAAACAGTATGTGGGATTTAACTCAAACGACAACTACTTTCGACTCTATACATACGTTCCTTTGAGATTCTTTTTAGGAGCTAAGTCTAATAGCTACCAAGTCCTTAGTTCAAATATGTATCGGTTTCCAGTGGTCCGCCCTAAGCATGGCTCCACGAACATCAAGTGATTGGCCTCCTCTCCTCAGTTATGTAGTTCGAGCAAAGACTTGATGCGTATATATATATGAGCTGATATAAAATTACTGATAATTAAACCTGTACCAGTCTTTTTAAGTTCACATTATCAATGAAATCAAACGCAGTAAGAGACCAGGGCCCCAAAAGAATCGTAGCTGTAACGTAATCTGGGGGCGAGGGGTGCGCTTATTGGCTAATCATATTGACGTATATATATAAGAATAGGTGTATTAAATTTTAGGCAGTAGCTGGTTATAATACTTTAGAGTCATCGTGATATCGTAAATGCGTATTATGCGTAAGGGTTTTGCTCTATAGCTCTATTGCCTGGGAAATCGCATTCAGTTTTCAGTTTCCTTCTCAATTAGCATAGTTATCGAACGAGCCCAAGTACTCCAATGCAGCGCGATAGCAGAAGTGGTATTGATCCTAAAATTAAAAATTATTATTAATATTTAATTAATTTGTAGTTTGTGTTAAATTAGTTTACCTCTGTTTGAACCATCGCCGGACGCTGGGAACGAAGAATACGGACAGTCTGGAAGACGTCCAGCACACCTTCGTACTGCATTCGCTCCAGCACGATACTGAGGGTAATGAAGACCCCGGAGCGGCCGACTCCCGCTGAGCAGTGCACGGTAATGGGGCCATCCTGGCCAAACTGCTCCTTGGTCTTGTGCACCTGTCCGATGAAGTCAATGAAGCCCTCACCGGATTTTGGTACTCCCTGTTCCGGCCAATCGATGAATTGAAACTGGCGGACCGTACGTGAGGATCCATCTCGGGCATCGGTAACCTATTCAAAAGATAAACGTTTAAAAGGGGTTAAAAATATTGCCTAAGCTAATTTAACGGATAAATTATTATTTTGTTATTGGAATATTATTCAAAAATATAATTTATTGAAGACTTTTTACTGTAGCATTATCATAGGATTTGCATCAGCCAAAAAGGCCCTTTTGTTTAATTTCCTGAATTATTTTGGTTAATAAAAAAGGGAAAATACTTACCTTAAATTCACGTAGCTTGTACTGCGGCATATTGTACTCAGCGATTGGGTCTACCACATAATACTGGTATCGGACAGAACGCTCGTGGGGCCAGTATTGGAAGCACTTTTCCTGTGAAAGCAAGAATTAATTGGGTTTTTAGTTTTAATCAAGGATTTTAATTATTTGTATAATATTTCTTACCCTGCCCATTTCCTTGAGCTTGGTCAGCATGACCACTATGGTTGAATTGTGCTCCCACAGCATGCGCCAGAAATCTTCGGCTGTATCCTGGAGCGGACCCTGGGCGGCGATGTAGGCAGAACGGTAGCGATAGCCATCTATGAAGCTGGCGTTAACGTAGTCACTGCCCTCGATTCCGTGGATTGGGGTGAGATAGACCCGACTTGATTCATATGGCAAGATGTGAACTAAGCGATTCTTGTGCTTGTTGCAAGGCAGGTTGGCCGTAACAAACTTGGACGAGTCCATTTTGACGTTGGACAGCTTCTTGAATTCCACCTCCATGCCAGAGATGCTTTCGCCTGGCTCCGTGGTTAGCAACTTCTGCAGGTGAGTGTGTAGGTTGCGTGCCGGCACCTCAGTAAGCCCACAGATGATGGCCTCCAGAATGGCGTCGTGAATGAAGATATACTGGTCCTCCGTCTGAACCATGTAATTGCGCTGCGCCCGCAGGCAGGTAACATGTCCGTAAATGTCGATGATCTTCTCGTGCTTCATACGCTCCAACATCGAATCGATAACAATATAGCAGCCCGTGCGACCAACTCCTGCCGAGCAGTGGACAATCACGGGTCCAGACTCTGGCGGGGTAAGAGCGCGACACCGGCGCAGAAATTGGAGGAATGGAGCTGGATGGTCGGGGACTCCGTGATCTGGCCAGGCAGTGAACTGCAGCTGCTTGATCTCGCGGCGATCGTTAAAGCCCTGACGGCACAGTTGGAATGTGCGTATGCTGTACGTGGCTAGCTCCTGCGTTTCAGTGATGGTCACAAAGATCTGGCCGTATGTCTCCGTTCCTCGAGTTGGCCAGTACTGATCGCATTTAATGCGCGTCCGCTCCTCCAGCCGCGTCATCATCACAATGGTGGCCGTCTTCAGTTCCCAGCACATGCGCCAAAAATCAATAAAGGTCTCCTGTAGCGGTCCCTGGGTGGCCACATACGCGTTGTGCTTTCTATAACCATCACAGTAGTTGGCGTTGATATAATCGGATCCGGCGACGCCTTCCGATGGCGGCAGCTGTACGCGGGAATGGTCGTAGGCTGTGACATTGGCGTAGCGATTCTTTGACTTGTTATGCTCCAGGTTTGAGTTGTCCCAAGTGAACTGCTGCCCCGGCTCGATGCTCTCATATTCCTGCGAGAACTTCTGATTGTCATTCGATTTAAGGCGCTCAATGTGGTTGGCGAATTCGGATATTGGTATGGGCGGATGGGAGATCATGCCGGGCGTCTGGAAGTTAAGGCGCCTCATGTCCACTGGATCGCTGGGTGTGGGCCCGGCGCCCAGGTCGGCGGCCATCAGTGGTCTTGTCACAGCTGCCTGATCGGGGGTCTTGCATGGCTGCCGGCGGCGCTTCACCACACAGAACACAATCAGGGCGGTGGAAACAATGAAAGTGGAAACCATTAAGGGCAACACTACCCACAATATCTCGGGTTCATCCTTGTTTCTATTTACGGACACCTCCGGTTCCGAAGGCCAGTTGGGATCCGGCCGATGGGGACGCTCACCAGGAGGCGCTTCCCTCATGTCGAGCGATAGGAACTCTGAGAACGGACTAGATGTGTAGAGATGCTTCTGGGGCGTATCCACGACCGCCCGCACAAAGATACGGTAGCGCTTCTCCCGCTCCAACTTGCGATTGGTAAAGTTGTGATAGTCATCGCCCGATCCGAGGTGGAAGGTGAAGGGTATAGATCGTTGCGGGAACTTGGCTGCTATGTACGGAGCATTGGGGCGCTCTGGCTTATTTCTGCCCGGTAGCAGATCGTCGGTGAGAAACTGATCAGGTATCTTGTGCAGATTCGACTTGTCCTCCGGCACCACCACCAAATAATAGTGCGAGATGGGGCCATACTCCTCGGAGGCCTGGGGCAGTATTACTAGAATCTCTTCACCATTAACAACTCCGTAGAAATCTGGCTTTACCATCGGCTGGGGCGCAGCCATTTGCGTGGTGACAGTAATCTTGGTGGGCGGCCGATATGAATAGTCTGACGGTATGGCACTCACATTCACATTGTATGTTGTGAAGGGGCTCAGCTCGTTGATCGTGTGCGTCTTCACATAATGCTTAAGGATAATCTCCCGCTTCTGGACAATCTGCGTCTGAGAGAATCCTTGGGAATCCACAAACACCTTCATGGCATCAAAGCTGATTTTATAGTTAACTGGCGTCAATCGGATGGGCGGTGACCAGCTCAGCGTCATCGAGTGTGTGCTTACATCGTGGGCGCGCAGATTTAATGGCACATCCTCCGGCTTGATGCGCACCGTAACCTTCTCACTCAGTCGTCCCAGTCCGTTCTTAAATCGCGCCGCAATGGCCACCGCATATTGGGCAAACTTCTCGAGATTCACCAGGTCAGCGGACTCCGTCAAGCCCACGGTTTTCGTTTGCCAGTCGTCGAGATCCTCCACAGCAGTCATTGTGTAGAAAATCTTGTAACCAAGCAGCTTGCCACGACTGGGCACCGGCTCCCACCATATCTCCGCTGTCTGCTCTGAAGTGGCCTCCGCCTGCACGGACATCGGTGCACGACCCATATCCCGCTCCGTCTCAACTATTAACTTGTCGCTGAACGGTCCAGCTCCCTGTTTTGTGTAGGCTCTTACGCGAAAGATGTACTCGGTATTCTCCTCAAGGTTCGTAAACACTGCCTTGCGCAGCGTCATATTTCGCTCGGAGCCAAGGCCGTGGTCGATTTTCTTATGGAACTGTACGTCATAGCGGGTAATCAAGCCATTACGGTGCTCTCTGGTGGGTGGATCCCAGGTTACGCACACTACATCCGGTGTCTGGAAGCGAATGGTGATATTTGAAGGTGGTCCGCCGGGTGTGCCTTCGGGAGTTTGGAAAATTTTCACCGACTCCTGGCCGATGCCAATGTGGTTACTTCCAGCCACCCGGAATTCATATTCAACACCGCGCTCCAAGTTATCAAAACGCTTCTTTGTCATTTGAGGTCCAGAAAGCATATCCTCCTTTAACGCTTGATCCTTGACGCCCCATCGAAGCCTGTAGCCACGCAGCTCTCCGTATGTCTGTGCCGGGCGCTCCCATTCCAGCTCGATCGACACGACTGGCTCTCGCTCCATGATCTTCAGGCTGACCGTGGGACGGACGGGAACTCCGCCAGGCGTTTTAACTACAATTGCTGCACTGCGGTCGCCATCGCCTTTCCGCGTCAAAGCCGCCACCTGAATGGAGTACTTGGTGTCCGGCTGCAGTCCTGTCACATTGAACTCCAGCGTGTCGACGACATCGAACTTGAAAGGTTCGTTCAAGAAGCCCTTGCCCTTTAATAAATAAAAGAACATACAAGTTAATATATATTAAAAATTGGTAGACTGTAGGCTTTGTTTCACCTCATCGCGCAGCTCCTGGGCATGTATATGATAACCTCGGATAATGCCATTGCGGTCCTTTTCAAGTGGCGGTTTCCAGCTGACATGGATTGAAGTTGAGTTTAGGGGCGTCGCCTTAACATCTTGAGGATCGCCGGGCACTATAGACGACGACGAAGAGAAGGCCGATTAGATCGAGGTACTCATAATGGCGAAATCAACTGGAGAACATTATGGGTCAAACAAGCCTTACTTAACTATAACTTACTTAGCATTAACTTACTTAACTCTGTAATAATTGTGTGTTGACTGTAAATATATATTTACAGACTGAGAGATAACTAGGTTACTAATAATAATGCTTAGACTTTAAGAGAAATACATTTACAAGAATATATGTATGTATATTTGGTATACAGAACCAGAACGATCTTAGGTCAAAGACAAAGTCATCACCACATCACAGACAAAAACAAATGAAATCGAAAGGGTAAATATAAATGGGAATTGGAACTGGAACCAAGGTGCTTAAGTGCTAGATAGTTGTAGTATTATACGGACAGGGTGCTTAATTGGTGCTCAAAATTCTATTGGTAGTGCACTTAATACCTTTGCTATAGTTTCGAGATTGAATACTAAAAACCATTTCTTAGAGAGTATGCCAAAAATTACACAAAAACATTTGCTCTCGAGATCGAGACTCTTTCGACTTCGATATCCACCTCGATTCGATTTTGCAAAAACAAACATGTAAGCATTCAAAAAGGGGTTACTTTTTTGTGTGCAAAAAACAAAAACATATACATTGGTGAACCCAAAAAATACTTTTTTTTATATATATATTTATGTATATGCTATACACTTATGCTGCCCTTTCGAGAGCATGTAAAATCCTTGCCGACCTTAAAAACGGTTTGGTAAGATTTTCAAAAAATGTCGAAATAGAGAATCGTAGGAAAATAAAGGAAATATGAATTATATAAATTGTATGTATGTTGGTCAACAGGTTCTGGACCAATTCAAAAATCGGTTTTGGGTTAAAAAATATATATATAGAAATAGAGATTCGTAGTAAAGTATAGTATAGTATAGATAGTATGTGGCTATAAGGGCATTCTTAAACATAATACATAGTCAACCATTGAATATACTCACTCTTTTTCTCTAAATATTTTAAAAATGTTTTATTTTCATTATATATTTATGTATATGTAAATCACCATCCATTAAAGGTTGCGTTCAAAAATCAAATTTCGCAATAATTTGGTATTCACATCAAAAAAGTTTCAAAAAGATTTGGGTTTTATTTATTTTCCATTTTGATTTGCATTCAAAAAAGGTGCACGAAACAGAGCAAGTAGTGCAAGGTGCGAGTGGCCAAGCAAAGTTATTTTGTTTTTTTTTTTTTTTATTTTTTATAGTAAGTATATGAAAAGATATAAAATATAGGTTTTTAGTTTACGGTATACAGTTTCAAAAAGGTTTACTGGTGCAAAAGTAATGGGGAAATTCACAAAAGGTTAGGAGAAAACATAAAGGAAAACACAAAAGATACAAAATCTACATATTTGTTGGCACACTTTGATACTTTTTTGTCTTAATTTTTATCAGAGATTTCTTTATTTAATAATTATAGAATAACCTATATAACTTACCTCAATAATTGACTTAAAAATACCTTGCAAAATTTTAAAACTTAACTATAATCTACTAAATTTTATCTTATATTTATATAATTGCAATGACGAGCTGTCTTGTATTTATAATAATTGTATTTCTTAAACAAGAATATATTTATTTTATATTTTTCCAGCACATTTTCATTAGTTTCACTCGGACTCGTCGCTGCCAGCGGGTGTCTTGCCCTCAATCACTGCATTTGGGGTTCATTAAAAATGTTAAATTAATGCATAATATAAATTATTCAAATGCAACTGACGGCACAAAAATGTTAAATTATGCTTCATTAGTGTTCTTGCTTCTGCAGCTGCACCTCCACTTGCAGGTGTCGCAGGTGAGGCCAAATGGAGTGGGTCAACTACACGGCACTCTGCTGTAATTTTGTCTTCATTTTTTTTTTGTCATTTCGCATGTATTCACCTGACACACACACACACACACACACTCTAGCACACTTAAAATATAAAATAATTAAAATGTTACCGGTAGAGAAATGTTCTCTATTTTGTGAAATTTTTCTTTTTTTTACTCGTGCAAGTGCAGTGCTTTCTCCGTTGAATGGAACAAACGAAGCAATGAGCGCGTGCTAAGCTTCCAATGCTCGAGGTGCTCATTTTTTATTATATTTTCTTTTTATTTTTTAGTTTTCATGTGGACAGAGTGCGACTGTCTAGGTGCACAAAAGGGAATCTGCATGGTCTACGAATTTTTCAGAAGGGCGGGATCAGGATCGGGATCCTGGCGGGATGGGGGCAGTCGTGGGGCGGTGAATAAAAAGCAAGTGCCCAGCTTTAGACAGGTGGAATGCATTTGCATCTGGCTGTGGCAGCTAACAAGCGCACATCACATCATAAAGAGATACACTCCCGACGTACAGAACGGAACGCAAAAATTAGTAGAAAAGAAAAAAAAGGGCAAATACTGTGGCATGTTCATAGGAGCTGACCCTCTAATGCTGGCTCAGGTGCTGGCTGCCACTGAATCTTCTTGGCGACGGATGTGCATGCAGCCTGAGATACATTCATATATGGCTTCTAGCCTCTACGTCGAATAAAGTACAATTAAAATAAAATTAAAGTCAGCCGCAGGTATACATAAATCTCAATAGGAATGCGGTGGTGCTTGGGTGCTTTTCTTGTGTCTGGTGCTTGCTTTTACTTGGAAGTATAAACTTATCCTTATAATTCTCTGGATTTTAGTTGAAATAAGATTAAATTCTGCTATTTTAGTTACAGGAACGAATGTAATTACTTTGGGTGAATTTTTTTTACTTTAAATTTAAATTAGAAATATTTTTAAAGCTTTTAATAATTAAGTTTATTCGAAATAATTATAATAAAAGTATCCTCCAACAAATAAGAAAAGTATCGATTATAATTAAGCATTGAAAATGCATTATTTCGGTTGGAAAAATAAGACTAAACTTAAAAAGATATGTATCTACTCTGGATATTTATAAATTTTGAAAGGTTTCCCTCCCTGAAATATTTAAATACTTTAGAGATTTGCAGTCCTATTAAAATATGCAATTATTATGATCCTGTGACCTGATATAATAATAATACAAATTTTGCTGAGGAAGTTACCTTCAAATTGTACTCCAAAAAACATATTTCCTATTTTTTGTTGTTCCATTTTAAAGTCTTAATTAAGTGCTAAGCATACAGTGCTATCAGTGCTGCAATGTGATCTTAATTCTAGGCTTAATTTAACATAGAAAGTGAGCTAAGGT
This sequence comes from Drosophila mayri, assembly GCA_008042485.1. Classification (NCBI taxonomy): domain Eukaryota; kingdom Metazoa; phylum Arthropoda; class Insecta; order Diptera; family Drosophilidae; genus Drosophila; species Drosophila mayri. The sequence goes on from VNJN01001702.1 coordinate 83,120, forward strand.
TATGACAGAGGTAGAGGAAGAGCAAGTGATACGTACACTAATGTGCTTAACAATAGATACATTTAAAGTTCGGTGCTTAACCAAAATAAAACGAGGGAAACAATGGGGCACCCCAACCCAAATGGTGTTTGTTCCTTTAAAACACACACACAAATTGAGTTGGTACTTTATAAAGAAAACGCTTTTCGTTAAGCAAGCTAGCTAACAGGTAACAAGCAAGGATAAACGAAGGATAAACGTTGTGTGTTCAGAGTTTAAAAACAATAAATGTAGGAACACAAAATATTAAAGCATTGGGACATAAGTTAAGCCTCGATTTGGCTTCATCAATCAGAAATGAAAAGATATTAATCTTGCAGAAATACAATCTTGAATTGGACAGCATATATTTTATATACAGAATTGATAGATACATTTATATCTTCAGCAATAAAAGTTGGTCTTAAAAATTGTTTAAATATCTAATCACTTCTGCATAATGTTTTATAATAAAATAATGCACAAATTTAACTGCTGTCCACTGCTGGCACTTTAAAGGACTCGCAGTTGTCGGACAGGAAGGACTTAACGCCGGACAAAAACTCGAAGGGAGGACAAATAATATAGAATGCAGATACGCATTCACAAATGTGTTAAGTGTGCAAACATGCAGGTGATTGCAAATAAAACTTAATAAAATGGGTCAACAACATAAAATGTATATGTAAAATTATGTCCGCAAATAAAAATCGGTTAATTTTGTGCAGAAATCAATTTAAGGATTTGCTGTGCTGTGATGTGTCCGCTATTTGCATAGCAATAAACAAAAAACAAAAATTCATTAAAAAACGTGCGACATTGTGGGAATTACAAGGCATTCGTGGCAGAATGAGTGGAGCTTCACTTATGGTAAAAGTGCAGAAATCGAGGGCCAAAAAGCAAACAGATGGGGCAAGAGTTGTATAGTTGTTAAGGGGCTCAAAAAATTGCACTACACCGAGCTTTTGTAAACTTTATAAAATATGTACGCGCTTAAGTAAATATCACACAAAAGTAGATGTATAGTTGACGGGGGGAGGTGTGCAATTGCAGGTAAGTGGAACTCATAAAAAATAAACAATAAATAGAGCGAAATATTTTGCGCTATTTGCGTTGGGTAAACACATAAAGTTAAACAAAAAATTGGTGGGGGATAGGATAAATTTTATTATGGTAATAGCCGTGGGTTCGTTTTTACATTTATAATTGCATAAATTTACTTATGCAAATAATTAAATAAAATATTAAATGCAAACAATCTAAAATCAAATTCGTGTATTGGTTTAGATAATTAGGTTATGGTGGTGCAGACCGTGTTGGTTGTGCTTACAAAAACTATATACAAATTCCAAAAATACAAAAAGATTACATAGAGTTCATGGCTTATTTAGGTGCTATACAAATTACCACAAACAGTTGATGCATTATTCAAAAATATTTGTTATGAAAGAGTTGGTTTTCGTTTATAATCAAAGATACATACATCTTTATTGTGCATTTTAAGAGACCGTTTTGCGGCCGTGAAGAAAGTAACAAAAATGTTCTTGCTTGCATTTAGTGCAAAATACATAGGAGTTCTTCTATAAAGACTTTGTGTTTTCTGTTTTTTTATAGAAACATGATTATGTGCAAAAAGTAGTCAAAAATTGCGCCAAAAAATATGCAATTTTATAGTGCCAATTATGATTTTTGTACTCTGTTTTTTTTCATCAACGTACAAATAATTTTTTTATAATTCAAAAGTTATTACAGAAAAGAACGTGAAATATAAACAATAATATAAAACATTTTAACCAAAACTGAGGGTGTAAAGAAAACGCAATTGGTTTTCTTTAATTTAAAGATATTAATGGATTTTTAGCGATCCTTTAACGATGGGAGTTCAAATTTGAAATGAGTCCTGATGGACAATCGTAAATTCTAATTCGCAGTAAAAATTAAGAATTCAAATTAAAATTATATAGATTGGTCTGATTAGTTTTCATAAAATTATAAATAATTTGTAACTAAACTACAAGTTAAAATTAAGCTGTTTTCAAAACTTGGTTAACAGCTATTTTTGCGAGTGTAGAGAATAATATTTATAACCCGAATAAAATAAATTTGGTTAAGAAATTATATGTTTATAGATATATCGTTATTAGATAATGCTCCATTGTGCTAGCCGATCCTTCGGTGACTGCTCTTATTATCAAAATTCAAAAATAGTACAGAATACTTTCGATTAGTTTCAGGATGATTTCTTTTTTTAGAGGAATGATGGCATGATAATGGATACAAAATAAATCGGGCTAAGACATAACTTAAGACGAGGTTTAACATAAAACTAAATAATTCGTAAAGAAAACTATAATTTTAATAAACTTTGTAAATGAAAACGAAGGTCAAAGATTTTTGATAGGACTTACGCTTAGGTAAGAAGGTCATTGGCATACATACCATCCTCTTGGGTGCGCAAAATAATGGGATGGGAGCGCGGCCCATCGCCAACGGAGGTGCCGGCTAGCACCCAGATCTTGTACTCCGTCCAACGCTTCAGTTCATCCAGCACAATGCTGGTCATATTGAGGGTCATCGTGGTGGCCTCGTCATCTTCGCGGCCCACCTCCACGAAGAAGACCTTATAATAAATGATGCGACCGTTGGAACGCTCGACCGGAGGTGGCAGCCAGTTTAGGGAGATTGTTGTCGAGCTGGTGGCTACGGCAGTGATATTTCGGGGCGGTGCACCTGGTACTAATTACATAGATGGGAACGGAACGTATTTGTGTGTGCATTTTGATTTTTTTTTGGTTTGGTTTGTTTTGTTGGTTTTATAAGGTGTTCATTGATGTTCATTTGTTGTTGATGCATAGCCAAGGTTTTGGTGGTATGAGTTGGTTTTTTTTAATAGCGTTCAGCAATTAGCCAGATTACAAAATAAATTTCAAACCGAAATAATTGGTAACATGAAACGAAAAATCCGGAAAGCAAAATAATATTAAAATCAAACAGAACAATATGGTTTTATAAAGGCATATAGGTATGTAAATATCAAAATAAATCAAATGTCAAGACACAGATCCAATGGTTTATGCAAATAAGGTTGACTCCTTTTTTTCACTTGTCAATAATTTGTGCATATTTTTTGACTTTTTGGGCTGAAATATCCAAATTCAAATACATATCTACAAAATAAATAGGATCCAAGTCAAGCTTAGCTTAGAAAATTGATTTAAAATGTTCAACTAGACATCCATTCATAGTACATACAAAATGTGCATTCAAAAATAAATAAATACATTAATTTGCATAAACCATAGGAATTTTTCTTAAAATATGATACATAAAAACATTAATAAACTGCAAAAGGTAAAAGAAATCATCTATGATGGAAATAATCAAGTAATTTAAATGTCAGCAACCCAAAGTGGAAATAACATTAAAAGTAATTTTATAAAAAATAAATATTTTATATACACATCTCAGCAGACAATAAACTCAAACTGAACTCTTAGGATTAAAGCATTTCCAAAATAACATGCTGGCTAGTCGTCCTTGCCAATTTGCATCGCAACTATGCGTATAAACAATCGTGCGAAAGGAATAACTAAAAGTTATATATATATATATATTTTGTTGCACAGACAAGAACTTTGCACTTTAGGAAGTTGTCTTCGCGTCCGTATATTAAAATATCATTCAAAATCCATTTGTAAGACACTTTGGATGACAGCGAGAATTTACATAAGTGATATTTTTGGTTTTTGGTTATGTGGTCAAAGTGCTTATGGTGCAAAGTGCAGTGTGCAGTGTGCAGAAGTTGCTAAATATTGCTAAATAAATGTTAAATTAAATTGAGGTCTTAGTTTGGAAATAGTTTTCGCATAATTTACATGGTTTAACACTCGCAGAGCCACAAATGATAAATGGAACATAATCGAGCATTGCAAAACACACACACGCAAACTGAAAAGGGCAAATAGCTTGATTTTTTCACATCTGTTTTGCATTGCATTATTTGGCTTTCAACTGAAAAAGGCATACATTATTTGGTAAATTGTTGGTGGTCATTGTTTATGGGTTGTTATGGGTTCCTATCCTGTGGTGTGGTGAGGCTGGTTTGCTAGGTAATGTTCAATGAATTTTTGTCTGTAATTGGATTGGTTCAACAGACTGCAAAATGGCTCACAATAGCCGGTTTTTAAGTTAATAAGGCAAAGAGATGAAAAGACAAATGAAAACTCTATAAATTAAATTTGCCAGAGATAAATTTCTATAGATTTAATTATGTTTTGCAATCTGTTGACCTCCAAACTTCGAAATCCTTTGGAAAATATGTTTGTGTAATGCTAAATGTCTTATTTTCTAAGTATATTTTTGTTTAGGGATATGTTTAGGTGTAATCTATGTATATGTCTTGGTTTTGTAAAAACTAACTATGAGAGTATATGGTATATAGTGTATTTAGTGTTATATATAGTGTAATTGCCAACTACTAAAACTTATGGATAACTTGCAAGGAACCAGAACAATTACATATCAAACAATATATATATATATATATGTATATATATGTATAGATCGACTTATAAATAGTGAGGGTGTAGAGAGTAGGTGCATTTAAATCAGCGCTCACTCATATCACTCATTCGATATCATTTATTCACTACATTGGACACACTCTTTACCTTTTTCCACGAAAGCATAACTCAGTAGAGTTCAATTTCACACTCAGACATTTTGGTTTGGTTTTTGTTAACAGAACTGAATCTGAATAATCTACTACATGTTTATGTATAGTTGTTAAATATATCAAATATATATAGATATATGTGGATGTTTCGAAACCAAATATAAATTGCACATTGTTCTTAAGTCTATGGAAACTCGTACGACTACGGCGGTTTTGACTTAACTTAGAGAGTTAGTAAAATCGGCTGCCGCTTGGCTAACTTACCATATTGCTTGGTGCGAACGGGAATTTGCGGTGTGGTGGCCCCCTCGCCCCGCTGAGACCGAGCTGCCAGCCAGATATAGTACAGCGTGTCGGGATATAGGCCGTCCAGCGTATATGCCTCCGAGTTGGAAATGCGTCTAAGCGGAGATGGCAAATCAGGATTGGTTTTCTGTAGTTTTGGATTTCAACTCACTTGTGATGGACCAGATTGGCGTATGTGTCATTCCAGTAGAGCTCGTAGTGTACGATATTCTCACTGGAATGAGTCGGCTTCGTCCATTGCAGTGTGACTGCGGTCTCGCCGATATCGGTGGCCCGGAAATTGCTCGGTTGTGATGGCACACCTTTTGTAGACATATCCGTATTTCATATTCGGGGTTTGGTGTGTGTGCGATGGCGACGTTGGGGAATTGCATTTGGTTTTGGTTTCGGTTTTGGTTTGGTAATAATGAAACGGAAATTACGGAAATTAAATAAAATACAAACAAATCAATGTGGGCATTTGTTTGTATGCCGATGATTTTGATAGCGATTGCGAATCGGTATCCAATTCCGAATGCTGCACGATATTGATGAGGTAAAACACGCACAGCACAGCAATCGCTGCATCAGCATTTTGAATTCATATTGGTTTTGCATGAAATTGATTGACATGTGTCCATAACCCAACCCCCCCCATTCTATGCATGAATATTTGAACTGAGCGCTCACCGCAAAGCCGTCAGGGGAAGCCCAACAGAGAGAAAATGATTATCAATTTTAAAATTATTCCTAGTCCCCGGGGAACCCAAACCCGAGAGCCTGTCGTCGCTGCTTTGAAGTTAAAAGTTTTAATGAAGAATCCGATACGATTCTCAAAGCTGTCATTTGACTTTTCTATGGTTTTGTGTGGCATATATGTAGGCTTACAGGTCAATTGAATAAGGCAATGGCAACAAGATGTCACCGCCTGACCCCAAAATGGAAGTGTCCATTTCCAGCTTGCATAACCTCAGGTAATAAGTCGAAGCAGTTCAAAGTTGAGGCACCTTTTGTTGTTATTTATTGCAAGATTTAAAGCCGCTTAAGAGCCACTGGCCACTGGCCAGTTGGGCTGTTATTAGCCCCCCACTTAAGCCCAAAGCACACTGTCTAATGCATTTGCATCTATCTACTCACTGATTGCCACCAGTTAATGAATATCTGATATACACGCACACGGACAGCAAATGTTGTTTCTGCATGAGCAAAGATAAATATTTCATTGAACGTACACACACGTTTCGCCAGACATTTTGTACTATAATTAAATAATTGGTGTGATCTATGTATGTGGCCCGATTGAGTTGAGTTGAGCAATTAAATTCCGAATTGTGCTCGTTTCAAAATGCAATGGGTGCGTGTGCGTATGCATGTTCCTATATGTGTGTGTCAAGTGCCTAATTGAAGCTGATTGCCCAATCAATTTGGCTTAGCCTACCTTGTTGCGCCTTCACTTGAACCGGTGTGGACATTGGACCGGCTCCCATGGAGGTGTAGGCCTGGACCCGAACAGTATAGATGGCATGTGGTGTTAGTTCCGATACTGTCGTCAGTTCGCTGTTGTCGACCATCTGTGAGTTCCATGAGGCCTCCGGTTGATTCGAATTGGTCGTATAGTACACCTTATAGCCCTGTGTTTTTAGGGAAAGAGAATGCCATTAATATTGTTCTTTTATATTTGTATTTATTGGGATATTATATATTTATTAAGATAACGGGTTCTTAGGATTTGCCTCGAGATGTCAGCTTTTTTACTTACGGTCACTTGTCCATTGGGCGTCTCTGGAGGTTCCCAGGTAATAACCATGGTGGACGAGCTCAACGTTCGCACCTGAACATTACGTGGTGCACTTTCCATTTCTGCGAGAGACAGAAAGACATAAAAAATATGTAAATATTTTAATAAACAAAAAATATTTCAATTATGTAAATATTTTAATAAACAAAAAATATTTCAATTAGTTGCAGTTCAAATCATTCTGTTAGCGATAAGCCATGGTAGTTTCGTATTTTCTATACATTTAACCAATCTATTTGTTATATATTTTGGCTCAAAAGTATTCTCTTTGGCTTGCAGTCTAAATAAATGTATGTAAATTTGTTAACTTATTTTAACCTATTTTATAAAGGCAACAACACAAACACCGAATAAATGGAATTATCGATCAACTGCAGAGACGCAAAAGGAGGAGTATTTTTTGACGGGAGGCTATATGCCATTAGGGCAGCACAAATGTTTTGCAAAGCAAACAATCCCCATCCATCACAATTTGTTTTTCGAATGAACCATTGGGTTTGGCTGTTGTTTTTAGCTGCTGCTTTTGCTGCTGGAGATGCGTATTTCGTGTCGTTTTATGGATAGTTGGGGTCAGACAGAGGCCGAGCGGCAGCAGGAGGGGCGAATGCTGCATTTCCGGGGAAAATTGAGGAAATTGTTTCGGCGCGTTGAAGCCTGGAGGCGGTTATATAGTGAGAATTTTGCATTTATAAACTGATTTTTGCGAGCCACAACAATGCTTTTCCCAGCCCGCCCTCGGGAAGTATGAATCTAGCTATTCGCAATTTGGTGCAATGCATTCGCACGATCAAAAATTTGTCGGTCAACTGCATTGCCTGCCACAAATCAACGGTGGGCATCCTTGGGTGGCAGATGGCCCCATCCCCAACCCCACCCACGTCACTGGCCCGTTTTGAATAGCAATTAGTGTGGAACGTCTTTCACTCAATTTGCATTATGGCTGGAAGCACGAAGGCATTTGCGAGTGAGTGTGTGTGTGTGTAACCAATTCGTAACTCGTTTGGTTAATGGGCAATCGATAAATTCCAATTTCTCACAATTTTACTGCAATATTCACAAACGGTATAGCAGTTTTATCCACAATTTATATCGCAGTCATCTCATCTGTTACACAAGTGCTCCTCCCGGATGTGGCTGTGCGCCTGCCCCCGTTCGTGTGGTCCATTGCTTGTTATAGCCAAGATTTGCATGCAGCTCACACTCACCGCTCACACGCTCACCAATAGATTCAGATTCAGGCAAAAATTTCCCCCATGGCACTTGAGAGTGTGTGGGTGTGGGCTACTCCATGCCCACGTTACCACGTTAGCTGCATTTCTGGGTAGATACATTACATACGGATATGCTCCATTAATAGTATGTATTCCTTGCATGCACGCCTACTTCTTGCACACACAAAAAACAGCTTTAAAATACAGATGTAAGTTCAGCATTCTCCCAGAGTTAAAGGTCTTGGTTTTCGAACCCATGGAACAGACCTCATTAACAGTAAAAGGAATCAATAGTTATCCTTTTAAGGACTTGAAATAAGTGCAAATTGGGATACCCATACAATAGATTGCAGGTCATAGAAAATAAAGTTGCATTTGTCCAAGAATTTAGCATATTGTGAGATAATCCAACTATACAATCTGCCATGTTCTGCTGTATTGGGGCACAGGTGCCTCAGATACTGTTACACACCGTAAAGAAATCTGCTACCTAAGCCAATGACACGTGTTAAGCTTTACTTTGACCTGCTGACGCCAGTCTGCTGGGTGGCATTCTGCCTGAGTCAATAGCCAGCCTTCTGCTGCTGGTGCTGCTGCTGCTCCGACCGTAAATGTTGCCATCGAGATATTATTTTGAAACGATATTGGGCAAGCGATAAGTATAATTGCGGCAATAAAAGTTTTCAACATTTGTGCGACACGCTGCCGGGTCTTTTGTAGGAACTGCAGTTGCAGCTGCTGCTGCTGTGCATAAAAAAATAAATATAGGACTACCTTTGAATAGGGAATACGGAATACTCTTACTCTTTAATTATAAAATAGATCATTTTAACTGATTTGGTTAAATATAAATAAATACAAAACATAGCAACTTTATTTAATTGCATTTCACTTTAAAGCGCGTTTCGTTCAAGATGCACATTTTATTTATAAAGCTTTTCACAGGGAAAAACAAGTCCATGTTATTTAAATTTTAATTAAACTTTTCAGTATTTTACCCATAATCAATTTGCAAAAATCAGTTCATAATAATGCGTGGAAATACAATGCCAGGCTTAAAGCAATGCCAGACAAAAGCACAATTACCCAGGAACTGCCAGGACTAAAAGCTAGATGCAAGCTCCCACCCAGACCAACTCACAGAATCGCATAACAATGCAAACTTTATAACATCCTAGAAGTAGGGAAAGGAGGTGCCCCCTTTCGCCCACACTCATACATAAGCATACGTCAGACAATCGCGGATACTTGTGTTTTTGTGGAACGCAGCTGCGTATGCAACGATTTTGGGAACATTGCATTTTACCTTTGATTATATCTATCTACTTGTTATTTCCCTTCTATCTCTCTTTGTGCTTTTTACATTCCCTTTGGGTCTGCGATTTGCTCTCCTGCTCAACACAATTGTTATTGAAATTGTTTTGGCAATTTTTTTTTTTTGGCCAACCATAAAATTTTGTTTGCCTAGGATACTTACTTGTGCCACCGAATGAGAAATCGCCTGCGCAGGCATACGCATGGATGGAGTGAGTAAGAAAGAGTAAAGGATAGACAATTTGGAAAAGGGGTTAGTACCATTGCCGACATAACGGACCGTGGAAAATAAAAAGGATCTTAAGGAGTAGCTCCTAAATTCAAAATGAAATTGGTTAAAAATCCTTTTGTTGCAGCATGTGAAAGACGAAATGGAGAAGGCAGGCAGGCAGTTAGTTAAATGACCTTTCCCGGGGGCAGCTCATTTGCGATACTCACTTGTCTCACCGGTGGTACAGGTCGCAGGAGCCGATGGCGGGCCACGTCCAATGTTATTCACGGCTATCACGTAGAACTCGTACTCCGTATAGGGACTCAACGCACGGACCACGTAGTACATGGTGATGATGCCGCTTATCTCGCTGAAGGCCTGGTTAGCATTCTTCGGCTTGTACTGAATCACATAATACTGCAAATCCTCGGGACCCTTGTATGACCACTCCAGGCGCACCGAAGTGGCGGTCACCTCGGAAATTTGCACATCGGTGGGTGCCGTTGGTAAAGCTGGTGGATCGCAAACAGAATATTATTAACAGAATATGATTATGGTTTATAATATACTTACATTGCACCTTAACCACCGAAACGGAATCGAGTTGCCCCAACGTGGAAGCGGCTATGCAAGTGTAGTTGGCGCTCTCTTGAATATTTATCAGTTGCAAGACATTTCGTCCTATTGGCATTTCATTTTCGGGAGTTAGATCCTCAGAGCCTAAAGAGAAATAAACCATTTATTAAAGCTTTACTATGAAACTTTTTAATAATCATTAGAATACTAACCTTTCATCCATTTCACATGTGGCATGGGCGACCCGACAGCTATGCAGGATAGATTCAGATTGGAGCCAAGCATTACCTCGTTGATGGGCTCTGGTGGGCGGGAGAAAGTGGGAGGAACACGGCGAACCTTCACGTACAAATTGGTGGCCTTGGAGTGCTCAGTGCCAATGGAATTCTCAGCCACACACTCGTACTTTCCTTGATCCTCTTCCCGGCTGTTTTCGATTTGTAAGAATCCTTTAAAGAAGACGAAATTATATTGGTTAGTTAGTTATTAGTTAAAAGAAGCAAGGATATTTTATTCTGAAATATTCTTAAGCATATAAATGAAGTGGGAAAATAAATTGCAGGGTGGCTTAAATCATTACGTGGTTTTTGGGTCGACTTTTAGAATGATTACCTTTTAGGAAAGTTACCTGATCAGGTTAAACCCTTTTTAAGAAGCCTTAAACCCTTTTTTAGATGGCTTCTATTTTAAATACCTGCTCTTAGGGAGATTATTATTTTGTGAAGCCCCCCACTACCTGTTTCGCCATATAAGACCCATTTTCTAGAGCTCTAAAATCAGTGCAATTTCAAGACTTGCTAAGTAAACATCACAATGCTGTTCACCACGCTTTTGATGGTGATCCTCATACATATCGTTAAATGTACAACTTATATATCTTCAAACACAAATGCCGAGCTACCAACCTATGCAGATCGTCCGCTAAGCCAACAAATGGAAATGATTGACTTATTGGATTTGGGAGACCGACCGAGACGTCAAGCACAGCCGCATATAAATAATGCAGCCTCGAAGTTTCTGCTGGAAGTCTACAATGAGATCAGTGAGGATCAGGAGCCCCAAGAGGTTCTACATCAGCGACACAAACGCTCGCTAGAAGATGACATTTTGATTTCCGAAGAGGATCGCCAGGAGATTGCCAACTGCAATTCCATTCTGACGTTTTCAAGTCGAGTGAAACAGCCAGCGCCATTGGAAAACGACCTGGACTTCCATATAACCTTCAATACCAACGATGTTCCAGCGGATTTGTCATTGGTTCATGCCGCTTTAAGGATATACAAGAATCCCAGTTTGTTCGAGAGGAAAGATAACTTCACGGTCTCTGTCTACAGAAGACTTGACAATCGCCAGGATTTCTCTTACCGCATATTGGGCTCTGTGAACACCACATCTGATCATCGAGGCTGGCTGGAGTTCAATTTAACTGAAACCCTGCGAACATGGCTACTCAAGAATGGACAACGAAAGAGCTTAAGGATCTCAATTGGTGACTCTCAACTAAGCGCCTTTGCTGCCGGCCTGGCTAACCAAGCGACTCACTCTAGTCTGGAGCCCTTCATTGTAGGCTACTTCAATGGTCCCGAGCTCTTGGTCAAAATCCAGAAGCTTCGGTTTAAGAGGGAACTGCAGAAACGCCGCAGCAATAATCCGATTCATCCGCCGCCGCCTCCAGTGGACTTGTACAAGCCACCGCAAGCATGCGAACGCCTTAATTTTACGGTGGATTTCAAGGAGCTACAAATGCACAACTGGGTAATTGCCCCAAAAAAGTTCGAGGCTTACTTCTGTGGCGGCGGTTGCAATTTTCCACTGGGCACGAAAATGAATGCCACAAACCATGCGATAGTCCAAACCCTGATGCATCTGAAGCAACCGCATCTGCCCAAGCCCTGCTGTGTGCCCACGGTTTTGGGTGCCATCACCATTCTGCGGTATCTCAACGAGGACATCATTGACCTAACCAAATATCAGAAGTCGGTGGCAAAAGAGTGTGGATGCCATTAGAATAGGCTTTATATTTTAGTTTGCAGAATTGTTACAATTAAGATTTAATGTAAATAAATAGTTAAAATAAACCAAGAAATTCTAAACGTTATTGTTGTATAAATATGTCCTATAGAATGGATACTTTTTTGACCTGAAAGGTTACTAATATTTAAAGCCAACATAAAATAACTTCAATCCTAGGGGAACCTTGAACGCATTAGAATATTGCATATATATTCTGTTCCTGTTTATATAGCAAAACCTTTACGTGTTGCGCTCTTTTATGATGTACCTTTGGGTTATAGCGGACTGGGCTTAACCATAATCGAGTCGTAAGATCTTAGATTTATCAATAAATTTGAAAGTCAAATGATGTTTGTTTATCTCACATCACTTTAATAGGCAACCCACACATTATCCTCATTGCCCCATAAAAATGTTCCCAATTCACCTTTGCTTTTATGGACGGTATCCATCCCATCCACTTCAGGATGCTCCACTCTGCCAGAGAAGCAACACATGGAAAATTAACACTTTTTATATGATTTTAAAAGCTATATAAATTTTACGACAAGTCGCCAAGCCCTCCCGTTAGCAATCTTTCAGAAACGTAAAATCCACACATATATGTATATATGAGGCTCGCTTTTCCGGCGTATTACGCTAATGTGAACGACACATACGGTGTGGAGTATTTGAATATTGGGGGTTGAAAGTGACTTTGGCATAATATTTATATGACTAATAAACAATGGAACACGAAACAGCGATGAGTAGACAATGTGAAATTTATGTAAAATCAACTTGTCCTTTGTCATTGTCAGAGGGTCTTTAAAGCTTCTAGATTTAAATTAGCAAATTATTAAAAATTGATTAAATATTTTATGAAACAGAACAGAAACAGAAACGCTTAAACATCAAAAATATGTCTAATTGCTGTTCGTTTCTATGGGCATATGTATTTCCGTAATTAATCACATTGAGTTCGATATTCAATTTTCTCTGTCGGACAATTAATGAGCCACCTGGATTCTATACACACATGCATAGCACACAATTATTGCAAAAGTTTGTGTACAGGTAGGCAAATTTAAAATATGCGTGAATTATGACAATTAATTTGCGAAACAAGAGACTTTTCGTACATAATATTATCGTTGAATTATTTATTGCATCATTTTGTGCATATAGAAGCAGTGAATATTGATCAGGCTTAAGCGGAAAGCTTAAATTACAGAATTAAATTACTTATTTAATAAACTATGGAGTCATTTTATTGGAAATATATTTAAAATATATCTACTACCAATATTTTAAATATATTTCTGCACAGTTTGAAGGTGGAAATCATTCAAGATGCGAGAAGATAAACAATATTTTCTTAAGGCTTAAATTAAAAGCCCTAAATCATATCACAAAATGGCTATAATTAAATGTTATGTGTATTTTTTATATTTTTGTCTTGATTTATAGAAAGTTGATCAGGCATAATATTATAGGGTTCAGGAGCTGCTTCCTTCTCCCATTGACATGCAAAAAAAAACCCTACAATTGGGCACAAAAATTGGCAGGCTTGCTATGTATATTCTGCATATTGTTCAGTGAGTTCTATGCTCCACAATTGCTAAAGTTATTGTTTTATTTACCTTTCCCTCGTATTATGGGGTTCGCGTTCTGTATTTGATACAAGCGAAAAAGGCAACAAAATAAAAGAACACACTGACTAAAAATGATGTATGCTGGAGAGATTGTTGCGCGGTTTTTAGTGCACAGCCATTTGCAGCTGGATGGCTTTTGTGATGTATGTATTGTTCTATTTTTTGTTTTGTATTTTTTGTTGGGGCTAAGGGCGACGCGAGCTTATTTTTTTATGGTTACCGCCGCTCACCTACAACATGCATCAAAGTTGATTGTTGTGAAATTTATTGCATACTATTTAGCCCGTATAGCTGAATATTTATTACGCTTGTTGCGCTTCCTGTGCAGGCTGCTGCTGTCTGGGTCTTTTGTTTACAAATCGTTGAACCATTTAAACAACAACTATTAAATGTTGAAACATTTTTTGTAAATAATCGACGACTTTAAAATTTAACTAACGACGAACGAATTTATTTTAAAATATGTTTCGGATTTAAACTCTTCCGAGGTGTTCAGAAAACTCAAATTATAATGAATTTATTGGGATTATGAAATGTTTTATGGAATTCTAATACTTATTTTGAGTAAAAAAAACTATTCTTGGTATAATAATAAGGATTTAGTAAAAAAAAAAGCCTAAAATCTAGAGCAGGTAACTGAAAACTTTAGAATATAAAGTCAAAATGATAGACTAGTTAAAGAGTTATGCAGAAAGTAACAACATTTCAGAGATACACCTCAAATTACACACCTTGTATACCTATTTTATATAAAAATTAATGGACTTAAGTTAAAAAAATGTATTTATAAGAAATAAAACAACAAGTTAAGTATACTTCGCCATTCTCCTTAAGCTCACAATTCTATGCCAGCTTAAGAGATGCTGCTACCAATTCAATTGGAAGAATTGACGAAATCGTTGCACAAAAGTCCAAATGGCCTCCCGGCTTTGGGCCCACAAATCCGCCAAAAACTTTCTGGCCGCGTAGCTAACTGAGGCAAGACAATGCCTGCGGGCTGTGCGGCGGTTAGTTTGAACGTTGCACACATGCGGCACGCCACACAGCTGCACTTCCGCTAGCGCAGTCATTTTCATATTCTGCAACTTCCGCAAGCGCACACTGCCACATAAAGGCACGGGCAAGGCACGAAGCTCTCACACCCGAATCCTGAATCCTGTGACTCTCGTTACCAAGGCGGCTGGGGCTCGGCTTTGGCTTCGGCAACGGCTTCAACTGCTTGGCTGCACGCCCAAATGGGATTATTAATTTAATTATGCCTTAATTTAAGTAGTCGTCGTTGTCGTCGTTACAAAGTGACATTTATGGGGCGACGTGGCCCCTCCATCGCTTTCGCCCCAAGTTCATCCACATAAAAGTGTGCAAAGTTTCAATTTTGGTAATGCAAGTGACGACGACTTATCGTCAACCGAAAAGAAACCTAACTGACCCCACCGAAGGGGAGGGGGCCCTGCCTCCATTACCCTTGAGCCGCCCGTTGGGAAAAGCCGTTCTAGTCATGCACATTTTGGCAATTACTGTCTCATTTTCAACAAAAGTGACTGTCAACTCTTTCGGTGGGGCAGACGGCAGGAGCGAGTGACAAGGAGAAGCTCATAATTTAAGCATTAAACTTTTCCCAAAATGCTTTCAAGTTGACTTGCCTTAACTACAGTTTTACGGCTCAAGTAAATAATTGCGTGCAGACCCGCGTTTCCCTCTGCCTCGCCCTGCCCCACAGGTTGGTCACGTCAAGTGGCAAGGCGATTGTAATGATGGAGCCCAGCAATTAAAGAGTTGGAGCGTAGAGAGAGCGCAGGTCGTCGCCGTCACAGCTGCTGCTGCCCCCTTTTCGGTGGCAGCGGCGGGAAGTGTTGCCACGTGTAAGTTTTGAACAAAAGAACGCATAAAATGGCATATAAAAAGGCAAACGATGTTGCAAGCGAAGCTTTGCCTAAGTACAGCCCGACTCAAGGAGGGGTCTAAGTTGATTTTAAGTTTTCTCCATAAAGGTTAACCTGCTGAGCAGCTATATGGCCTCATTGCCATTCGTTGTTTTATGCCCCTGCAATCCTGCGAGCGTTTAAACCCAATATTCAGCTAGTTTTAACTTTAGTATCCACTTAAGGAAACTTCCACTTAATTTTAATTTTAGTTTTTATTGAAAAATATGTTTGTTAGGGTATTATATTATTGGGTTGACCTAAAACCATTGTTAATACAATTTATTTTATTCATTTTTCAAGCTAAAATTCTTGTTTTTTTAAACTGCTGTCCAGGAAAACTTAAAGGCATTGTCCGGCTTTTCAATATTAGGTAGTGAATGAAAATTGAAATCAAATATCTAAACACAAACGAGTCGTTAAGTTCTCTCAAGTCCCATGACCCTCTTGCACCTGATCAAACAAAGGAAGCCATTAACTTTCCCATTGCTTCCTGACACCCCTTCGCTGACACTTCAACCCAGTTGAGTTCATCTGCTCACACACACCGAGAAACCATTAAGACAATTGGCTTTGGCGAAACCAATTTCTGATAAGCCTCTTTTGCGTAAAAGCCAAATTATGATATTTGAAAAAGACCCAACATTTTTTTACTACCCTTTCCCCCATCCAAAATAAGAACTTCAACCCCGAGAAAGTAATTTCCCCAGACGCTGCGCCAGAACCGTTTCTAAAAAAAAATAAAGGAGACGGAAAATAAACCGTGGTCACTCACTACAGCATTGGCTTTTATTTTGTACTCCTTCTTTTATGTTTTTTATTGAACAAAAGCCCTAAGGGACTACTTGGCGAAATAAAAATAAAGGTATAATACTCAATATTATCGTTGCTGGTCGCTCGCTGTCCTCACCGTTCTAGGGGCTAGCCTACCCTTTGACTTGGCTCTGAGGACTAAATTAACTACCAACGGGAAACGAGGTATTTTAAAATAAATTATTTATGAATATATTTGTGCAACGAAGTGCGAGCGTTGTCATTTTGCTTCTGCCATATGCTACACTGAACATATTGATGTATTTGGTAGAAATATTTATACCTTTACTCCTTTATGAGTTTTTAAAGTAATTGAAAATATTTTAAAATTAATAAAGTTGCTTGAAATATTATTATATTAAATATTTTTGTATACTTGAAATACGAATTGATGTAGAAATGTACATTTGATCGCTTCAAGGAAATATTTTTAGTGTTTAAAAAATATTTAGAGGCATTGATTGCTTGAGAAAAGTCGCAGATGCAAAAGTATATCTAACCCAAGTTAACAGAGCTCCCAAGATTGGTTCTCGTTTTGAATATATATATTAATTTAACCGCAGACTTGATTAAATGTAGAATAAAGGAAACCTCTCAGATCATTATTTCCCAGTTAAAGCGCGAGGAACGACTTGGTTTTCTAGCGATGGAGACACTCTTTGTAGATTCTTTTTATTAATTACCAAAAATGGGTTACTAGCTCAAAATATTTACTAATAACTAACCTACGAGACGAACCTCTAACCTCTAACTCCTACAGCGACTTTAATTTCAAATAATAACATGAATAATACCTTTTGTTGACCCTTGAATTTGATTGCTTTTTTATTTACTCTGTTTTACCAACTGAAAGGGAGGGTTACTTGTGTATATAGAAGTGTATAATAATCACATTAACGTATATATTCAGTAATGGCGATTTGTGTTGCCCCCCAGAGGAATGGAAGTAAGCCTTTTGCATCAGGACCTGCAGGCACCCGAAACGGCTTTATTAAAATAATAAAGTTATAATTTAATTATGGCGCGAATAAATGAAGTACGACTGCCAAGTTACTTTTCATTTGATAACTCACGTATCCCTGCTGGGTCCGTTCCGCGCCCAGGACCTCCGCCACCCCACCGCGTATCCCTGCAGGCTCTAATTAGCAGGCGGCGGCCGTATAACCGAAAAATCAACGCGCAAAGGAAAAGGCCGCTGCGTTCGGTGTGTGGGAGGAGTACAATAAGGGACCATAAAGTGCTAATTGAATAAAACGGCACATGACTTGAATAACTTATTACGAGAAGTATATGTATATCCTCGCTCCCCGCCTGGGCGTCATTGAGAATGCGGACCCAGGACGACAAGAATGTCTACAATAGAGCAAACCCGTCCGAGTCCATGCCTCACCGCGGGCAAAATATTTATTTTCATAAATTTAAGGCGCGTTTTAAGGCATTCACACGGAGGGAGTGAAAGGGAAGGGCGCACAGGGACCTCTTAGGGCACCCAAAAGGATATTTAGCTGGCGGAAATACTTTTACGTTTCGTTTAACGCGCCAAAGATGGTGCCAGTCCGAGGACTATGCCTTCCCCCTGAAACTCACTTCCTCCGCCTGCTCCTTCTTTACCTTTTTTTTTTTAGCAAAAAAAAAGTTACTTTGGCCCACGTAAAACTAATTTAACCCGCTACATCCCCTCATCCCCATCAATGCCCACAAGCGAACATGGCCACTTTGGTTCGTGTTGTCCTAAATTAGTCGACCCCCAATTCCGCCATGAAAAGCGAGCAAAAAAAAAAAATAAAAACCCAACCAAATTCAACAAAAATGCCTCGCCAATGTTTGTTTGTATGAGGAGGTCCCATCGTAGAAATGGTGGAAATAATTTTACCTTGGGGAAATACATGAAACAGTTTTTAATTTGCATTGCTCTAGGCCAACAAAAAGGCGATGGATAGTTTGGTTTGCTGGCCATTTGAAGTGGTCGAAAGTGAAACAGAAGCCTATCTTTAGGAGTTGTCGAGTCGACGAGTATTTGGATAAATGCTTAAAGATTATTATTAAATAAAATATTTATGCTGTATATTTTACTATTTTTTAGGAGTAAACATGACAGTTGTGCCATTTCTGGTGCAGGTATTTTATGTTCTTAATAATAAAACTTAATTTAAAAATGACCCAGCATAGTTAGGTAATCTTTTTCGTACAAAATTCAAACTAAACACTCCACTGGGCCCATTTTAGAGCATTTTAAAGGCCAGTTCTCTTTGAGGAAACAATTCTTTCTGATGGAGCTCCCCCGATTGTTCGGTGTGCTGTCATTACGCGTAAGCGTCCATTTCATTAGCATTGTGACTCCATAGGCCAGGTTTGGATTAGGTCCTTGCACAATGTTTTTTATCATCCCCTTTGGTTTTTTTTTTTCTCTTTTGCCAGGCTCAACACGTTTCAATTGTTAAGGCCTGGCTAGGTGGAGACCGAAGCCTCCTGCCGGCCATGTCATTAAAAACATTTGTCCGATCAGCGCGTCCTGGCAATTGAAATAATGCCCGCCAGCTACGCTCAACTCGGGCAGCCTTTTGCCACGCCCGCCCTATTTGGTTGTCAACGTGACCGTTATTGATGTCATTTTAAAAGGCACTCTTTTAATGCATATTAATGTCAATATTAATGTCAATATTTGAGCCTCTAATGACCAGGGGGGCCTCTGCCGCTACTGCTGCCAGCTTTTGTGTTAGTTTGTCCTGCCATTTGATGTGACAGAGCAGCCCAGAGATCGGCGCTAACGATGCGACCTGACATCGAACATCTAATTATTAAATGCTGCGAATGCTGGGATGCCTGATTAAAGGACCTGGCGACATTATGTTGACATTTTGAAAGTTTCCGTAAGGAGAGAAAAAGGTCTCGGCCTACGCTTCAAAGGACAAACTTTTGCAAATTTGGGAGTGCCAGTCGGAGGAGCTCACGGCAGGTAGCTGACAAAAGTCAAACGTTATACTAAGCGTCCAAGAACTTGCAACACAAAATGCGTTGAAGCGTAAGTAAACTCCTAAGAAATTCAAATGAACGTAAGGAAGAAAGCGCAAATAAAAATTAAGAAGCTGGAACCAGCTCAAAAAGGTCCTGGATACTGTCCGGGGGATAGGCAAGGTAAGGGATGGATGGGTCCTGGCACATGTTGAACAGATTAAAGATAATGAACCACTTTTGAAATTACAACGGAGCAAGCGGAGGGAAATATGTATAATTTCAAGTACTCTCAGGCTCGCATTTTAAATGGTTAAAAAGTTGGCTGCTGTGGGTGTTTTTTTGTCTTTAATTTATTATTCTGAGAAGCGTTCTTCCTAAGGCTTAATAAAGATTTAACAACAATGCATATATGACATGTTTTGAAATATAAAACATAACAAGGTAGAGGGTAGTATCAAGTATGTTTAATTATGAGACAGAATTTAGAGGATTATTTGAAATGAAAGAACAAAATAAATGTATTTAATTAACTTGTTAACTTGAAGGAGTACAAGTAGCATTGCTCAAGTTCATTTAGTTTATGTTAATTAAGTTTATTTGGTTTTAAAAATTTGATTGTTTTAGTAAAATATTTGTAGAAAAATTGTCTCAATATTTATATTTAAATTTGATATTTTATTTAACACAAAGCTAACATTTTTAATCTTATTTCCTTTGTTCCCCATTTTTAACCAAATACTTAAAATCCCTTAAGCCTGGCTTAATTTTTTTATTGTGACAGTACTTACCATCTTTAAGCGAGTATCGCGGATTGCTCATATCAACCTTTGTCTGATTTTTAATCCAGTAAATGTTTGGTGCCGGATTGCCGATAGCTTTGCATGTCATGAGGACGGTGTGACCCACTTCAATGACGCGGGTGCCTGGACTTTGTGTTATAACCGGAAAGCCTGCGGGTGTTTTATCGCCTGCAACGAAGAGAGAAAGGCGCAATCAACAAAGGGTTAAAATTATTATGTTGCAAAAAATACAAGTAGCGAGCGAAAATTGTTCATATGTAGCTTAAGAACAGGATCGCGAGCGGTGAGAGGGGGTCCTTGCCTAGGAGTTTTGGACAAACAATATGGCGTCGTAGTGCGCATACACACACACACACTCGCGAAAAGTATTGTTTTACACGATTCTTTTATATACGGAAGTTGGCGTTTTCTCCTCCTTTTTTTTTGTATGGGAAAGAGCTTGCCTGTGTCGTCAGTCGCTTTTGTTGGTTATTTTTTTTTTGTGCCATTTTGTAAGTCAAACAATGGTGTCCCTACACACCCACAAACACGCACAAGTACACAGAGAATAAAGCTTAAAATCCAACATATATATATATTTCTAAAAAATGAGTACTTTCGAAGGCATAAAGTAACAGAAAGTAGAAAATCTTGATAAGAAAAATATGATATTTATTTAAATATTTAAGTTAAATAATTTATAAAATTCTTTGAAATATTTCTTGCCAGAAAAGCTTAGAAAAAAGAATTTTCTAAGCACATATGCATTTTTGTTGAGGTCAGAATTTATACCCTCTTTTTGTGACACTTCTTTTGTTAAAACGTTGCTTGGTTTGACTTTAAAAGAATTCCAGTTTCGTTGTTGTTTTCCTCTCCTCCACAATTTACTTCTTTCACTTTCTGCGACAAGCTTAAAGAAACCTCCCGGAGTGGCTGTCAAGTGCTCCCGGCTGCTACTGTCATCCGCTCTCCAAACTGCATCTTTCAAATGAACAAAGCTCATTTACATTTTCCAATTAAATCCGTCGGTGGCCACGGCAATTGGCAAAAGCGAACCGAGAAAGAGGAAGGCGGGGCAATGAGGATGCAGATGCGAATGAGCATCCGGATGATTCTAGCTGCCACCGTCTCCGGCACCAGATGCCAGGCCATTTAAAGAATCCTGTCGGTGGCACTGGTTCTCTGTGGGAAAAGGGTAGTTTTGTCTTGTCCTCTCCCTTTATTATTAACTTGAATATATTTTTGTAAAAAATATTTGTTAAATTTGAAACTGTAATTGAACCACATAACTTTATTTTTTTATAAAGAATACATTTACTAGTGCAGCATAAAAACTGAGTTAAATAAACTCAAAGGTTTGTAATTTCAGTAAAATTATTATTTTGTTAAAAATTTTTTCCCATTTATATGGGTTAAATTTGTAAAAAAAATATTATTTTTACCATGATTTATGTTATTTTATTAAAAACAAAAGGAGTGATTTTGCTCATCCCTCTCTAACTTGGTTGTTTGGACCCCATCATGGTTACTGGCTCCTAGGTATGTCGACGTGATTTCACCGTGAAATTAAAATTTTAACATACAGACAAAAAAATGGGGAATGCATGGAGTTAAACCAGCGCTTGCACAAATTCATGAAATGCAAAACAACAATAGTAATGCTGTTGACATTTGGCGCTGCCATCATCCTCATCATCATCATCATCCTGCACACATCCTGCTCCTCCATACCCCCATGTACCTCTGTTCTACATTCATCCTTTTTATTTATTTATTTATTTATTTATTTATTCGCCAACGGATTACCTTAACTGGCTACTACAATCTTAGGGTTAAACTTAAGTACTACTCAATGATTCAAAATATAACTTCAGCATCTTCTTAATATTAATCCTATTGGAGGTGGGGTCCAAGGGCATGCTGGAGTTAATCATATTTATGAGAATGAGAGTTCTTAGTATAGGCTCATTTAGAGCGTAGTTCGTTCTGCAGGTAGGAACAGCAAAGAGCTCATGGTACCTTAGACACCTACCGGGGACACAAAAGTTTATACGACTCAACAGGACAGGACAATCAATTTTACCAGA
>VNJN01001705.1:0-12079 GCA_008042485.1 Drosophila mayri
ATTTTTGATGATGTGTGATAGGGCAACACCCTTTCAATGTGAGGGAGCAGCGCTTGTCCTGCTTCATGAAGGAATTCATCAGGGAATCGAAGAGCTGGCCCCTCATTCATAAACATATATTGAAGGATACGTCCCTTGTATCCATCAACAATTTGTTTAATTGCCCCATCCAGGGGTCGGGTGGCAAGGTATTTATGCTCTTCCGTGCGTACGTGAGCTACCCATTGCATTTTCGTTGCGAAGAGGAGGCGGCAGGTGTGGCAGGAGACAGGCATGTTGTTGGTCTTGTTAGCGTTGATGGCGTTGGGGTACATTATAATTGTAGAAGGTGGTGGCGGAAAATGTTTATATAAACTTTCGCAAAACTTTGAGTATATGTAGCACTGTTTTTATGCACTTTTTTGTGTTTTTGAAATTTTGTTTTTGGCGGGCGGCGGAATTTTATTTTATTTTTCACTTTATTGGAAAACTGAAGAACCGAATTTTCAACACAACTGTTTGAATCGCAAACTAGAAGTGATTCTTAAGTCAGAACTAGAGTATCCGCAAACCCTCAAAACTCCGAAGAGAAAAATTTCGGAGACTCACTTTACATCCTATCTTAAACTTCCTATCCTTTTTGAGATATGTCTCAACTTGTTTAAAAACACGTTACAAATGTATCCTTTTCACCCCATCCAAATGTCGGCCAAATTCATATGCAGGTGGAATTAGTGTGGGAAAAATCTGATTGTTTAGACGAGTAGAGTTAGGTTTTTCCGTTACGAAATCTACGCCCTTCTTCAATTGCATCCCATCCCCTTTTTATGAAAGGATCGTGCATCCCCCGCCCACGTACGTTTCAGGATCGTTGCGGTGCGGTGACGGGGGCGGGGGCGCTACGCAAACGTGATCGGTCCGGACTGTCCTTTCCCCGTCCCTTTTTAAGAGAGGGTCATGAGCGAAAGTGCACGTGCTCTCCGGGATCACACACCTTTCCCCGTCCCTTTTTAAGTGAGGGTCATGGGTAAAAATGCGAGTGTGCTCCAGAATCACACACCTTTCCCAGTCCCTTTTTAAGTGAAGGTCGTGGGAAAGTGCACCTGCGGTCCAGGATCGCGCACGTGTTCATATCCTTGTCGGAGCCTTTGTAGACTTGATATCTCAAGTACCCTTTTAGATGCCTTTGTAGACTTGATATCTCAAGTACCCTTTCAGATGCCTTTGTAGACTTGATATCTCAAGTACCCTTTTAGATGCATTGACGCTAATTAATTGCATCTTTACCCCTCCCTATTGACAGGTTGACGTCTAACCCTAATTAATTGCTTTTTTATTACCCTAATCTTGACAGCTAACCCATTAATTGCATTTTTATTACCCTTTTTACCGACATCAAAGGGTCCCGAAACTGAGGTTTTTATATTACTGACGCGAAGTTGCTGTCGCCCAAGTATTTGGACTCGGAGGCAAACTCACCAGGAGTTGCGGTGCCGACGGTACCGCTTACCCTTTTGCTGCCCAGGAGTACCTCTCCTGCCGCAGGAAGACGCCTGCCGACGAAAACTGAGGAGCGTACAACGAACTACCATGGTGACCCGGGAGCCGCAGTATTGGATCGGATGACCAAGTGGGGACTCTCGTTTGACGGGACGACGGATCCGCTCTGTTTCATAGAGCATATCGAGGAACGGGCCGATACTTGCCGGATCGACCAGAAGTATCTCGCCCCGGCTTTGATAGTATTACTGACTGGCCGCGCCGAGAGCTGGTACAGGACCAGTGGCCTACGGGACGCCACTTGGACGGATGTTCGCAGGGAGTTTTTGGATTTCTTCTTGCCGCTGCGCTATTATCAGCGGTTGGAGGACGAGATTAGGACCCATTTTCAGAAGCCCAATGAGCCTTTTAAGGAGTATTTGGTAGACCTGCGCCTGCTGATGCGCCGGGCCGGATTTACAGCGGAACGAGAGCTGGAACGGGTCTACGATGTCGCCGGAATACCAACTGTTCTTCTTCGTAGCGGACGGTCGTGTTTTTGTTTTGCGCTCCGGGTTTTGTGTTCATTTTGAATTTAAACCACCGGGGTTTCCTCTAATTTATCACCCAATATCAATTATAATATACCGTTGTGCTACCGCGCGTGCATGCACTTTTCTGTGTAATTCATTTGCATAAATAATCACTTTTTAGTTTTGTGCTAAAACGGTAATCTTATCTTATTTTTCTCCTCTTTGCCTTGTACCGTTTTTATTTTCTCTCTCCCCTGCTTGAGTGCCGTTTGCTATAAGCTGCATCTAAGCTGTTCTTAGCTCTCATCGCTCTTGTGGTTTTCTGCTGCTCAAATTCTAACTCTTGCGCTATTTTGTTCTATCTCCTTCTCTTTACTTTTTTTGGAATTGATAGTGTGCACAGTGGTCTAGGATTGATGAACATGTCCCAGAATATTGTCTGTGTTATAAAAAATTGCCAAAAAAATGTTTTGGCAGAACAGCCCTGTTTCCATTGCTGGCTTTGCGAGGCAGTTGTGCACGCTAAGTGCATCGAGATGACAGGTCGAATGGCTGACGTAGTGTCCAGCAAAAAGGGCCTGCATTATTGCTGTGAGGCCTGTCGACCGGTTGAGAAGGAAATATCATTCTTCGTGCGTCAGACCAGGAGCGGATTTTCTGAGATAATGGCCACTTTTCGCAAAGCGAATGACCTGTTCTCCGCGCTAGACGCTTAATTTAATAGTATGAAGCTATTAAATAAGTCGCCGAAACGCCAAAAAATCCGCTGCTAGTCGGCTGCAACTGTGTGAGACACAGCAACCAATTTCCTGCCACTCCCCGTCGCCGCAGCCCCTGGTCCCCGTTCCTATGGTTCTGAGATCAGGAACGATCAAAGATTCGGTAACCGAATCAGTCGTTGTGGCATCGGAAGGCGCTCAGCCAACAATTTCCGTGTCCTCCGTTTTGTTCAATGCGGAGGCAAATTCTTTGGCTCCGCAAAACCCCTTAAAAAAACCGACCCAGGGTCCAACATTGCCCGGAATACCGGCCGTGGTTGCTAACAATTCATTACGCAAGCCCCTCACAGCAGTCCCATCTTCGAAAACTATATTTGTTTCGAGGCTTGCCCCTGATCTCGCATCTGAAAATGTTCTAGCCTATATTTAAGGCAAAACCCAAACTGGTAATATCAAGGTGGAAAAATTCAAATTTTCATATGCCAGAGACATTTCATCTTTCAAGATAAATGTCTCATCCCAACTCTTTGACACTATTTGCTCTGGCCCGAGTACGTTGTAGTAAAGGAGTACGAGACACGAAATAAGAGAAATCGGCCTGCCGGAATTCAACTGCCCAAGCCGTCTCCATCCTCAGAGCCCACAGCTGTACCTCCGTCCCAAAAACCTAACCACTTCCCTACAACTTTCCTATCGGAATACTAGGGGCTTACGCAGTAAGCTTTTAAGATTATATTCGGATTACCTTTCCTTTTCATCCCAGGTAATTGTATTTACTGAAACCTGGTTGAAGCCGGAGATCCTCTGCTCCGAAATTCTTCCAAGTAAGTATACAATTTACAGATTAGATCGTCTTCTCCAGCGTGGTGGTGGAGTTTTAATTGCTTTTGACTCTTGCCTCATCTCGGAACAGTTGGTATCTGATGACTTTTTGGACATCGAATTCATCTGTGTAAAACTATCTTTTACAGGTAGTTCCATTTATGTAAGCTGGTCTGACTTCCCTAAATCTTTGGAAGAGCCAATTTACTGAAAACACCTTGCGGCCATTCAGGCCGTTTCCAATTGGCTTTCTGACAGGGACCAATTACTGGCTTTGGGTGACTTCAGCATACCTGGAGCTCACTGGTCTTCTGATGGTGCGTCTAATGTTCTTCACACTGCGGCACAGCATGACCTCCTAAATGGCTTGCTAGATTTATCCTTATCGCAAGTTAACCATATTTTTAATTCTTTAAATCGCTTACTTGATCTATGCTTTGTCTCTGATCCTGCAGGTGTAAACCTAATTAGAGTTCCTCCAATGACGCAACCTAAAGATCCTTATCATCCAACTTTTGATGTGACTATCGACACTGGGGTAGCTTTAGCAACAACATCTGGTAGCAGATTGAACAGAGTCCGCTGCTTCCGAAAGGCTGACTATCAGAGGCTAAACACTTTAATAACAGAATTTGATTGGTCGAATCTTTACACAAGCTCGGACATGGCATCCGCCGTTGATATTTTTTACAGTGCCATGAACTCATTTTTCAACTTATGTGTTCCTAAAACCTTCCCGTCTGTCTCAAATAAACCACTTTGGTTTAACAAAGAGCTGACACGTTTAAAAAACGTAAAATCTAGGCTTTATAATAAGTATAAACGTACTCTCTCATCTTATCTTAGTGCTCGATCTAACTTTACCGTGCTTAACGCTCAGTGTTATAAAAATTATTTGACTCGTTGTAAGGTCCAGTTTACGCTGGACCCTAAACAGTTTTTTAACTTTCTTAACTCTAAACGTAAACCCACGCTGTTTGTACGGAGGCTTAGATGCCTGGCAGATAGTGCATAAACTATTGCCTTTGGTTGTCGCAACTAGCACTTGGAACTAGGTGGACGGTTTGGTTGGTTTGGGTGAAGGGATGAGGGTCTGAAGACACGGCGACAGCTTCTGATGCATGAATAAAAGCTCTTGGTTGAGGTAGAACTCGTACTGACTTTATTAATAAAACTTTACAGTATATATAGGTAAAAAATGCTTATGCTAACAAAATGTCGTATATAAAATAAAGTGGGTTACTGTAACTGTGGGTATTACCAGCTATAAGAGACTTGAAACTTATTGACCTATTTCGTTTTCCTCATGTCCGCATGCTATGCATATTCGCTTGACCTGGTAAATGATACTTTATTGACGATAAATGCATGTTGCTGCGACTGAAGAATTATTATGTATTATTCTAAATATTATTGCTTATGAATAAACGGTGCCGTGACTGAACATTCTCCCGGCCGTTGAACAGGTGTTCAACCTTCACTAAGGTCGAATGAAAAACTCCGTGGGGTAGGTTCTGGTGCTGATTGTTCCGTGCTCTGCCTGAGTTCGGGTGTCCGGCGTAACGGTATCCGTTGTCGTGGTGCCCACTTGCTAAGAGCCTATACAATGCCTAATATGATTGACATTGCTAAGGCCACATAGGCAGCTACTTGATGATGTTGAGGAGTGACGAGCTGATCCTTCCAGGTGGTCTCCTTTAATTTGACCAAGTGGCGTTGCAAGGCGCCCAGTTCCGCCAAGCTGACTTCCTTGGCTGCCGTTCCTGGGAGTGGCTCAGGTGGGTTCTGATGGTCAATCTTTGTGATATTGCCAAAACAAACATATGTAGCCTTCTTTTCGGTGACCACAATGCTGAATGTGCTTACGCTAATTTTTGAATTGCGTGCAGTGCAACCTGGGGCTACTGACAATAAGCCCGTTCCGTTGAGATGCACTGTGGAAGATATTCCTTTGCACACCGCTTGAAGTTCTATGAGGCTGTGTGTGGCAAACATCCATCTATTTCGCTGATGCATTGCCAACCACAAAAGCTTTGAGAGACCTCACAGATAGTTTCAGTTTTATTATTGAATAATTGAAATTCGCACCGATTCTCCACGCTGAATGTGGCTTGATGGTGAAAACAAATGTGCTTGTCCTTTGGCAGCTCTATACATTGGTTAAACTCGTCCTTAGTCAATCCCATGAATTGGTCTCTATGGGCATTGACGGCTATGATTTCGGTCTTTAGGCCAAATTGCTGCCAGCTTCCGGCCTTCCATGTTGGGATGGTCATGATGCTGAACACTTCCTGCTGTGTTACAGCCACCAGCGGCAGCGATATCTTGAAAATGACGTGGTCGCGTGTTGTAGCGCCTTCGGCATGCATCATTTTGTAGAGTTGGACAATATTATCCGACGCCACTGGAAGCAGTTGATCTGGTGGAATGTGTTCCCGAATTTGATATAATTGCTCCCTTAGTTGCTTGGGAGATACTAGCATCGGACTAATCGTTCGATGACGAACGTCAGTTAGCACATTAGCTATTTCACTCTGCATTCGCTGCATTCCCGTTGCCACCAGAGTTAGTTGAGCAGTCAGAATCATAAACGCTTGCTGCAAGTGGTCGCCTTGGTACTTGCCTCTATCTTGATTAATCGCACCTATCTGCCACACTAGCGTTTTGATCCGATCGTTGATGGCCGAGCTGCTCTTTCTGACTATGTAAGTCCAGAATTGATGTTTGATTCTTCAAGAGCATCATCAATACATCTTCGGTAGACTTGACATTGTTTATCATTTTGGACATGTTGTCGGCGTACCTTGAGTCCAGAACGCCAAATAATGAATTTGCTACATTTCCGACAAGTGTCAAGTGGTGCTCTTTGTTGTCGGGAATGATTAATCAACTCATTTCCTGCTTGCAGTTCGCCATATACATGTTTAAAGTGTTCATATATTGACCTACAAGCATTGACGGTTCGTAGCTCTGAACATTTGTGTTTTACTTCCGCCATCCCAGCAGCCAATATTTCCATGTCGCTCCAATGTGGTTTTAAGTCATAATACGCAATTATGTTCCATTCTGAGATTGCCATTATGGACGTGCCAAGCCGTTCGTAGAATATTCCCGGCTGACTTGCAAACGGAGTTATGTTTACCGATTGTCCCATTGCTAACGGCAGGATGAGTAGCATTGCCAGCACCATTGGGAGGATCGGGAATGACATCTTCTTCTTCTGCGTGGGGTTTTCTTCTGCCCGTGCTGCCTCCTCACCGGAGCTGTGTGGACGTTTTACGGCTACTTCTTCTTTTATCAACGGTGCCAAGCGAGTAACTGGTCGTTTGAACGTGCCTGATGCCGTTTTGACGTCTACTACGCGAACCTGATTATCCTTGCCCGGATAGGTCTTTATTATCCGCCCATAGGCCAGATCAATACCGGAACGTTATCTTCTTTTCCTAGGACTAATAGCCCTTCTCTTACATTCTGGGCCATGGTATTCCATTTAGTACGCATTTGTAGCTCTTGTAGGTTTTCCATGGACCACTGATTCCAGAATGACTGTTTGAGCCTGGACACTAACTCCCATCTTTTCACCAGAATTTTTCCGGGTAGGGCCAGATACGCATCAGGAGGCGCTACTAGAGGTTCACCAATTAAAAAGTGACCTGGAGTGAGCGCTGATGTATCCGTGGATCAGACGACATCGGAGTGAGCGGCCTTGAATTGAGTATCGCCTCGACTTCAATAATCACTGTGTTGAGTTCATCAAACGTGAGCGATGATGTGGCTGTGACTGATATCAGTAGCCTTTTCGCTGATTTCACCGTAGCTTCCCAGCCAAATGATGGCGCTCGAGGCGGAATGAACTTGAACTTCACCTGGTCATCCCAGCCCATCTTTAATTCCCACAGGGTCTGCATGAACATCTTTGCTTTGACCACCACGGTCAATCGAATATTTGCGATGATTCCGAACTGACCAGTCGTTTGGTGATGGTTGACGCTTCGCTTTTTTGAGATCGTCCACATAATTGATCCTTTTGTGGCATCCAAAGCAAACTCAGCGTCTTAACACTACATTGTTGGAGTGTTTCGTCTAACTTGACGTTAGAGACGATATCCTCTTTGGGAATCTGGCTTAATACCTCTGAGTTATTGGAGCACCATTTTCGGAGCTTGAATCCGGAAGGCAACAGTATTTGGTTTAATTCTTGTTGAATTTGTACGGCCTCTGGGATGCTGTCTGCTCCTGTGAGACAGTCATCCACGTAAAAATCATGTTTGAGCACGGTCGATCCAAGCGGTAGATGATTGGCCTTTTTGGACAGATAATCCAAGCATTTAGTAGCCAGGAACGGCGCTGATGTTGTACCATATGTGACAGTTTTAAGTCTATAAAACTTTAGATCGTCTGATGGTTTCTTCCGCCATACAATTAATTGATGGAACTGGTGATTGGGGTACATCCACACCTGCCGATACATCTTTTCTATATCTGCAGTAAACACATATCTGTGAGTGCGGAAACGTAGTAAGATTGCAAATAGTTCGCTCCGCACGGTGGGGCCCGCGTACAATATATCATTTAATGATTTATTGCTTGTCGTTTTACAGGACGCATCAAAAACTACCCGTAGTTTTGTGGTACTGCTTTCGGGCTTCAATACACAGTGATGTGGAATGAAGTAATGATCCGACGGTATGTGTGTGGGATGTACCATTTTCATGTGTCCAAGACGTTCATATTCTTCCATGAAATCTACATATCCTTTCCAGACTTCTGGTGGCGTTCGTCGCTCTAATGCCAAGAACCTGTTGGTTGCTGTTTTTTGAGATTCCCCCACGGCTGAAGTTCCTTCAGAAAATGGAAGTTTTACAATGAATTTTCCATATATTGCAGCCTGTAGATTCGCAATGAGCTTCTATTGGAGATCGAGCCTTTTCTTTGGTGTCTAGATTTTCTAGTGCCCTAAACTGCTCTAGTAGCGTATCCACCTCCTTTTCTGTGGTTGATTTGGTAGAAGCAACGAATAATAATGCTCTGCGCCAATGAGCATGTCAATTTTTCCTGATTTGTCAAAGTTTGGATCAGCCAGGGTGACGTTGTTTGGGACTTGTAGCTGTGAGGCAATTAATTCATGAGCTGCTTGATCAGCTATGATATGCGGCAGCATAAAAGCTTCTACTTGTTGAGTAAAGTCATTATGCATCGACTTCATGAGAACGTTTGCTCTAGCTCGACTGGTTTTTGGGTTGCCTCCAATGCCCTCGATGCGCAGTGATAGACCGTGGAGCTTTAATGACAGCTTGGAGGCCATTCGTTCAGAGATCAGATTAATTTGTGATCCTGAATCTAGCAAGGCTCGAAATGTGGCTATATGACCATTGCTTGCTTTGACCAATACCTTGACTGTGGCCAGCAAATTGTAACTTTTGTTACTTGCTGCACCTACAGAAGGTGATTGTGGCTCTGTTGCCGCACCTGAAGTAGCCTCCAAGTGCAGCAATGTATGGTGTTTTTTATCACAAGTGTATGATGAGCTCTTCTGCTCCTTTCTCGGTTGTTGATTGCGTTTCCCTGTTCCAAGTACTCGGCTTCGTTGGTCCAAGAAGCTTAACATTGTATTGCGACCTTGAAGTTCCCTTGACCCGTCTAACGATTGTTCGTAGAGGGCTCTATTCGCAAAATCCAATTTTTGGATATATCAATGCCTAGTCGCTTTAACGATGCTAGAGACTCAATTGTTGTTATGTACAACTCTTTTAATGACTTTGGATCGTCATTATTTGTATGATGTTGCAGGAGACGATTGAGAATCGTATCTGCCACATGGCGGGGATTGTTGTATGCGTCAACTAATATTTCCTATGCGCTCATGTAATTTTCTTTTTTAAGATCAATATGCTTTATTAATCTTTCTGCCTCTCCAGCTACGCTGGTTTTGAGGTACCACATCTTCCTGACTATGTGCATGTTGGTATCATGAACCATGAATTTGAACAAATCGAAGAACTCAGTCCACTTGAGTAGATCCCCATCGAACTTTGGGATGCTGACTCTGGGCAAATGTACATCTTCATTGTTTGATACACTTGTTTGAGTTCCCAGGACTCTTTGAACATCCCCTTCTAGTCGGAGGAACGACTGAATAACGTATCCTTCTTTGACTGGGTCTTCGTATTCTTCGTGAACTGTAAAGTGGACATTCTGATATTGGGATCATAATGAGTTTATTGAATCCCTTGTTATGGCCCTTCCGGTTTCGGAAAATTCTTTTAGGGCCCGTTTGATTGATTCGGCAATCGCCCTTTGTCGACGACATGCTGATATTAGCTTGCTTGCAGGTTGCGTCTGCATTTTCCAAAGCATTGATCGCGGTTGCCTTTCCGGGGGCATTGCTCGAGGTTTGAGCCTCGGTTATTATTGTTCTGTATCTGTCGTATGACTCACGACAGTCTGTGAAGAACTTTAAATATCCAGCGGTTCTATGTTCCGCTGGAATATTTTTGTCATTATCCGCAAATCGGTTCAACACTTCATCGATTGCGGCCAACTTTGATTCATAATATGTTGGATTTTGCTTTCTTTCCGCAGAGTCTTTTTTAAAATTGCGGATCAGCTTCGATATTTCTTGACTGATTTCTTCCTGCAAGTCTAACGCCTCTGTGACTGCTTGCTCCTCCTTTCTAGACATATTGAAAATTGTTTTTGTTCCTGACCGTTGGGAGTATTTTATTCGCTTTGACAGCTGGATACGCTCCTATTCGCAACCGGGATGTGGTCGAAGGAATCCACAACTGTTCAATTGACTTGGGGGATTTCTAGAATTTAGAATTCTAAAAACGGATTTTGATCAACGTGTAGTTGTGCTGACACTGTCCCGATAGGTTCCCAAGAGTTACGGAACTTTATCGGTTGATCTCACCAAGCTTAGGAAAAATTCCAGAGTTACGGAGTCTTTCCTGGGCCTTTGACGTAGTCAGGACAAATTCCTGTAAGTCAAGGCTTCACCAAAATGTTTATTTGGTGGGTGAGAACAGATTAGGAAGATCCCAAGAGTTACAGATTCTTTCCTATTTTGTTGAAATGTTTTTATGGATGAGAAAATTTTAGGAAGATCCCAAGAGTTACGGATTCTTTCCTATTTTTTACTAACGTCAGGTTGACGTGTTCGTCGGGGTCACCAAAATGTTTTTTGGTGGGTATGACAATTTAGGAAGATCCCAAATGTTACGGATTCTTTCCTATTGATTAGGATTTAGGAAGATCCCAAGAGTTACGGATTCTTCCTTTTGATTGAAAATTAGGAAGATCCCAAGAGATACGGATTTTTCCTAATGACTGACGTCGGGTTGACGTGTTCGTCGGGGTCAACAAAATGTTTATACGGAGGCTTAGATGCCTGGCAGATAGTGCATAAACTATTGCCTTTGGTTGTCGCAACTAGCACTTGGAACTAGGTGGACGGTTTGGTTGGTTTGGGTGAAAAGATGAGGGTCTGAAGACACGTCGACAGCCTCTGATGCATGAATAAAAGCTCTTGGTTGAGGTAGAACTCGTACTGACTTAATGAATGAAACTTAACAGTATATATAGGTAAAAACTGCTTATGGTAACAAATATCGTATAACAAATAATGTAGGTTACTGTGAATGTGAGTTATTGTGTATAAGGGTTGGTATCAGCTATAAGTTACCTGAGACTTATTGCCCTATTTCGTTTTCCTCATGTCCGCATGCTATGCATATTCGCTTGACCTGGTAAATGATACTTTATTGACGATAAATGCATGTTGCTGCGACTGAAGAATTATTATGTATTATTCTAAATATTATTGCTTATGAATAAACGGTTCTGTTACTGAACACCCTCCCTCGCTGTCATTTAGGAATACTACAGTAAATTCTGACCAGGCAATAGCCAATCTCTTCGCTGAGTTTTTTAAAACTACATATTCGCCCTCAACATCTTCAGATCATACAGTTTCTCCAGTTTTGCCCAGTTCGTCCTTAATTTTCAGTCCTATTTTGAATGAAAGCTCACTTATTCTCGATCTTCAACGTGTTAAGCCAGTTTATTCACCAGGTCCCGATGGAATACCGGGCTCTGTGCTTAGGTATTGCTCCGAGGCGCTGTGTAACCCCCTTCTCAAATTGTTTACCTTATCTTTAGAATCCTCAGAATTTCCCCTTATTTGGAGGGAATCATTTGTTATTCCTCTTCACAAAAAAGGTAGCAAATCGGATGCCAGTAACTATAGGGGTATCTCTAAGTTATCGGCTATTCCCAAACTTTTCGAGAATGTAATCACTCCTCACCCTTAACATCTATGCAGATCCGTCATCTCTCCATATCAACATGGTTTTATGAGGCGAAGATCAACCAAGACCAATCTTCTGGAACTTACCTCTTTTGTTATTAGGGGCTTCTTAAATGGATTTTGAGTTATCTAAGTGACAGGACCCAAAAGGTTCTGTTCAGAAACGTTCTATCCAATAGCCTCAGGGTCACATCTGGCGTCCCACAGGGTAGCCACCTTGGACCACTGCTATTCACATT